>JAGFNQ010005505.1:0-25100 GCA_024364735.1 Boesenbergia rotunda
AAAGCTAGTAGGGTGGCACTAGATTTTCTGCTAAGTGCATCTGCCACCTTATTAGCTTTACCTGGATGGTAGAGGATGTCAATGTCATAATCCTTGACTAGCTCAAGCCACCTGCGTTGTCTCATGTTCAGATCCTTCTGAGTAAAGAAATACTTTAGACTCTGATGATCTGTGAAAATCCGACACTGAGCTCCGTATAAGTAATGCCTCCAAATCTTGAGAGCGAACACTACTGCAGCTAGCTCAAGGTCATGGGTAGGTAATTCTTCTCATAATCCTTGAGTTGTCTAGAGGCATAGGCAATAACCTTGCCATTCTGCATCAGCACTGCTCCAAGTCCTAATTTAGACGCATCGCTATATATGTCAAAGCTGTCAGTGGTCTCGGGAAGAGTCAGGATGGGAGCACTAGTCAATCTTCTCTTTAATTCTGTAAAACTGTTCTCGCAGTCCTCTGTCCACTGAAACTTTCTGTTCTTTCTGGTAAGAGCTGTCAGTGGGGAGGCTATTCTGGAGAAATTCTCTACGAACTTCCTGTAGTAACCGGCTAGACCCAGAAAACTTCTGATCTCACTGGCATTCTTCGGTCTGATCCAGTTACTTACTGCTTCTATTTTGCTGGGGTCTACCATCACCCCTTCCTTGGAGATGATGTGACCCAGAAAAGACACCTGATCGAGCCAGAATTCACATTTTGAGAATTTTGCATACAGCTGGCTCTGCTGAAGAATCTGCAATACTGTCCTGAGATGCTCAGCATGTTCCTCCTGAGTTCCTGAGTAGATAAGAATGTCATCAATGAAGAAGATGACAAACTTATCTAAGACTCCCTGAATACTCTGTTTATGAGGTCCATAAATGTCGCTGGAGCATTTGTGACCCCAAAAGGCATGACTACAAACTCGTAGTGCCCATATCTGGTTCTGAAAGCTGTCTTGGGGATATCACCCTCTCTGACATTGACCTGGTGATAGCCGGATCTTAAATCTATCTTTGAGAAGACTGTGGATCCCTTTAGCTGATCGAACAAATCATCGATCCTGGGTAGAGGGTACCAGTTCTTAATGGTGACTTGATTCAAAGCTCGGTAATCTATACACAGGCGCATGGACCCGTCTTTCTTCTTCACGAACAACACTGGAGCTCCCCATGGTGAATGACTAGGGCGGATGAAGCCCTTGTCGAGTAACTCCTGTAGTTGCTCCTGAAGTTCATTCAATTCTGCTGGAGCCATACGGTATGGTGCTTTTGAGATAGGATTTGTACCCGGAACGAGTTCGATCTCAAATTCAATCTCTCTGTCTGGTGCTAGGCCTTGTAGCTCATCAGGGAAAACTGCTGGGTAGTCGTATACCACTCAGACCTCTTCTAGCTTTTGGTTCTTCTCTCGCGTGGTATTGACTACATGTGCTAGAAATCCAGTACATCTAGTATTCAGCAGTTTCTGTGCTTTCATGGCTTAGAGAAATTTCCTGGCCTTCTTCTTCGGTTCTCCGATGTATTCAAACCGCTCTCCTGCCTCTGGTTGGAATACGACTTTCCTTTTTCGGCACTCTATGGAAGCGCCGTATTTGCTCAGGAAGTCCATCCCAAAAATGACATCATAGTCGGGCATATTCAGTATTACCAGATCACAGTAAAGCTCTCTGTCTGAAATGCTGACTGGTATGGCACGGAGCCAGAGCGTAGATGCCATGATGTCTCCGGAGGGCAGAGTAGTCAGGAACTGACCACTAAGTACATCTGGAGGTACTGCTAGTTTTTCGGCGAATGTCCTGGATACATATGAATGGGTTGCCCCAGTATCGAAAAGTACAGATGCATGCAGGTTTAAAATACTAATCTGACCTGTAACAACTGTAGAGGCAGTGGCTACATCCTCTCTGGTCAGTGAGAAAACCCGTGCATTGGTAGTAGTTGGTGGAGCTTCTAATCTGCCTTGACTGATCTGAGGACCCTCTAGTGCAGTCTGCATCAGGTGAAGCTGGGTCGGCTTACCTCCATATTGAATAGGTTGTGGGAGAGGTAAGTTGGCCTTGTTAGGGCATTGCTTGGCCATATGCCCTTCCTGACCACAGGTGTAGCACCCTCGTGTGCCCAAGCGGCAGACTCCTGAGTACTGTCTACCACACGTGGAACAGGTGGGATACTTAGTTTGCTTGTTGGTTGGCTCCCCTTTCGGATTGTTCCACTGCTTTCTTTTGCCTTGATTCTTTCCTTTCCAGTTAGAGTTGGAGCCCTGGGGTTTCTGAGTTCCTGTGCTACTGCCTTGGCCCTTATTCTCTGTCACGACTGTCTTCTGCTGCCGCATGCTGTTCAGGTAATGCTCGGTGATCAGAGCACTGCTCACTAGTTCTTCTGAGGTTTGCAGCCTATGGATGCCGCTGGCCACATTCAGTGCTATCTCTGGCCTTAGCATTTTGAGCATTAGCCTGACTCGCTCTCGTTCGGTGCTGACTAATTCGGGACACAGACGCGCCAACCTGTTGAATCTCTTCACGGCTTCCTCTACTGATAGGTTGCCCTTTCGAAATTCCGTGAACTCGTCGTAGTGGCGGTTTGTGACCCGCATGTGGAAGAATTCTTCAAAGAACTCTTCTTCAAAGCTAGCCCAGGTCATCTGATTGACTGGGCGTTTTATCTTGATACGCTCCCACCACATACGTGCGTCTCCGGCTAGGCAGAAGGAGGCGCACTTCACTTTCTCATGCTCTGGCCAGTCTAGGAGCTCCATGGTACTCTCTAGGGTCTTGAACCAAGCTTGGGCATCCCATGGTTCACTGGTGCCTGAGAAGGTCTCTGGCTTGATCTTCTGCCACTGGATCAGATAAGCTTCCCTTTTTGCCCCTGTTGCTGGGGCTACTGGCATGTCTGGTGGGATTGGCGCCACAGGTGGAACCTCCGTCACTATCGACGTCTCCACCTGGGGCTCTGGGGTAACAGTGGGAGTAGCCTGCTGATTAGCTGTTAGAGCAGCAATTACTTGCTGCTGTTCCGCTACTTGTCTCCGTAGTTGTGCTACTACCTCTGCCAGGTCCGCTGGAGGCACTGAGTGGTCTGCCTCCTGCTGAGGCTTAGTAACTGGTGCTCTCCTAGCTGAGTGTCCTCTTGCCATTTTCTAAAATGGAAAAGGATCCTACAGTTCATATTTTAAATTCTAAAACATGCCATCAGATATAAACTAAGGTATTAAACATGCTTCCGTTAAATGTAAACAAGAACTGACTAGAAAACAGATAGCATGAATAACATGTAAATACTGTAATTCTGAAAGCAAGAAAATATAGTAATGTGAGAGATACTCTTACTTAGAAGCTGCAGGTCTGATACTGATGTGTGTGAGGAGGAAAGATGGAACTTGCTCTGATACCACTCTGTAACGACCCACCTTCAGGTACTAAGCTGTAAGGCGGATCGCTACTAACTAACTGACTAACTGGCTGGCTGACTAATTACTGATTTCTGATAATGCTAAACCAACTGGGAGAATTTAAAATTTCTTATTTCGCTATTTACTGAACTAACAATTCATAATCATGTTTAAAATACTAACCAGCCAAAATAAAACAAAAACTTTAATTTTATTAGCTTGGCCAAGATTCGATCCCCCAACCTCTGCATTGCATGACTAAAGCACTAACCAGCTGCTCTACACCAGTTTTGTTTTACACAGCACCAGTCGACTGATATATACCAGTCGACTGGTCGGGCCACCGAATGGTTCTGTGCCCGATACCAGTCGACTGGTGTTTTCCCAGTCGACTGGTAGTTCTGAAAACCCAGATTTCAGAGTTTCAGAATGTGCCAAAGTCGACCTATTCCGTACCAAATGCTCCATAAATTCATATCTAAGCTTCCTAACAGATCTACAATGATTCTAGGGCATTTGATACATGTTTTTAGAGGGTTTCTAGCAGGAATAGCAACTTAGAAATCATAAAAGCGACATGTAGAAGCATAAACATGAATGTGCCAAGTTTGTATCAACTTCTTATTGTAACTATTCATTTCCCATATCTAAAAGCATCCTTAGCTACTACATGTCATTCTATATGGTGCATTAATCTTAGAACAAGCATATCTTAAGTATTTAGCATGTAGATCAAAAGTATCAAGTTCTTACTCCTAAAGCGTAAACATGGGTCTAAATTACCCTATCACAAGTAAATGACTCATGACATTCAAGCATTCACAAAACCAATATTAAGTCAGGTAAGTAAACTACTTCAAGCATACTAGGCACCACGAATACAAGTCTAATTAAGTTCATACATGGTTCACATAATATATTGCGGAATAACTAAAGAAGCATAATAAAGACTGTTTCTATGCTTTGCAAGTTCCGAAGACTTTTATTCCAACTCCACCATCACACACACTTTGCATCAAGCCCGCCGCCTCCGCTACTAGTGCTTTCCTTTACCTGTATCTGCAGTATAAGGAAATGCAAACTAATAAGCATAAAGCTTAGTAAGTACCATCTAGCCTCACAAAACTATGAAAACTCGAATTATGCTTTTGTAAAACATGCTATGCACATACATGCTCATATCCATAAGTAATCATGCTAGGCTCATGCTAAAATACGTATCATAGAATGTCATGGCATATAACTGAGACATGGCACATACTGAACTAGAACTGAAAAGTAAGCTATAGCATGGCATACATATCTGAACTGGAACTGAAACTAACTAACATAAAACTAATTATTAAATTCACCACATGCTAATATGAATTTCTGAAAACTAAATACATATAGTAGGTGAAAGTAATAATCAACTGCTGTGGGCCCGGCAATGTACCAACTGTGCGCGCATCCCTAATAAACCCGAGGTAGCAAATCCCGAATCCATTAGGGTTCTACTAGGTTATCTAAACCTAGGGGCAACTAGGAGCCCATCCCATACTAGGTTATCTAAACCTAGAGGCAACTTGGAGCCTATCCCTGGACCGAAGTCCGGTACAATGCCAACTGAAAATAAAATAGTCCTTTATACTTTTCTTTCCTTTTCTGATTCTTGCTTTTACTAGGTTATCTAAACCTAGGGGCAACTAGGAGCCCATCCCGTTGGACCTTGGTCCCAATCATAAACTGAAGCAAGAATTTCTATTCTTTAATGCTTTCTATAGCATTAACTGAACTGAACATTTTAACAACCACCTAACGTGCGTGCTTGTTCATAATTTACGATTTCTAATCGTAAAGCATAAATACAAGGAAATAAGGCATATGAAAAATCAACCGAAACTACTTATACTGCAGGTGAGGGATACTTACATCCTGCGCTAGGTTTTCCTTACGAATAAAATCTGAAATTCCCGAGGGAACGTCGAACTTCGACGTTCTTCTTGCTCCTTGGCGTTCTCCTCGCGTCTACGAGAATTCTCGTAGAGAATAGGGCCTCTTGAGACCTTCCCTTTGCTTCCCCTTTGTCTTGGGCGGCAAGAGAAGAGGAGAGAAGGAGGAGGAGACGCAAGAGAGGAAGAGGAGAAGAGGAGGGGCGTCGGCGCACCTAGGGCTCACGCAACCTCAAAACACCTCCTTTAATTCTTTAATTCCTTATTTATATTAAGTTATACAATAAACCCTAAGTTAAATACTAACTTTACCTTATTTATCCTTCGCTCTATTCTATTTGAACGAAAATAGATTAGCCCACTTGGTAAGTCTTTCTCTTCTTATTCTACAGGTCCTGGGTTCAAACCCCATTTAAATCTTTTTACTGCGCATTCTGTTTTTATTCATTTTTGCCTTATTTGTCCATGGAAAAATTCTATAAAAATATCCATAAATTCAGAATTAATTCTAGGATATTTCTAAAATTATGTTTGAGAATTTTCGGGCGTTACAGCGGAAGAGTACGCCGGTGGAGCGAGAAGGACGCGCGCGATGTTCGAGGGATGAGAAGCCGGTAGGAAGGATGCTCAAGGGGCGAAAGGTTGGAGTCTGGTTCGGGTGAGCCTAACTCCGGTTGATCGAAAATCACCCAAGAAAATCAGAAGACAGGTTGGAGAATGGTTAGCGGTAGCTGATCAAAATAGCCATTGTCGAGCGCCAGTGAGCACACGGGCGCCTGGGCTGTCGAGTGCCCGAGCACAAGGCACGCGAGCACTCGGGTGCCCCTGTGCTATCAGGTGCCTGAGAGGCAAACTTTAGTCATTTACGAACGTTGCTTTCAGGATAAGCATCAGGCCACATGTCAAGCATCCAAGAGCTCTCGGGCACCCTACAACTGCCACACCAGCAAACGGATAATCTCTACCGAGGCTATAAATAGACCCCTGAAGCTCAGTTTCATTGATTCATTGTATTCCAAGCATTAGCAAATAAGTTTACAATAGTTTCTCTTTCTTTTTCTAAGCTTACCACGTGTATGAATTTTCTCCACCCAATGGAGTTATATTCAGGAGAATTGAGTCATATTTAGCCTTAGCTTAACAACCTCCCCAGTTGTAAACCAAGTAAATTTGGTAGCCTCATTATTTAGTGTTTGCTTTATTTATTTATGATATTTGTGTCATAACTAATATCTTTGTTAAGAAAAAACAAGAGATAAAGTTTTCTTTTTCAGGGACAATTCACCCCCCCCCTCTCGCCGACCTTCGATCACCCTCAATTGGTATCAGAGCAAGGATGCTCCAGAAGAACTAACCGTCATCTGAAGCAACAACAAAATGGTCGGATCAGTTATCTACCCACCAAAGTTCAAGAGGGAGTTGGCGAGTTAGAAGCGCAAAATGCAGGTTTTTTCCAAAATTAATTTTGATTTAATTTTAATAATAAAAAATAGTTTTGTAGCTCCGAAGGATGCCGACAACAAACCTAAAGATGAATGTCAGTGGACTAAAAAGGAACAGGCTAACTTTGTGGCGAACAAAAAAAGTAGAATATCATCTGCTGACCGTGCTCCCTACACAAGAATTCAACCAAGTAAGGAACTACCAATCGGCGAAGGAACTTTGGAAAAAGTTCCTTGAACTCCATGAAGGTACCTCCAAAGCAAAATTAGCAAATAGAGATATGCTTCAGAATCAGCTCAGCAACCTTCGACTGGAAGAAGGAAAATCCGTAGCACAACTTCACGCTATGCTGAAGGAGCTGATGACAGAACTTAATAATCTTGGAGAATCGGAAAGCAATTAGGATGCGCAAAAGTATACATTAAACGTCTTCCCGAGAACCCCTAATTGGATCTCAATAATTGACGCCTACTACATCTCTAAGGACCGTGAGGTAAGTACCTTAGAGGAACCTTAGAGGAACTTTAGAACTTCATGAATCCAAATGTGCAGGAAAAAGGAAACTGGACAACATCACCCTAGGCACCAGAAGGATCCAACATGAAGAGGATTCTTCATAAAATGATCAAAACACAACATATATGGTAAGGAAGTTGTCAAAGTATTTCAAAACTAAAAAGTTTAACAAGGTGCAGGGTAAGAAGCAAAGAAAGATCTGATGTTACAACTGCAACGAAGAAGGACACGTGAAGGAAAACTGCCCCAAAGTGAAGAACAAAGGAAAAGGGGCAAAAACTTCAAATGTGCACAATCTAAAGGCGACTTGGGACGAATCTTCATTGGAAGACTCAGATCTTGAGGAACACACTGGACTTTCTCTGATGGCTTCATACCAAGATGATGAGAGCATCAATGAAGGGGGAGCCACCACAGAGGACAGCAGCGATGAAAGGGGAATGCCGGACTTCAAAATGGATATGGTATGTGAGGTATGTTTTCTATCTCCTGATCGGTTATATTTTGGAATAAAGAATATGATGAAATTCCTATGTAAATTAAAAAGAAAAATACATATTTGAAAAAATAATTACCATCTTCTTGCCTACTAGAAATGTATGATAAATTAAATTTTAAAAATGAAAATTTGAAAATTCAAATTGAAAATGTGAAAAACAACTATTCATGTTCAAGAAATTCAAATTTTAAATATCATGGAAAACTTAATTTGTGTTACATATTTTATAAGGGTCAAATTAGAAAATTTTCAAAATCAGATGTTCCATCTAAATTTTTAATAAATCCTATTGGTAAAAATTTATTTTGGGTGGCTAAATATATTTTAAACTGTTGATTTTTTAAAATTAATTTTGTAATTAATGATCTATTTGGATAACTACTTGTAGGAATGTTGGTTTTTTTAAGCAATGCCCTATCTACATTTTTGATTTTTTTTAAAATCAAATTTATAATGATTTTAGAAAACTTATTCTTTAAAAAATGTGATCAAAATATTTTTCCCTTAAACATGTTCAATTTTTGATGTGATCAAAGGGGGGGGGGGGGGAGTTAGTAATTAAGTTAAGGGGTAGGCTCTACTTTCATTCTAATTTCATTTTTTTAGCGCTTACATTGTTATATATTTATTCTTGTTTTTGATTATTAGTTTATTCTAACTTAATTTGGGTTGATGTACATCAAAAAGGAGGAGATTGTAAGTACCCCAGGTTAGTTTTGATATGATCAACCAATTTAAGTTAGGTCCTGGTGTATTTAATCCCTGTGTCTAAGTGTACAGGAACTTAGGAGCGCAGGAAGTCGAGCGAAAGATGCAGCGGTTGTGAAGGATGGCACAGAAAGAGAGCCAACAGGCTCAGTGCATCCGAGGGACACGAAGCTCTGAGGAAGAGTACACCGGTGGAGCGAGAAGGACGCGCCCAGTGTCCAAGGGACGAGAAGCCGGGAGGAAGGATGTCGAGGGGAGAAAGGTCGGAGTCAGGTTCAGGTGAGCCTAACTCCGGTTGGCCAAAAATCACACATGAAGATCAGAAGATAGGTTGGAGAATGATCAGTGGTAGCTGATGAAAACAGCCACTGTCAGGCGCCAGTGAGCACACGGGTGCCTGGGCTGTCGGGTGCATGAGCACTAGGCGTCCGAGCACTCGGACGCCCCTGTGCTATCAGGCATCCGAGAGGCTAACTTTAGTCGTTTGCAAACATTACTTTATGGATAAGCATCAGGCCACGTGTTAGGCGCCAATGAGCTCTCGGGCGCCCGACAACTGCCATGTGAGCAAACGGATAATCTCTACCGTGGCTATAAATAGACCCCTGAAGCTCAGTTTCATTAATTCATTATATTCCAAGTATTAACAAACAAGTTTAGATTAGTTTCTCTTTCTTTTTCTGAGCTTTCCATATATAAGAGGTTCTCCGCCCGATAGAGTTATATTCAGGAAAATCGAGCCATATTCAACCTTGGATTAGCAACTTCTCCAGTTGCAAACCAAGTGAATTCGGTAGCCTCGTTATTTAGTGTTTACTTTATTTATTTATGATATTTGTGTCATAACTAATATCTTTGTTAAGCACAAATAAGAATAAAGTTTTCTTTTTCAGGGACAATTCACCCCCTCTTGTCGACCTTCGATCACCCTCAAACAGTTGCAATATCAAGATTTTCATCCAATATTTTGCAGGCATCATCCATATCAACAGAATTAGCATCACCTACAATTTCATCATCACCACACCTAGAGATGGAGGAGTCCTATAGAGATGAAAAATTAGGGACAATACAAACACTATCTCTACACTCCATGCTCTCGAGCGCATCAGTACCAGTTGGAACTATCTCTGAGGAAAGTTGACTGGAACAATATGCTAACATCTTACTAGTGGTTGAGATCATCTGATCCAACTATATCTGGAAACCCTAGAATGTTGCTTCAGTTTTTTGTTGTTGCAATGTCAATTATTGTTGTTGTTGCAAGAAGAATTGTTGCATACAGTTCTCTAGATCCTAAGGGTGCTCAATAGTGTGTTGCCCATACTACTCAGGAATCGGTTGGAGTTGACAATACTGAGTTGAAGAAGCTCCCCAATCATGAATATAAATGCTAGTAGCATGATCTTAATATTGATGTTGATAACATTGAGGCTCGTTAGGAAGAACATTTGCTTCAAGGTACATGAGGGATCACTGATAAATTGAATGAACTAGATTACAACACATCTGACAATAGCTTACTCCTGGATTATAAGCCAAATCAACACCTCCAAATTGCTGAAAGTATAGATCCATGACTGCAGAAATGATGTCCTGGTCTCACCTGAAATACTGAAATAAAGAGAATCACTAGACACAGGAAGTTCACAAAATAAAAGACATGGATATAATAGAATAAAGCCCTAATTTTTTTTTCAAATTTTTATGAATAATAAGAAAACAATCCTACACTGCCAAACACCATACACTCCTGACAACGGTGGAAAATTTTGATAGAGTCACAAATCACATGTCATACCATGAGTGCCTTATCAAATTACAGTTAAAGTATATCGAACCCTCTCTACAGTAAAGTAGTATAGAGCTTACTCGGGTCGTTTCCCAACAAGTGTAGCCACAGGATAATAACTATAGGATTGATTGTTATTGACTTTGAGTTTTCTAGATGTGGAATTGAGGGTTTGGGGTTTTGATCTCTAAACCTAATGTAGTAAATAAAATCCTAGCTAACTAACAATGATGAACCTACACAACATTGTTGTTAGTATTAGCCCTAGAGCAATTATGAGATGATTGACTAGGGAATTTTTTGTATCATATTTTATTAATAAAGGAAAA
Organism: Boesenbergia rotunda; assembly: GCA_024364735.1. Lineage (NCBI taxonomy): Eukaryota > Viridiplantae > Streptophyta > Magnoliopsida > Zingiberales > Zingiberaceae > Boesenbergia > Boesenbergia rotunda. The sequence continues at coordinate 10,588 of JAGFNQ010005505.1, forward strand.
GGTTTTGGTTATTATATTTACTTCATATTTGTGCCAGATAAATAAGTATAATAATGTCCTTGGATAGTAGATTCTAATCTACATCATATCAATCGGTTGATAGTGGGAGAATGTAGATACATATAGAACACTACTGTTAACTATTCCTAGTCAAGTATTAATATATAAGGACAATATTAATGCGTTAAGACTAGCATGTAGGTCAATTGATGACTTAATCTCAAGAGTTATGAATATACGATATCAAATTGACACATGAGTATATATTAGATAATATATACTAAATTGATCTGCCATGAGAAAGTTTTATGGATCGTTATATGAGTGTTATAAACTTTCTTATAGTGACTATTGAAATGAATAATTCTTAGCCCTGAAGTCACTATAGTTCCCTATATAAGGAGTTGAATACCTTGGTATCATTAAATATCATCCGTAATAAGGTAGACTATAATGTCGATCACTATGTATGTAACAAATTATGCAGAGGGTTATGAGTGATGTAGATGGGATATATCCCTCCTATATGATGGAAATGATATCTGTGGATCCCTTGATCGAGTAGGAATACTAAAATACATGATCATGCTCAAATGAGTCAATATGAGATATTGAACTCATTTAGTTGAGTAAGTCTACTTAAGAATCAAGAAAAAAAAAGATTAATAAGAGGATGGCACAGTCTATGTCTCATTGATCAATCTAGATATCAAGAATAGAAGGATAAAGTCATACAAGATAATAGACACGGAAAGGTTAGATCGGATCTCGACATTCTCAACATTTGGGTAGCAATGATGCATTGCTAGATGCCGCTCATTGCTTATGTATCTAATGTGGTTTAGATATATTACCAACGTTACGAGAGTCTATTGCGTCACACATAAAGAATATGTTATTTCGGAGATACGTTAATTTTAGTTTGACAAAAATGTGATGAAATCTAATTTGAAATTATATTAATTGAGGTAGACCAAATGAATCCAATTGGACTATGAGTCTAATCTGAGTTAGACTCATTTGGATTAGATTCAACCACATAATGAGAAAGACCATAGATCTTAGCCTTTTGTATTCATTGAATAAATACCAAAGGTCTTAAAACTATTCATTAAGATGAATATAACATTAATATAGATTAATGGGCATTAATCAAATGCGAGACTGAGCCAAAGTCTTTTCATATTCATTAGGTGAATATAAAAGTCATTTTTTCATTAGATGAAAACTACTTGTTGATTTTGCTCTTAGCCGAAAGTCCTCTCTCCCCTTCTTCCTCTTTATGACCCAACCACCCTAGGTGGCTAGCACCACAAAGGTGGTTCCTCTCTAAGACCGAGTTCATACAACAAAGAAGATATATTCGTATGGATACTACTAGAGGCATGACCACTCTGATCGTTTGGATATCCGTCGAACTAAGTTGCTGTCGAGATTATGCTAAGGGTATGTGACTAGTGATTTGGAAGCAATTTTTATCAAGGATGCACTTCATTTCGAAAAAAAAAAATATTTTGCCAAGTGAGTTGAGTTTGGTGTCAAGAATGAGCAAGAGAGGTGGGAGCAATTGGAAATTTAGATTCTTTACTACATTTTGAAGATCAAAGTGGCATGCAATGAAAAGAAAAATCTGCAATGAAAGAAAAAGAAAAAGAGATGGCACGCAAAAGCAAAAGTTTGTGCCAAAATGAAGTTATCTTGGGTCAGAATTGGCTTGGATGAAGAATTGAGAAGTTGGAATTATGGAAGTTTAGATCAGCAACACTCTGTTAGGGACTGATTTGAGGCTGTGCAAATCTGAAATCAGTGTAGGAAATTGGTGCCAAAATAGAAGGAAAAAAAAATCTGTGCAGATTTGTTATTGGAGTGCAGCTGGACTAGTGTGAGCTGATACTGAGTTTAGTTGCAACGGGAGCTGATAAGAACCTAAGCAAATCATTCGACAGCTATCAGAGCAATAAAACTAAGAATATGAGCTGAGAATGCAGCCGAAAAGAAAAAAATCAGAATGGAATGTTCCACTCAAACAATTTATATCAACTTGGGACTGAATTGAGTTTTCTAGGCTATGAATCAAGGCATCAAAGATATAAATGTATCAAAGAGTGTTGAGTGCATCTACTGCTGATCAGAGCAAAGGTAGATGTTGCTGCTTGGATGTTTTATTCAGAACACAGAAAAAATCAGGGAAAGGCAGTGTAGTGTTGTGGTCTCAAGTGCAGCAATTAATTTCTCTACTATTTGTTGATGCCAACTGTTGTTAAGAAACCAAAGAACTACAAGGATGAAGAACTTGATGAATCTAAATTCTGGAACTGGTTGCGTGAAGCTGCAGTTTGAAACAGAAAAAAAAACAACAAACAACAATAGGGTGGATGAAGAAAACAGTGAGGTTAGAGTTGAGTTATCAAGTGAATATTGAGGGAAGGAAGAGTTTTGATACCTAAAGGTTTTAAAGAACTTGGAGCATTGAATCTGGCGCAAGTGGACGAATTTGACAACCCATAATCAGAAAAAAAAACTGCTGAAAGTTCAGTTACGAAAAGAAAAAAAAAGAGAAGAAGCTAGAATTTTGGGAACTAAAAGGAAAACATTGGAAAGAAATCCATGTGCCAAGTTTTGGATATAAATTATGGTCAGCAAGTTTCCAACTAAACAAGACTTAGCTGCCAAAACAAGCAAGAAATCAGCAGCTGATCATTCAAAAAATGATGAGAGAAGAAAAAGAAGCAAAAATGGCATGCAATAGCACAATTGGCACATTGAGACAAAGGAGGGTTTCTTCATCCAAATCAAAGACATTGTTCAAATTCTTACTCCACCACTCAAATTTGATTTGGAGAGAAGCAAAGTGCATTGGAAACATTTTTGAGCAACCAAGTCTCCCACTTTATCAATTTTTCCATTTTCTTGGTTTTTATTCCACTCCTTACCATTCTCTATGTTTTTCACTTGTTTTTGTAGATGTTGATCCTAATCATGAATAATAGTGGAGAGTAGACAATAAGCAAGCCTATGGTAGTGCAAGAAGCATGTGTGTTTGAGTGAGCTCCACTTCCATCATCAACTTAGAACTTAAGGAGAGAGCCACCAAAATTTTCCTTGATAGGCTAGTGAGTTGAATTCATCTCAATGAATCATGATGGATGAAAAGGCTAAATTGTTGATTTAAGGACAAGATACTAATCCATAGAGCTTAGATTTATGAGAATTGACAACCTTAGGTAATTTCTTTTCATTTGTTTCTAATTATGCTTAAGAAAGCCTAAGGGATACATACTTAGTAGTTTCGCGAGACGCTCAAGCTTAAGTGTGGGGGAGTTAATAAGTACCATTTTGTTGATTATTTTAATTGCTAAAATCCATGTTTGTCCCATGTTTTACTTGCTTAATTGTGGAATTACCCTAGGTTTTAGAACTTACTTCTATTTTGGACTTAATTGCAAATTTATACATATTTGGATTATTTGGCCACTAAATTTTTGATCTATTTTTGTAGGCATGAAAGGTTCAAGGACCTAGGGCATACTGGGTCAAACTTGAGTCGGAAGAGGACCCAGATCGAGTTATCAAGTTTCGGATTAATCTGGGCCGTCCGATTCAGAAGCGGCTAGATATGAGCCATCCGGGACTATCTGAAGCAATCCGAGCTAGGGTTAGGGTTGATCAAGCACCCTGATCAAGATCTGAAGGTTTCATCCCAATCAGAGCTCAATCAACCGTTGGATGAAGCTCTGAGAGCTCTAGATCGTCCATTCAAAGATTAGGTTGATCTGGACCATCCGTTGCACATCTGGAGGATCAGAGCTACCACGAGGCAGATCCTGACCCCTGATCAACATCATCAAAGTTTGGCTCAAATCAGAGCAAGATCAGCCATTGGATTTCTCAGATCAACCTGGGGCGTCCATTGCTAGCTAACTTAATTAGAAATTCCCAACGCTTCAGCCTCGTCACGTCTCCACTGTTTCTTCATCTTCTTCTTTGTGTTCTTCATCGTTCTTCATGTTCTTCTTCATCTAAGGGGCGCGACCCCTCAATTCTTCATCGGGATCAAGATTTGGATCACTGGAGGATAGTTTTGTTGGATGATTTCAGCTCAATTTGCGCCAGACAGTAGTGTTTGAGGGTTTCGGCATCTCTGCTAACCAATCACTTGTTTCTCGTTCACAAGCCATTTCCGACCATTTGAGCTGCTTGTAGGGGTTCTCAGGTGAGCTCAGATGTTCTCCAAATCATCATCGCAATCCATCCTTTGAGAAAGAAGAGATTGGACTGGAAAATTCCAGCTGCGTGTAGTTTGAGCAGAATCGATCGCAGAGATGTTTCCCCAGTGAATTGCTGAGCTTAGGGGTTCGAGGCCAGCCCTTGCGTGACGAACAAGGAGATCTTGAGCTAATGGAGTGATTGGGGTTTAGATTTCTTGTTGTAATTTCCGTTTGTAGCTATAATTTCGAATTCTGCCGCTTGTTTCATTACTGTTTTTCTTTCAGAATGTTTAACTTAGTTTATTGAATTGATTCTGCTGTAATTAGGTTTCAGCTCTTAAGTTTGCATGTAGTGGCTAAATAGTTTGCTAATGAGAAATTGTAATTCGTTTAGTTTGCTTAGCATTAATGTCATTTCTGCACTTAGTTGGTAGCTAAATTTTGTTCCTGCGTATCAATCTTTTCTCCAGTTGTAGCAGTTGCTTAGTTTACTCTTTTGCAATGTTTTGGCCTTAAGTAGTGTTTGAAGTTTGCCTTCTTATTAGTTGGATTTTGAGTATGGCAACCAATTGCACTTAGACTAGCTAATTCTGCTCTCAACTCAGTTCTGAAATTAATTTCAGACTGTGTGCCAGATTTCCATTGCGTATCAGTCATATTCCTGCAATTTCATTCTTGTCTTTAGTTGCTTAAGTTTGTATCAAGCTATGCTAGTTTTAATCCTCTGAATTCACTTTGAAGATTGTTTCATATGCATAGCAAACGATTTAGAGATCGGAATTTGTTTTCAAGAACCTGCAAATCAGCTTGCGTATCATTCCCCTGTTTCCAGTTTTCAGCTCTGCACGTGATATGTTTCTAAGCATCAGTCCTTGTGTCACTGAATTGGAATCTGAATTCATGTCAATCAAATACTAACTCAGCTGAATTTCACATGAAAACTAAAATTGTGTCCTCGATTTCAATCGCATGAGTTGTTCTGTATTTGGTGGTTGAATTCATTTCAGAATTCTGTTCTCAACTTGTCTGAATTCTGCATTGGATTTCTGAAGCTTCCATAGTAGTCTTCAAACTGTTTCTGAATTAGTATCAGTGTTTGCGTATCAGTTTTCTTGTTGCGCATGAGCTTTTATAACCTCGAAGAGTGTTGGATTAATTCTGAATGCACCAAAAATTTGACAGATTACCCTAATGCGGTTGATTTAGAGGTGCCAACTAATTTGGTGTCTCCTCCTGAATTGTAGATAGGGTGTTTTGGGTTAATATAGTGGATATCCCTTTTAGGGTCATAATATTGATTTTGCCCTACTTGCTTTGTTAGATAAGCTTTCGGCACCCACGTTTTTCTTAGGTTCTTGCATGAGTGGGTAAAGGTAACAAAAGATCTCTAGGTCGATCTTGTTTATATCCTATCCCAGATTTGTTGTAAACACTTTTTTGAGATCCAAGAATTAGGTCATGATTCTTGGATCTTGTTGTGAATGTTTCTAGTAAATCCTTAAGTTTTTTAACTTCACCTTTTAGGGTGGAGTTTTCATTTTCAAGTTCAGTAGATTTCTCAAGATGCTTTTGTTCAATTGAGTTTTTGTTAATTATTTACTCCTTAAGGTCTTGATTTTCCTTAAGGAGTAGATCAATCCTAGATTCAAATATAGATAATAACTTTCTATCTAAGCAAGAAATGATTTTAAAAAATTTTATATTAAATAATTCTTGTACCTTAGTCGAGCTGTTAGAAAAGAGTGTGGATTCGTTGCTCGACTCGTGTTCGAACTCTTCATGTTGCTCTGATTCTAACTCAGGTTCGGTTGCCATCAGCATGAGGTAGCTGGAATTCTTCGAGGGCTCTTTATCTGTGTCATCCGAGGAGGTTTCGTCCCAAGTTGTTTGTAGCGCCTTCTTCTTCTTTGTCCTCTTGGATTGTCCTCTTTCTTGTATGGGCATTCGTGCTTGAAATGTCTCTTTTTGTTATAGCTAAAACATGTGATTTTGCTTTTGAATTCTGTTGTGGGTGGCTTCATCACCTTCTGAATGCCCTCTTTGGAGAACCCCTTCTTCTTCCTAGTGAACATCTTTCATACCAGGTTCACCAGGTGTTCTTTATCATTTGAGCCTAAGTCTGACTCGCTTTCATATTCTTCCTGGGTTCTGCTCATTGACTTTGCTTCTTTTGAGGAACCGTCAATCAAAGCAATACCCTTCTCGGTTATTTTGGTATTAATCTGTTCATGAAGCTCTAACTCACAAAATAATTCATCTAATTTTAATTTTGAAAGATTTTTTGAAATTTTGTAAGCATCTATAATAGATGCCAACAATGAATTTTAGGGAAAAGCATTTAGAGTGTACCTTATCACATCTCGATTATCTGGGTAATGTCCAATCAAGTGGAGCTCGTTCATTATCTCCTTGATTCAAGCATGAAGTTGGCTTGTCGTTTCGCTATCATGCATTTTTATGTTAATCACTTTTTGTTACTTTTGCATTGTCTCTCCCTTCTTGTAGCTTGATCAGCTTATCTCAGAGCTCCTTTACGCTTTTAGTTGGACCAATCCGGTTTAGCTACTTTTGTTAGGCCACATTGCAAAGTATTTTGGGCCTTGAACTCAATTTATGTCTTCTTCTTCATTTCGGTGTTCCACTTGTCCAGATTTAGTGGAGTGTTTCCTCCTTTATCCATTAGTGGTGAGTACCCACTCAAGACTGCAAATCATTGGTCCATGTTGGTCTTCAGATAGATCTCCATTCTCCTTTTCCAATAGGAAAAATCTTCCCCACTAAACATAGGAGGACGAGTTATGTTGTAGCCTTCACCTTGAGTCATCAAATCTATCACGCAAAATGCAAAAAAGAAAAAGTATCAAGACTAGGTCTTGGATTAGTAGTGTAAGAGGAGGTAAACAATAAAAGCAACTTGAGTGGTATTGCACTGACTGAGTAAATCCAAATGAAAAAAAAACTATCTAAAGATAGGTAATAATACCAAATCTAGACTTTCCACAAAAAACTAAAAGTCAATAGAAAAACTCACAGCTCTTACGGTGGCTGTACTGACTCAGAGTCAACAAAGCTCTAATACCACTTGTAGGACTGTTGCACATGAGATGCGAGGGGAGCGGGGTGAATCATGTGTCTTTTTAAAACTATCATTTTTCAAAGTTGTAAATAAAGCGTGAGTGCATAGCGAAAATTAATGAAAAACCAAACACAGAAAATTAACACGGTTTAGTTTTACTTCATTCAGAGCATTCAGAGTCTTCGGCGACTCCTACATAAAGGCTTAGGTCCCTTGGACCTTTTCGACAGGAAATCCACTAAAACCCTCTGCCGGTAAACTCTTGATAGAGCGATCAAGAGTAGGAAGTGTAACAACCCTACACTTCCTACTTGATTAAGTACAAGTAAATGAATTCGTTACCCAACACAGGTATAGAATTTTTCAATCGACTCGTGTGTTGGGGTTGATCTTTCCGCAGCAGTCGGACGTAGTCATGTCAAAGCGGGGCTGCAACAGGAAGACAAGGAAGTAGCAGGTTAAGCGCGTAAGCTTGAAAGATGTAAAAGAAGTTATTATCATGAAGCTTTGGCAGCATTGCCCTTATAAAGGGCATCTGAGGTGCCTCAATTCTCAACTGAGGCACCTAAGATCAAGGAAAAATTATCCTTCATTCGAAGCCTTCGTCCTCGCAACTTATCCTTTGGAAGGTGCCTAAAATCCCAAGTGAGGCACCTAAGATCCCAATTAAGGCTGCTCAGATCCAAATTGAGGCACCTCAGCTCATTGAAATCTCATCTTCAGCGCAGGCTTCACAAAGCCACCCTCATCCACCTGAGGCGCCTCCAGTCCAAACTTGTAACGCCCGCCCTTCTCACACTAGGGCGGGGTTACGCGAACATATTTTTTTTTTTCGTTTTAGCGGAAGCATTTTGAAACTTGAAACTTGAACATGATACATGTATAATCTTGTACTTGAACATGTAAGGCATGAAACCATTTAAACATCTTAGACATTGAGGAGAGCATGCTAGGTACCTTCACATTCTTATTTCCATAATAGAAGCATGCCACATAGTCATTTCTTAAGACAGAGGAGTAAGTATGAGGAAGGATAACATAATACTAAAGTTCTTTAGCAAGTATAAGCTAAGTACTTAGCATATGAGTAAGAGTGAGCATGAAATATCCATATGAGTCTAATTATCTGCAAGTAGCAACTTAGTAAGTATGATTCAACATTTAACATGCAATACTATGCATAACTAAATAAAACATGAGTAGATCTTCTTCCACCATGCCACCACCACACACATCTTTGCCCCTCCTGCTGCTCCCTTTAGTTTATCCATTCCTTACCCTTTTCTGCAGTACAAGGGAAACATGGAAACTATAAGCATATAGCTTAGTAAGATCCTTTCCTACTCACAAAATCATACGTTCCATCAAGTAGAGAAAACATCATGTCATAACACTGCATAGCATTAAAAACACTTAACTTAACATAGCATAAGGGGGCATATGTACTTATCATAAGAAGCATACTTGAACTTAACATAATTCACCTTTATAGCATAATAGTCATATAGTCATGACAAGAAATGTGAATGCAAGATGCTCTTTTGAAAACATGCATAGGATGAGTTCATGCATATGCTTTTCTTAAAATCATACATATAGGTACTTAAACATACATCCATCATCATTGGGGGATCCCGGCTTGTACCTCTTACATACATACATAATGCGCGCATCCCTAATAGGCCGAGGTAGCTAGTCTCTAACCTACTAGGGAAACTAGGTCCGTTCATAGTCCGTCGACCTAGGGGCATCCCCTTACTAGGTCCGTTCATAGTCCGTCGACCTAGGGGTTTCTCGGGAGCCCATCCCCTTACTAGGTCCGTTCATAGTCCGTCGACCTAGGGGCTGCATCCGGAGCCCACTCGTGGACCTTGCTAGGATCCGGTACAAGCCATATAAAGTAAAATAGCATACATGGATTTTATCATATCATAAGCATAGCATATTCTTGTTTCTTACTAGGTCCGTTCATAGTCCGTCGACCTAGGGGTTGCATAGCACATTCTTATCATATCATAAGCATATCATCATAACCTATCACATCATTGTCATATCATGAGCATGGCATGCCTCTTATCTTATCATGAAGAGTGCTCTTAGTCCCGATACAGGGAAGCATCTCTTAGGCATTTCATCATACATAAGCCATGCTTAACATAAGGGTGCTTAAAGAGCTTAAACATAGACATGTACATCATGATTCTTAGAGCATGAAAAAGCATGGGAAAAGACATGTTATCACCTATACTACTCATAGCATATCATGAGTATCCTTGGCGTGCCTAATTGGGGTTCTAGCTTCCCCCTTAGCCCACATTCTTATTTAATCAGAAAATTCCAGCATATAAACTCTATGTTTAGAGCATGATAAACCATGAAAAACATTACCCTAACATCATACATTAAGGTAGGCATCATAGGGGAGACATTAGAGGCATGTTGGGGTTGTTACCCCTTTTTAAGTCCTACTTATCATTCTTTACAGAAAATTCCAGCATACATACCTTAGTTTCCAAGCATGTTAAAACCATGAATAAACCATATTTACATCATATATCATCTTACATATCATAGGAAGGGTCATTATCAAGCATACTAGGAGTTTAAACCTATCTAAGCCCTAAAAGAGGTCCTTGACCGAAAATTCTAGCAAGCCTACTCCGGGTTTTTGTGGGCTTAAGGACAAGGAAAACATCATATTATCATCATCTATTTAGTCACACATCATGAGGAAAAACATATGCAAGTATAGGAGTAGTTTAAACTCTCGCAAGCCCTAAAAACCTTCTTGGCCGAAACATCAAGAGCTTCATCCTATGTTTAAACCATTTTAGGCACTCGAACTATTGTAATGCAGGTGAGGGGATTACTTACCTCCTTTCGTTTGAATTATACTACCCTAACTCTTTAGGGTACCCTTTGGTTGAAAGAGAGTGAGAGTTTCTTTGCTAAGACTTTCTCTAGAACCTTTGGCCCTAGTAGAGAGCAAGGTCCTTGGGTGAGATCTCCTTCCTTCCAAACCCCTAGGGTTGGAGCCCTAGGTTTACTTTTCGAAAATTGATAAGGGGAGGGGCTTGGGTTTCGGTGGAGAAGGGTGAGGAAGAAGAAGAAGAAGAGAAAATTATTCCAACTTCCCTTATTTATACTTCTCTCATGTAAAGACATGTCTCTTCACTTCCCTAGCTTTTAACAAGCATGTTTCTTATTCCCTCTACAAGAAACATTGCTTGGTTCATTGGTTATGACATGGTGAGTGCATCTAGGAGGTTCAAGGTTCAATCCTTGCTTCCTCCTTTTTATCACATTTTGCACTAATCCATATCAAAGCCCATTAAGCCAAGCCCATCATGAAATTTCATAATATTAATAATATTCCATGAATTCATAATATTCCATAATATTTCATGATAATATTTCATGAATTCCATAACATCTCATATTCATGAATTCATAATATTTCATGATAATATTTCATGAATTCCATAATATCTCATATTCATGAATTCATAATGTTTCATAATATTTCATGATAATATTTCATGAATTCCATAATATTTCATATTCATGAATTCATAATATTTAATAATAATATTTCATATGGGAAATTTTGGGGTGTTACAATCCTCCCTCCCTTATAAAAAGTTCATCCCGAACTTTAAAATAATTCTGGATACTTTAATCATATTGCCTCCTCTTGCTCCCAGGTGGCTTCTTCGAATTGTTCGTTCCGCCATAGAACCTTTACTAAGGGTACTTCCTTGTTCTGCGTCGCTTGTCAGCATAGCTTTTCTGCCCACTCTGAGCAGTCTATATCCTCTAGCGGATATTCTTTATAGCCTGAGTGGTTTCATCTATAATATCCATCTGGAGTCCCATCTCCTTCTTTTCCCACCCTGAAGCCAACAGATTAGAGATCTATATCTCCGTCCATATAAAGCCTTATACGGTGCCTTAGAAATGGGGTTAGTACCAGGAACCAACTCAATTGCAACTCTTTATCTCTTTCAGGTGCTAACCCTGGTATACTTATACACATACATTGTAATTATATACCTATTGTGATTATGGGTAACAGAGATCTTATTTATTATATTACCAAAATTTATTTTATTCTGTCTTATAATTCTTCATACAAAACCAGTCCAACTTAGGGGCATGTGACTACATTTGATGTATTCATCACGCCTTCCTTGGATAATGAGAAAACCCTTGCATCCGTCGCTACCGGTGGTACTTGCGGTTGGGGAGGTGCTTGCTTTTTGGCGCGACAGTCTTGGGCCTTGTGCCCTACCCGTCCGCAGTTGTAACACTTGCCTGTCCCCTGGAGGCAAGCTCCTGGGTGTAGCCTTCCGCATGTAGCACACGGGTCGAATTTGGGCTGCTTGTTGGCGGGACCACTTTTTGAGTCGTTCTCTCTCTTGCCATTATGGTTCCCCTTCCAACTATTATTCTGAGGCTTCTGACCTCCGACTTGGGTTTGGCTCTTGTTTTCAGTCATTACCTTCTTTTGCTGGTTAATATTGTTCAGGTAGTGTTCAGCAATCAGAGCACTGCTGAACAGCTCCTCTGTAGTTTGGGGCCTATAAACGCTGCCGGCTACGTTCAGGGCTATCTCGGGCCTGAGCATCTTAAGCATTAATCTGATCCTTTCTTTCTCTGTACTGACCAGCTCCGGACATAATCATGCCAGTCGGTTGAATTGCTTAACGTCATCATTGACTGAGAGATTTCCCTGTCGAAATTCAGTGAACTCATCAAAGTGCCTATTTGTGACTCGCATATTAAAGAATTCCTCCAGGAATTCAGACTCAAAGTCCTTCCACATCATCTGGTCCACTGACCTTCTAGCTTTTACCCATTCCCACCACATCCTGGCGTCGCCAATGAGGCAAAACGAGACACATTTGATTTTCTCATGCTCGGGCCAGTCTAATAACTCCACTGTGCTCTCAACTGTCTTGAGCCAGGCCTGGGCGTCCCAGGGCTCGCAGGTGCCAGAGAACTTTTCCGGCTTCAGTCTCTGCCACTGAATCAGATAGGCCTCCTGTCGGACCCCTCGGGCTGGAGTGTCCGGGGGTGCTTGTGCAGTTGGAGGCTCAGTAGGTATCGCATTCTGACTTCCTTGCGGGGTTGCAGTGTTCCCCTGCTGGGTCATCAGGGTGTTTATGATCTGCTGTTGTTCAGTAACCTGACGCTGCAGGTCGGTAATCACTTGCATCATATTAGGTGGAGGTACTGTCTCATTACCCCGATTGCTACGTCCTCTAGCCATATCTATCATATAGATGATAAAGGACTACATAAGAATTAATGCTACTTTCTTTTGTTATGCAAGCATAAATCATCTCTATAATCATCTCTATATATATCATTACTGTACATGAAATAAAGTAAAGCCAGGTTAGGATCTCTTACTTGGAAGCGGCAGGATGAAGCTTTGATGTGTGTGTGTAGTGGGGAAGGCAGACCTGCTCTGATACCAACCTGTAACACCCGCCCTTCTCACACTAAGGCGGGGTTACGCGAACATAATTTTTTTTTTTTTCGTTTTAGCGGAAGCATTTTGAAACTTGAAACTTGAACATGATACATGTATAATCTTGTACTTGAACATGTAAGGCATGAAACCATTTAAACATCTTAGACATTGAGGAGAGCATGCTAGGTACCTTCACATTCTTATTTGCATAATAGAAGCATGCCACATAGTCATTTCTTAAGATAGAGGAGTAAGTATGAGGAAGGATAACATAATACTAAAGTTCTTTAGCAAGTATAAGCTAAGTACGTAGCATATGAGCAAGAGTGAGCATGAAATATCCATATGAGTCTAATTATCTGCAAGTAGCAACTTAGTAAGTATGATTCAACATTTAACATGCAATACTATGCATAACTAAATAAAACATGAGTAGATCTTCTTCCACCATGCCACCACCACACACATCTTTGCCCCTCCTGCTGCTCCCTTTAGTTTATCCATTCCTTACCCTTTTCTGCAGTACAAGGGAAACATGGAAACTATAAGCATATAGCTTAGTAAGATCCTTTCCTACTCACAAAATCATACGCTCCATCAAGTAGAGAAACATCATGTCATAACAGTGCATAGCATTAAAAACACTTAACTTAACATAGCATAAGGGGCATATGTACTTATCATAAGAAGCATACTTGAACTTAACATAATTCACCTTTATAGCATAATAGTCATATAGTCATGACAAGAAATGTGAATGCAAGATGCTCTTTTGAAAACATGCATAGGATGAGTTCATGCATATGCTTTTCTTAAAATCATACATATAGGTACTTAAACATACATCCATCATCATTGGGGGATCCCGGCTTGTACCTCTTACATACATACATAATGCACGCATCCCTAATAGGCCGAGGTAGCTAGTCTCTAACCTACTAGGGAAACTAGGTCCGTTCATAGTCCGTCGACCTAGGGGCATCCCCTTACTAGGTCCGTTCATAGTCCGTCGACCTAGGGGTTTCTCGGGAGCCCATCCCCTTACTAGGTCCGTTCATAGTCCGTCGACCTAGGGGCTGCATCCGGAGCCCACCCGTGGACCTTGCTAGGATCCGGTACAAGCCATACAAAGTAAAATAGCATACATGGATTTTATCATATCATAAGCATAGCATATTCTTGTTTCTTACTAGGTCCGTTCATAGTTCGTCGACCTAGGGGTTGCATAGCACATTCTTATCATATCATAAGCATATCATCATAACCTATCACATCATTGTCATATCATGAGCATGGCATGCCTCTTATCTTATCATGAAGAGTGCTCTTAGTCCCGATACAGGGAAGCATCTCTTAGGCATTTCATCATACATAAGTCATGCTTAACATAAGGGTGCTTAAAGAGCTTAAACATAGACATGTACATCATGATTCTTAGAGCATGAAAAAGCATGGGAAAAGACATGTTATCACCTATACTACTCATAGCATATCATGAGTATCCTTGGCGTGCCTAATTGGGGTTCTAGCTTCCCCTTAGCCCACATTCTTATTTAATCAGAAAATTCCAGCATATAACTCTATGTTTAGAGCATGATAAACCATGAAAAATATTACACTAACATCATACATTAAGGTAGGCATCAATAGGGGAGACATTAGAGGCATGTTGGGGTTGTTACCCCTTTTTAAGTCCTACTTATCATTCTTTACAGAAAATTCCAGCATACATACCTTAGTTTCAAGCATG
>JAGFNQ010005505.1:37297-101487 GCA_024364735.1 Boesenbergia rotunda
CCATAGCTGTCCACGGTTCTGGCCCTACCGGAGCTGGGCAACAGGGATGGGCACCTTAAGAACGCCTCGGTTCGGGGACTACCGACTATGCTGTCCTTACCCTAGTAGGTTGGGGCTCGCGACCTCGGACTTGCTAGGGATGCGCACTATGATGTATGTATGTGGTACAAGCCGGGGACCCCAAATGATGTATGATGATTATGTTTAAGCATTTAAAAGTATGTTTTAAAAGTTAAGCATCCCTTATGTGTATGCATTCCACTCATGCATCCATTCATGTTATGCATTATGCTATAATGATAAGATTTTATGCTTACGTATCATGTTAAGAAGTATGCATGAGAATGAATGATCTATGCCATGATTATGTTAGGAAGAGGTTCATATGCTATGATAGGTTTTATACCATGAATTATGCCATGCTTAGAATGTTCACTACGTTTATGAATTATGCCATGAATTATGCCATGCATAGAAGGTTCACTACGTTTATGAATTATGCCATGAATTATGCCATGCTTTGAATGTCTATGATGTTTATGTTTATGTCATGAATTATGACATGCTTAGAATGTTCACTATGTTTATGATCTATGCCATGAATTATGTTCACTACGTTTATGAATTATGCCATGAATTATGCCATGCTTAGAATGTCTATGATGTTTATGTTTATGCCATGAACTATGCCATGCTTAGAATGTTTATGATGTTTATGTTTATGCCATGAATTATGTCATGCTTAGAATGTTTATGATGTTTATGTTTATGCCATGTATCATGCCATGCTTAGAATGTTACTATGATTATGTTCATGCCATGCTATGTATACGACAAGTGACGAAAGATGTTATGTTCTAAGTAGAGCACCAAGTATGTTAATGTTTTATGTGCTCATTATGAGATGATGAATGATGAATGGTTTTGTGAGTAGGAAAGAGTCTTACTAAGCCTGTGTGCTTATAGTCTTATTTCCTTATACCGCAGATCATTCAAGGGGACAATGAAGGAAGCAGCAGGAGGCAAGAACGCATGTGTGTCGTAGTGACTTGGCCCAGGAAACTATATGTTTACTTATATGTTTGAATAATGACTTGTGGAACCTTATGATAAGATGTTATGTGAGACATGATATGATGCTTAAGTTCAAAGTTAATATGCTAAGGTTCCCATGTCAATAAGTTAAGAATGGCAATAGGGCATGTATAAGTTAAGTTATTCCGCTGCTTTATGATGACTACATGGCCTAAGCATGTTAACGTAACGCCGCTTATGAAAAAAAAAATGCGGGCGTTACAGAGTAGGGAGTTCTATGGGCTTCCTCAAGAATCTTCTTTTATAGCTCCTCGCTGCTAGGGACACATAGACGGTCTCCATAATAGACTATCCCCCTATCAGATACTCTAAACTCTTTACTTCCTCCTTCTTGTATCTCTTGTTTGATCTTTTGAATATCAGAATCTTTATCTTGCTCTTTTTGTATATCCTCAAGCAGAGTTGACTCTAGTGTCAATACTGAGAGTTGCCTATCTATGATCTCCACTCCAAAATCTACTATCTCTTGCTGTAGTGGTGGTGACAGTGATGACAAGAACATCAAAGTTGCGCAAGTCTTTCTACATAACGCGTCAGCCACTCTATTTGCTTTGCCGGGGTGGTAGAGAATCTCACAGTCATAATCTTTAACTAACTCCAACCACCTTCGCTGTCTCATATTCAGGTCCTTCTGAGTGAAGAAATACCTCACACTCTGGTGATCCGTGTAAATCCTGCACTGGACTCCGTATAGGTAATGCCTCCATATTTTGAGGGCGAAGACTACGGCGGCTAACTCAAGATCATGAGTAGGGTAGTTCTTTTCATAATCCTTAAGTTGTCGGGAGGCATAAGCAATGACCTTGCCTTCTTGCATGAGTACAGCTCCTAGTCCTCACTTTGAGGCATCACTATATATATCAAAACTTCTATCACTTTTTGGAAGTGTAAGAATGGGAGCACTCGTCAATCTCTTCTTCAACTCAATAAAACTCCGCTCACAATCTTCAGTCCATTCGTACTTCTTATTCTTTCTGGTAAGGGCGGTTAGTGGAGAAGCTATCTTGGAGTAATCCTCCACGAATCTTCCGTAGTACCCTGCTAAACCCAGAAAGCTCCTGATTTCACTAGCATTCTTTGGTCGATCCCAATTACTCACTGCTTTAATCTTGGCGGGGTCTACCATAATACCTTCCTTGGAAATGATGTGGCCTAGGAATGCCACTCGGTCAAGCCAAAATTCACACTTTTAAAACTTGGCATATAACTTTTGCTGCTGTAGCGTCTTCAACACTACCCTCAGATGTTCGTCATGTTCTTCTTGAGACTTTGAATAGACTAGGATATCATCAATGAAGACTATGACGAACTTATCAAGAAACTCCTTGATTACTCGATTCATTAGATCCGTGAACGTTGCAGGGGCATTTGTCACTCCAAATGGCTTGACCACAAACTCGTAGTGTCCATACCTTATTCGGAAAGCAGTTCTCGGCACATCACTCTCCTTGACTTTGAGTTGATGGTACCCTGACCGTAGATCTATCTTGGAAAACATGGTTGCCCCCTTCAACTGATCAAATAAATCATCTATCCTTGGCAAAGGATATCTGTTCTTGATAGTCACCTTATTCAAGGCTCGATAATCTATGCACATCCGCATAGATCCATCCTTCTTCTTGATGAACAACACATGAGCTCCCCAAGGTGAATGACTAGGGCAGATGAAACCCTTGTCGAGCAACTCCTGTAGTTGTTCTTGCAGTTCTTTCAATTCTACTGGCGCCATGTGATAAGGTGCCTTTGAAATCGGGTTGGTCCCTGGAGCCAACTCAATTTCAAACTCGATTTCCCGACTGGGAGGCAATCCTGATAACTCATCAGGAAACACCTCCGGATAGTCACAAACTACCCGTAATTCTTCTTTCTTTAACCCCTCTCTTTGCCTTGCATCTACTACATGTGCTAAATAACCAGAACATCCATTATCTAACATCTTGTAAACTTGTAGGTTAGAAAGAAACCTCTTTCTCTTTCTCTTTCAGTGCCAACTAGCTCTGGGCACAAACGAGCTAGTCGGTTGAACTTCTTCACTGCTTCATCCACGGATAGTTCTCCTTGTCTGAACTCCGTGAATTCATCATAATTCTTGTTGGTTACTCTCATGTGAAAGTATTCTTCGATGAACTCAGTCTCAAAGTCGGCCCATGTCATCTAGCTGACATTTCTCTTGGCCTTGACTCTCTCTCACCACCTTCTAGCATCTCCGGTAAGGCAGACGGAGGTGCACTTTATCTTCTCTAGCTCAAGCTAGTCCAGTAGCTCTACTATGCTTTCCAATGTTTTGAACCACGCTTGAGCATCCCACGGTTCGCTTGTGCCTGAGAAGTTCCCTGGCTTCAGTTTCTGCCACTGGATGGGGTATGCTTCTTGCCTTACACCCCTTGTCGGGACTATAGATATAACCGATGGGTCTTCGGTCACAACTGGTGCCACTACATTCGCCACCGGTGGGGTAATAGGAGCGGCTTGCTGGTTAGACATCATGGTGGCGATAACTTGTTGTTATTCTGCTAACTGTCTCCATAACTGCGCCACCACCTCTAAGAGATTTGGTGGTGGTACTGACTCTGCCTCTTGCCCTTTAGGAGCTCGCTCCTCGTTTTGGGCCTTTCTAGGTCGTCCACTTGTCATTCTCTTACTATATATCATAAAGAGGATAATGACATTACCCTCTTGCTCTCTAGGAACTCGCTCCTCGTTTTGGGCCATTCTAGGACGTCCTCAAATGTATAACTTAACACTTAATGGTAATGTTCCCAAACTTGCTTTAGGATATAACAAGACCTTGGTCTTGATTCTTATCTCATTTCTTAGTCCTAGAACTCATTCTAGGGCTTAGTAAGACCTTGGTCTTACTCAAAACTTTTATCAAGCACCTTGCGTGCCATAATCCCAAAACTTGCTTTTGAGAAAATCAAGACATTGGACTTGCTATACTAAGATCACAACATGAAGGATGTCCTCTTGACATTTTCTTACTCTATATCTTGAAGAGGGTAATGACATTACTTTGCTAAGGGCAATTTATCAATAAGGATATTTCATTATTTCACTATCATTCTACTCATATCATCATACTCATCATCATACTCATATTATCATACTCATATAACACATGTCATATCATCATACTATCATCATACTCTTCATTATACTATCATCATAATCATATTAGATAGCATATACTGATCATGCACATAATAGCATATGTTAAGACTAACAGTCTGATAAAGACATGTATATAAAAACTAAGCATATGCACTTTCTTACTTGGTAGGAGGCAGGATTGATGTTTGATGTCAGTGTGGCGGAAGGGTAGAACTTGCTCTGATACCAAACCTGTAATGACCCTTACTTGCTAACTTTGACCTTATAGGGCCGTTATGTTGACTTTACTGCTGGGCCAACCAAAATAAAACAAAACTTTAATTTTATTGGCTTTGCCAAGATTTAACCCATAAACCTCTTAACCATAATCATATATACTCTATTTGTATGCATTTCAAACTCCACATTAACTACTCAAACTTAAAGTCTTTGCGGAAGTAAACTACTAACATAAACTCAAAAGAAAATACTCATAAAGTTCTATTGTTTAGAGTTTTAAACGCTAAACAAAACTCATCCCGAAGGATCCTACTCCACGGTTCCGCCGCCACTGACATGAATCATCCATCCTTGTGCCTCCTTGCCTTACATCTTCTCTTTACCATTATCTGCAGTAAAAAGATGCAACTATAAGCAAATAGCTTAGTAAGTAGATACCTATCTCACAAAAACATGCAATCGATATCAAACATGCTCTTGGTCAAGAATGCTTGCTTTAAAACATATGTACTGAAAATGCTATGCTTAAAATGAATAAGCTCATGAATACACTTGTAGTAAATGTTTGCATTTGGAAACTTTGCTTGGAATGAAAAATGTGTAACATGCTTGAAATGATTTCTTGCTTTTGAAAAACTTGAAACTCATACACTTATACTTCTTATACTTCAACATAATAAACATCCTCCTTTGGGCCCGACATAGTACCCATGCGCGCATCCCTAATAGGTTCGGGGTAGCTAGCCACCGAATCCTAATAGAGCGTCTACTAGCTTGCCTAGTTTTAAGGGTCTTGTGCCCGGTACATGC
Organism: Boesenbergia rotunda; assembly: GCA_024364735.1. Lineage (NCBI taxonomy): Eukaryota > Viridiplantae > Streptophyta > Magnoliopsida > Zingiberales > Zingiberaceae > Boesenbergia > Boesenbergia rotunda. The sequence goes on from JAGFNQ010005505.1 coordinate 42,533, forward strand.
CACTTAGAAAGTAATATATTTAACTTGTACTCATGCTTATACTTAACTTGCTTAACTTAGCACATATCTTGCACATAGGAAGTAGGGTTCCCAAAACTTGCTTTTGGGACTTCTTAAAGCCTTGGTCTTGTACTCCTCAAGGCACCTTGCGTGCCATGATCCCAAAACTTGCTTTTGGACAATTTAAGACCTTGGTTTTCACCCCATACATTCCATCGAACACTTTGCGTGCCAAAATCCCAAAATATGCATTTGGGCAAATCAAGACCTTGGTCTTGCTATATTAGGATCACATCATCTAAAAGACATGAAAATCATGTTTAAAACTCATTAGAGAACTACTTTTACTGCAGGTGAGAGATCTACTTACTTTCTTACGCTTAGAACTCACTATACCGACGTAGGATATAGCGTGGTGCTCGTCGTCCATTTCCTTCACAAGATCCGGATCTTGGGCGCAAGAAAAGAAGAGGAGAAACCCCAATTCCTTTCTAGTTTTCGGCAAGGAAAGATAAGAATGAGAAACTTTTGGTTTTCTCTTCTTCTATTCCTATATATACTAGTGGAAGTTGAAGCATCACTCATAAAAGATGCTTACTATCACTTATCTAATATCGATTCCATATTTTAATAAATTAATTACTACCTCAACTGGAAACTTATGACCAACACTTATTTTAGGTCATGGGTTCGATTCTCTACATGGACCCATTTAAAAGAAATTATTAATTTCCTTTTATTTATTTTGGAAAAATTTTGAAAAATTTGGGTGTTACACCCTTGGTCAGGTCTTAGTGCCCAATTCCTCGAACCAATTCTTTGGTGCCCAGCCCTCGGCCAGGTCTTAGTGCCCAGTCCACGATCAGGACTTATTGCCCAACCTTATGTCAGGACTTAGTTGCCCAGCCCGCGGCTAGGACTTAGTGCCCAATTCTTAGAACCAGGACTTCGTGCCTAGTGTTCCTAGGACTTTTCCTGCACACTTGAGTAACATCGTTAGAGCACACATAATCCTTAACATTGAACCCTTTGCCAATATCAAAACAAGGTTCGATATGGTATTTCCGACACCAACATATCCATCTCACAGGGGTGCCTGAGCTGATGGGGGTGCCCGTATAGTCCCAGGCGCCTGAGCTGCTTTGGTCCAGAGGCTTCATGGTAGTTTGCTTCGCTTGCTTTGGTTTAGCCTTCAACTGGGGCACTCGTGTCCATCCGGGCACCTAGCTCCAGTGATGCGCCTTACTGCATTGAGGCGCCTCAGCTGCAGAAACTCATTCCATCGATCCCTGCAACCAAGGTTAGTTCCACAAAAAAAAGAAGCAAACATCTTAGCCATTATTTACAGCCTAAGCTATCTTGGTTCTGACTTTGGGTCTCCCAAATGTGACCCTAGGTTGAACCGACGCCTACTGTTCCCTCGCACGGGGAACACGTCCTCACCTACTCCTCTTAGGAGAGTTTACCTTTTGCTAATCAGCTCCTCCAGTTGGACTTTTGCCCAATCCACCTGATCAGGTCTTCGTGCTCGGTCTGCGACCAGGACTTCTTGGCCAACATCCGGTCAGGTCTTCGGTGCCCAGCCCTTTTCCATGACTTCTTGCCCAGTCCTCGACCAAGACTTCTTTGCCCAACTTCCGGTCAGGTCTTTTTGCCCAGTCCTTGACTAGGACTTCTTGCCCAGCCCTTTGCCAGGACGTCTTGCCTATTGTACCAAGGACTTTTCTTGCACACTTAGTAAGCTTGTTAGATCACATTAATGTTAGTGATATGATAGAAGTGTCCTAAGGCAATCGCCTTATGATTGTAAAACATTTATTTTTATAAATGATAATTCACTATTTGAGTATATATGCTTGTGTATTTGATTGGGATCTTAAACTCATCTACTGAATGTCCGCAATACAACTCACAGCATAAGAGAATTTGTGATGGGATCACAACTAGTGATTATCTCTAAATGTGCAAATGTGAAGTATTAAAAATATCCCTAGTCGATGAATTGATAAATATGGACACTATCAATTCTGTTGAGACTAGCATGGGTTATTCTCTAATCAGCTGATTCTCACTAGCTGGTGACATTGGGATGTCCGGAGATAAACATGGATGCTAGTTATGGGAACTAGTTCATTGGAGTGACTAGCTGTAAGACTTCATATGGTAATCTATATAGATATATCAATGAAGTTCTTAATGCGGCTTAAGTGCGATGTTCCTTTGACTTGCGGTGTTCAAGTCATCTTGGTCATGGAGACTTATACTTTAACATCTTAAGCAAGCATCTCCAAGGAGGTATGGACCCAGGATGATTGGGTGTAAGCCGAAGTGCCCGAAGATGTTGGAACTGCCTACAAAGGATTCACCACTCCTTGGGAGGAGATGTATACCCAGGCCTATCGTCGGATTGTTACTCAAAATCTCTGGCCAGAGTACATGATGTTAAGAGTGCAAGTCTCTTAAATACATGAGAGTAACTAGAAATCCAAAGGACGAGAAAGACACTACTTGGGCTAGGTGTGACGTAGTCAGCCTAGTGGGGACTGACACAAATAGACCGTGTCCTGAACCAAGTGGGTATAAGATGGTGAAGGGAATGGGGCACGATTCATTAGAGCTGCTGAAGGGTTTTAGAATAATTTCTTCTGAGGTAAAACCATTGATCTTTCGATTAATTGGGGGTCATGATGTACTACTAGGTGCCACTCATGATCAATCTATAATTGGTTAATTATAGACGGCCAACATATATCGAAGGCCTATTTAGTCACACGCACTACGAGTAATCCGAGGAATTTAAAACGAGTTGAAAATTGGATTTTTCGATCAAGAGAAATAAGTCGAATCTGAGTTAATCAGAGGCGCAATGGAAGCTAAAAATGGCTAAGTCTTTTGAAGGCTTTTTGGGCGAATTAAATGAGTTTAATTCGCGTTGGTTCGGCTCGGTTTGGGCCGGCCAAAGAGGGTGCCAACCCTCCTTGGTTGGCCGGCCACCTAAAGGGAGAAAAACCAATTAATTTTGGTTTAATTAATAAAACAAATCTAGCGCGATTTGTTTTATAAATTATGGATAAATAAATTTGTATAAAGAAATTTATAAAAATAAATTTATAGAAATTTATTCTTTTTATGGAAGTTAAAATAATCCATGAATTGGTTTATTTTAATTTTATAAAATCAATTATGAATTGATTTTTTCATAATAAGAAAGTTTATAAATTTCTTATAAAATTTATTCCATAATAAAAGGAGAGATTAATTAGTTTTATTATAAAGTTAGTTATAATAAAACTTGGTTTAATGGAATAATTCATAAGAGAATTTATAGGATAAATTTCTTATGATAATTAATTAGTTTTATTATAAAGTTAGTTATAATAAAATTCATAGAAAATTTATAGGATAAATTTTTTACGATAACTAATTAGTTTTATTATAAAGTTAGTTATAATAAAACTTAGTTTAAACGGAATAATTCATAAGAGAATTTATAGGATAAATTTCTTATGATAATTAATTAGTTTTATTATAAAGTTAGTTATAATAAAATTCATAAGAGAATTTATAGGATAAATTTCTTATGATAACTAATTAGTTTTATTATAAAGTTAGTTATAATAAAACTTGGTTTAAACGGAATAATTCATAAGAGAATTTATAGGATAAATTTTTTATGATAACTAATTCCGTTAATTCTGTTAATTCGGTTAAGAGGAGACTTGGCAAGGGAGAAGCAACTATATAAGGAACCATAGGCAAGCCTTGGTTTCCTAAGATTTGGATAATCGAAATAGAGCTCTCCCTCTCTCTCTTCTCTTCTCTCCTCCTTCCCCCTCCCTTCCATTAGGGCCGGCGGCCACCCTAGCTCCATTAGGGCTGGCGCCCAACCTACACCAAGGCAAGGTGTTGCCGTGTGCTTCAAGGAGAAGAAGAAACCAACCAAGAAGAAGAAGAAGCGGATCACATCTCCCTCTCTCTCGGAATTCGATTCCGTTACTTCATTGGTTAGTTTCCTTTTCTTCTCTTGATCTTCATTGTTGTGCCTATAGAGAATCTAGTAGTTCTCGTCGGCACAAAACTCGTGACTTTGCGAAGTCATCCCGAAGAGAACTCGGCGTGGACGCAAATAGAGGCGGAGCTTCCAAGGGACGCTACGGTTGGATCTCGTCCCTTACTTCGAGTTACGCGAGGTACTTGGTGTAACGCCCGCCTCTCCTTACACTAGGGCAGGGTTACGCGAACATAATTTTTTTTTTCGTTTTAGCGGAAGTATTTGGAAACTTGAAACTTGAACATGATACATGTATAATCTTGTACTTGAACATGTAAGGCATGAAACCATTTAAACATCTTAGACATTGAGGAGAGCATGCTAGGTACCTTCACATTCTTATTTGCATAATAGAAGCATCCCACATAGTCATTTCTTAAGACAGAGTAGTAAGTATGAGGAAGGATAACATAATACTAAAGTTCTTTAGCAAGTATAACCTAAGTACTTAGCATATGAGCAAGAGTGAGCATGAAATATCCATATGAGTCTAATTATCTGCAAGTAGAAACTTAGTAAGTATGATTCAACATTTAACATGCAATACTCAGCATATGCATAACTAAATAAAACATGAGTAGATCTTCTTCCACCATGCCACCACCACACACATCTTTGCCCCTCCTGCTGCTCCCTTTAGTTTATCCATTCCTTACCCTTTTCTGCAGTACAAGGGAAACATGGAAACTATAAGCATATAGCTTAGTAAGATCCTTTCCTACTCACAAAATCATACGTTCCATCAAGTAGAGAAAACATCATGTCATAATAGTGCATAGCATTAAAACACTTAACTTAACATAGCATAAGGGAGCATATGTACTTATCATAAGAAGCATACTTGAACTTAACATAATTCACCTTTATAGCATAATAGTCATATAGTCATGACAAGAAATGCGAATGCAAGATGCACTTTTGAAAACATGCATAGGATGAGTTCATGCATATGCTTTTCTTAAAATCATACATATAGGTACTTAAACATACATCCATCATCATTGGGGGATCCCGGCTTGTACCTCTTACATACATACATAATGCGCGCATCCCTAATAGGCCGAGATAGCTAGTCTCTAACCTACTAGGGAAACTAGATCCGTTCATAGTCCGGCGACCTAGGGGCATCCCCTTACTAGGTCCGTTCATAGTCCGTCGACCTAGGGACTTCTCGGGAGCCCATCCCCTTAATAGGTCCGTTCATAGTCCGTCGACCTAGGGGCTGCATCCGGAGCCCACCCGTGGACCTTGCTAGGATCCGGTACAAGCCATACAAAGTAAAATAGCATACATGGATTTTATCATATCATAAGCATAGCATATTCTTGTTTCTTACTAGGTCCGTTCATAGTCCGTCGACCTAGGGGTTGCATAGCACATTCTTATCATATCATAAGCAAATTGTCATAACCTATCACATCATTGTCATATCATGAGCATGGCATGCCTCTTATCTTATCATGAAGAGTGCTCTTAGTCCCGACTTACAGGGAAGCATCTCTTAGGCATTTCATCATACATAAGCCATGCTTAACATAAGGGTGCTTAAAGAGCTTAAACATAGACATGTACATCATGATTCTTAGAGCATGAAAAAAAAGCATGGGAAAAGACATGCTATCACCTATACTACTCATTACATATCATGAGTATCCTTAGCGTGCCTAATTGGGGTTCTAGCTTCCCCCTTAGCCCACATTCTTATTTAATCAGAAAATTCCAGCATATAAACTCTATGTTTAGAGCATGATAAACCATGAAAAACATTACCCTAACATCATACATTAAGGTAGGCATCATAGGGGAGACATTAGAAGGCATGTTGGGGTTGTTACCCCTTTTTAAGTCCTACTTATCATTCTTTACAGAAAATTCCAGCATACATACCTTAGTTTCCAAGCATGTTAAAACCATGAATAAACCATATTTACATCATATATCATCTTACATATCATAGGAAGGGTCATTATCAAGCGTACTAGGAGTTTAAACCTATCTAAGCCCTAAAAGAGGTCCTTGACCGAAAATTCCAGCAAGCCTACTCCGGGTTTTTGGGGGCTTAAGGACAAGGAAAACATCATATTATCATCATCTATTTAGTCACACATCATGAGGAAAAAACATATGCAAGTATAGGAGTAGTTTAAACTCTCGCAAGCCCTAAAAACCTTCTTGGCCGAAACATCAAGAGCTTCATCCTATGATTAAACCATTTTAGGCACTCGAACTATTGTAATGCAGGTGAGGGGATTACTTACCTCCTTTCGTTTGAATTATACTACCCTAACTCTTTAGGGTACCCTTTGGTTGAAAGAGAGTGAGAGTTTCTTTGCTAAGACTTTCTCTAGAACCTTTGGCCCTAGTAGAGAGCAAGGTCCTTGGGTGAGATCTCCTTCCTTCCAAACCCCTAGGGTTGGAGCCCTAGGTTTACTTTTCGAAAATTGATAAGGGGAGGGGCTTGGGTTTCGGTGGAGAAGGGTGAGGAAGAAGAAGAAGAAGAGGAAGTTATTCCAACTTCCCTTATTTATACTTCTCTCATGAAAAGACATGTCTCTTCACTTCCCTAGCTTTTAACAAGCATGTTTCTTATTCTCTCTACAAGAAACATTGCTTGGTTCATTGGTTATGACATGGTGAGTGCATCTAGGAGGTTCAAGGTTCAATCCTTGCTTCCTCCTTTTTATCACATTTTGCACTAATCCATATCAAAGCCCATTAAGCCAAGCCCATCATGAAATTTCATAATATTAATAATATTCCATGAATTCATAATATTCCATAATATTTCATGATAATATTTCATGAATTCCATAACATCTCATATTCATGAATTCATAATATTTAATAATAATATTTCATGAATTCATAATATTTCATAATATTTCATGATAATATTTCATGAATTCCATAATATCTCATATTCATGAATACATAATGTTTCATAATATTTCATGATAATATTTCATGAATTCCATAATATCTCATATTTATGAATTCATAATGTTTCATAATATTTCATGATAATATTTCATGAATTCCATAATATCTCATATTCATGAATTCATAATGTTTAATAATATTTCATGATAATATTTCATGAATTTCATGATATTTCATATTCATGAATTCATAATATTTAATAATAATATTTCATAATATTTCATATGAGAAATTTTGGGGTGTTACAATCCTCCCTCCCTTATAAAAAGTTCGTCCCGAACTTTAAAATAATTCTGGATACTTTAATCATATTGCCTCCTCTTGTTCCCAGGTGGCTTCTTCGAATTGTTCGTTCCGCCACAGAACCTTTACTAAGGGTACTTCCTTGTTCTGTGTCGCTTGTCAGCATAGCTTTTCTGCCCACTCTGAGCAGTCTCTATCCTCTGGCGGATATTCTTTATAGCCTGAGTGGTTTCATCTATAATATCCGTCTGGAGTCCTATCTCCTTCTTTTCCCACCCTGAAGCCAACAGATTAGAGATCTATATCTCCGTCCATATAAAGCCTTATACGGTGCCTTAGAAATGGGGTTAGTATCAAGAACTAACTCAATTGCAACTCCTTATCTCTTTCATGTGCTAACCCTGGTATACTTATACACATACATTGTAATTATATACCTATTGTGATTATGGGTAACTGAGATCTTATTTATTATATTACCAAAATTTATTTTATTCTGTCTTATAATTCTTCATACAAAACCAGTCCAACTTAGGGGCCTGTGACTACATTTGATGTATTCATCACGCCTTCCTTGGATAATGAGAAAACCCTTGCATCCGTTGCTACCGGTGGTACTTGCGGTTGGGGAGGTGCTTGCTTTTTGGCGCGACANGACCCTTTCTTTCTCTGTACTGACCAGCTCCGGACATAATCGTGCCAGTCGGTTGAATTGCTTAACGGCATCATTGACTGAGAGATTTCCCTGTCGGAATTCAGTGAACTCATCAAAGTGCCTATTTGTGACTCGCATATTAAAGAATTCCTCCAGGAATTCAGACTCAAAGTCCTTCCACTTCATCTGGTCCACTGACCTTCTAGCTTTTACCCGTTCCCACCACATCCTGGCGTCGCCATGAGGCAAAACGAGACACATTTGATTTTCTCATGCTCGGGCCAGTCTAATAACTCCACTGTGCTCTCAACTGTCTTGAGCCAGGCCTGGGCGTCCCAGGGCTCGCAGGTGCCAGAGAACTTTTCCGGCTTCAGTCTCTGCCACTGAATCAGATAGGCCTCCTGTCGGACCCCTCGGGCTGGAGTGTCCGGGGTGCTTGTGCAGTTGGAGGCTCAGTAGGTATCGCATTCTGACTTCCTTGCGGGGTTGCAGTGTTCCCCTGCTGGGTCATCAGGGTGTTTATGATCTGCTGTTGTTCAGTAACCTGACGCTGCAGGTCGGTAATCACTTGCATCATATTAGGTGGAGGTACTGTCTCATTACCCCGATTGCTACGTCCTCTAGCCATATCTATCATATAGATGATAAAGGACTACATAAGAATTAATGCTACTTTCTTTTGTTATGCAAGCATAAATCATCTCTATAATCATCTCTATATATATCATTACTGTACATGAAATAAAGTAAAGCCAGGTTAGGATCTCTTACTTGGAAGCGGCAGGATGAAGCTTTGATGTGTGTGTGTAGTGGGGAAGGCAGACCTGCTCTGATACCAACCTGTAACGCCCGCCCTTCTCACACTAGGGCAGGGTTACGCGAACATAATTTTTCGTTTTAGCGGAAGCGTTTGAAACTTGAAACTTGAACATGATACATGTATAATCTTGTACTTGAACATGTAAGGCATGAAACCATTTAAACATCTTAGACATTGAGGAGAGCATGCTAGGTACCTTCACATTCTTATTTGCATAATAGAAGCATGCCACATAGTCATTTCTTAAGACAGAGGAGTAAGTATGAGGAAGGATAACATAATACTAAAGTTCTTTAGCAAGTATAAACTAAGTACTTAGCATATGAGCAAGAGTGAGCATGAAATATCCATATGAGTCTAATTATCTGCAAGTAGCAACTTAGTAAGTATGATTCAACATTTAACATGCAATACTATGCATAACTAAATAAAACATGAGTAGATCTTCTTCCACCATGCCACCACCACACACATCTTTGCCCCTCCTGCTGCTCCCTTTAGTTTATCCATTCCTTACCCTTTTCTGCAGTACAAGGGAAACATGGAAACTATAAGCATATAGCTTAGTAAGATCCTTTCCTACTCACAAAATCATACGTTCCATCAAGTAGAGAAAACATCATGTCATAACAGTGCATAGCATTAAAACACTTAACTTAACATAGCATAAGGGAGCATATGTACTTATCATAAGAAGCATACTTGAACTTAACATAATTCACCTTTATAGCATAATAGTCATATAGTCATGACAAGAAATGTGAATGCAAGATGCTCTTTTGAAAACATGCATAGGATGAGTTCATGCATATGCTTTTCTTAAAATCATACATATAGGTACTTAAACATACATCCATCATCATTGGGGGATCCCGGCTTGTACCTCTTACATACATACATAATGCGCGCATCCCTAATAGGCCGAGGTAGCTAGTCTCTAACCTACTAGGGAAACTAGGTCCGTTCATAGTCCGTCGACCTAGGGGCATCCCCTTACTAGGTCCGTTCATAGTCCGTCGACCTAGGGGCTTCTCGGGAGCCCATCCCCTTACTAGGTCCGTTCATAGTCCGTCGACCTAGGGGCTGCATCCGGAGCCCACCCGTGGACCTTGCTAGGATCCGGTACAAGCCATACAAAGTAAAATAGCATACATGGATTTTATCATATCATAAGCATAGCATATTCTTGTTTCTTACTAGGTCCGTTCATAGTCCGTCGACCTAGGGGTTGCATAGCACATTCTTATCATATCATAAGCATATCATCATAACCTATCACATCATTGTCATATCATGAGCATGGCATGCCTCTTATCTTATCATGAAGAGTGCTCTTAGTCCCGACTTACAGGGAAGCATCTCTTAGGCATTTCATCATACATAAGCCATGCTTAACATAAGGGTGCTTAAAGAGCTTAAACATAGACATGTACATCATGATTCTTAGAGCATGAAAAAGCATGGGAAAAGACATGTTATCACCTATACTACTCATAGCATATCATGAGTATCCTTGGCGTGCCTAATTGGGGTTCTAGCTTCCCCCTTAGCCCACATTCTTATTTAATCAGAAAATTCCAGCATATAAACTCTATGTTTAGAGCATGATAAACCATGAAAAACATTACCCTAACATCATACATTAAGGTAGGCATCATAGGGGAGACATTAGAAGGCATGTTGGGGTTGTTACCCCTTTTTAAGTCCTACTTATCATTCTTTACAGAAAATTCCAGCATACATACCTTAGTTTCTAAGCATGTTAAAACCATGAATAAACCATATTTACATCATATATCATCTTACATATCATAGGAAGGGTCATTATCAAGCATACTAGGAGTTTAAACCTATCTAAGCCCTAAAAGAGGTCCTTGACCGAAAATTCCAGCAAGCCTACTCCGGGTTTTTGGGGGCTTAAGGACAAGGAAAACATCATATTATCATCATCTATTTAGTCACACATCATGAGGAAAAACATATGCAAGTATAGGAGTAGTTTAAACTCTCGCAAGCCCTAAAAACCTTCTTGGCCGGAACATCAAGAGCTTCATCCTATGTTTAAACCATTTTAGGCACTCGAACTATTGTAATGCAGGTGAGGGGATTACTTACCTCCTTTCGTTTGAATTATACTACCCTAACTCTTTAGGGTACCCTTTGGTTGAAAGAGAGTGAGAGTTTCTTTGCTAAGACTTTCTCTAGAACCTTTGGCCCTAGTAGAGAGCAAGGTCCTTGGGTGAGATCTCCTTCCTTCCAAACCCCTAGGGTTGGAGCCCTAGGTTTACTTTTCGAAAATTGATAAGGGGAGGGGCTTGGGTTTCGGTGGAGAAGGGTGAGGAAGAAGAAGAAGAAGAGGAAGTTATTCCAACTTCCCTTATTTATACTTCTCTCATGAAAAGACATGTCTCTTCACTTCCCTAGCTTTTAACAAGCATGTTTCTTATTCCCTCTACAAGAAACATTGCTTGGTTCATTGGTTATGACATGGTGAGTGCATCTAGGAGGTTCAAGGTTCAATCCTTGCTTCCTCCTTTTTATCACATTTTGCACTAATCCATATCAAAGCCCATTAAGCCAAGCCCATCATGAAATTTCATAATATTAATAATATTCCATGAATTCATAATATTTCATGATAATATTTCATGAATTCCATAACATCTCATATTCATGAATTCATAATATTTAATAATAATATTTCATGAATTCATAATATTTCATAATATTTCATGATAATATTTCATGAATTCCATAATATCTCATATTCATGAATTCATAATGTTTCATAATATTTCATGATAATATTTCATGAATTCCATAATATTTCATATTCATGAATTCATAATGTTTCATAATATTTCATGATAATATTTCATGAATTCCATAATATCTCATATTCATGAATTCATAATGTTTCATAATAATATTTCATAATATTTCATATGGGAAATTTTGGGGTGTTACAATCCTCCCTCCCTTATAAAAAGTTCGTCCCGAACTTTAAAATAATTCTGGATACTTTAATCATATTGCCTCCTCTTGTTCCCAGGTGGCTTCTTCGAATCGTTCGTTCCGCCACAGAACCTTTACTAAGGGTACTTCCTTGTTCTGCGTCGCTTGTCAGCATAGCTTTTCTGCCCACTCTGAGCAGTCTCTATCCTCTGGCGGATATTCTTTATAGCCTGAGTGGTTTCATCTATAATATCCGTCTGGAGTCCCATCTCCTTCTTTTCCCACCCTGAAGCCAACAGATTAGAGATCTATATCTCCGTCCATATAAAGCCTTATACGGTGCCTTAGAAATGGGGTTAGTACCATGAACCAACTCAATTGCAACTCTTTATCTCTTTCAGGTACTAACCCTGGTATACTTATACACATACATTGTAATTATATACCTATTGTGATTATGGGTAACTGAGATCTTATTTATTATATTACCAAAATTTATTTTATTCTGTCTTATAATTCTTCATACAAAACCAGTCCAACTTAGGGGCCTGTGACTACATTTGATGTATTCATCACGCCTTCCTTGGATAATGAGAAAACCCTTGCATCCGTCGCTACCGGTGGTACTTGCGGTTGGGGAGGTGCTTGCTTTTTGGCGCGACAGTCTTGGGCCTTGTGCCCTACCCGTCCGCAGTTGTAACACTTGCCTGTCCCCTGGAGGCAAGCTCCTGGGTGTAGCCTTCCGCATGTAGCACACGGGTCGAATTTGGGCTGCTTGTTGGCGGGACCACTTTTTGAGTCGTTCTCTCTCTTGCCATTATGGTTACCCTTCCAACTATTATTGTGAGGCTTCTGACCTCCGACTTGGGTTTGGCTCTTGTTTTCAGTCATCACCTTCTTTTGCTGGTTAATATTGTTCAGGTAGTGTTCAGCAATCAGAGCACTGCTGAACAGCTCCTCTGTAGTTTGGGGCCTATGAACGCTGCCGGCTACGTTCAGGGCTATCTCGGGCCTGAGCATCTTAAGCATTAATCTGACCCTTTCTTTCTCTGTACTGACCAGCTCCGGACATAATCGTGCCAGTCGGTTGAATTGCTTAACGGCATCATTGACTGAGAGATTTCCCTGTCGGAATTCAGTGAACTCATCAAAGTGCCTATTTGTGACTCGCATATTAAAGAATTCCTCCAGGAATTCAGACTCAAAGTCCTTCCACTTCATCTGGTCCACTGACCTTCTAGCTTTTACCCGTTCCCACCACATCCTGGCGTCGCCAATGAGGCAAAACGAGACACATTTGATTTTCTCATGCTCGGGCCAGTCTAATAACTCCACTGTGCTCTCAACTGTCTTGAGCCAGGCCTGGGCGTCCCAGGGCTCGCAGGTGCCAGAGAACTTTTCCGGCTTCAGTCTCTGCCACTGAATCAGATAGGCCTCCTGTCGGACCCCTCGGGCTGGAGTGTCCGGGGGTGCTTGTGCAGTTGGAGGCTCAGTAGGTATCGCATTCTGACTTCCTTGCGGGGTTGCAGTGTTCCCCTGCTGGGTCATCAGGGTGTTTATGATCTGCTGTTGTTCAGTAACCTGACGCTGCAGGTCGGTAATCACTTGCATCATATTAGGTGGAGGTACTGTCTCATTACCCCGATTGCTACGTCCTCTAGCCATATCTATCATATAAATGATAAAGGACTACATAAGAATTAATGCTACTTTCTTTTGTTATGCAAGCATAAATCATCTCTATAATCATCTCTATATATATCATTACTGTACATGAAATAAAGTAAAGCCAGGTTAGGATCTCTTACTTGTAAGCGGCAGGATGAAGCTTTGATATGTGTGTGTAGTGGGGAAGGTAGACCTGCTCTGATACCAACCTGTAACGCCCGCCCTTCTCACACTAGGGCGGGGTTACGCGAACATAAATTTTCGTTTTAGCGGAAGCGTTTGAAACTTGAAACTTGAACATGATACATGTATAATCTTGTACTTGAACATGTAAGGCATGAAACCATTTAAACATCTTAGACATTGAGGAGAGCATGCTAGGTACCTTCACATTCTTATTTGCATAATAGAAGCATGCCACATAGTCATTTCTTAAGACAGAGGAGTAAGTATGAGGAAGGATAACATAATACTAAAGTTCTTTAGCAAGTATAAGCTAAGTACTTAGCATATGAGCAAGAGTGAGCATGAAATATCCATATGAGTCTAATTATCTGCAAGTAGCAACTTAGTAAGTATGATTCAACATTTAACATGCAATACTATGCATAACTAAATAAAACATGAGTAGATCTTCTTCCACCATGCCACCACCACACACATCTTTGCCCCTCCTGCTGCTCCCTTTAGTTTATCCATTCCTTATCCTTTTCTGCAGTACAAGGGAAACATGGAAACTATAAGCATATAGCTTAGTAAGATCCTTTCCTACTCACAAAATCATACGTTCCATCAAGTAGAGAAAACATCATGTCATAACAGTGCATAGCATTAAAAACACTTAACTTAACATAGCATAAGGAGGCATATGTACTTATCATAAGAAGCATACTTGAACTTAACATAATTCACCTTTATAGCATAATAGTCATATAGTCATGACAAGAAATGTGAATGCAAGATGCTCTTTTGAAAACATGCATAGGATGAGTTCATGCATATGCTTTTCTTAAAATCATACATATAGGTACTTAAACATACATCCATCATCATTGGGGGATCCCGGCTTGTACCTCTTACATACATACATAATGCGCGCATCCCTAATAGGCCGAGGTAGCTAGTCTCTAACCTACTAGGGAAACTAGGTCCGTTCATAGTCCGTCGACCTAGGGGCATCCCCTTACTAGGTCCGTTCATAGTCCGTCGACCTAGGGGCTTCTCGGGAGCCCATCCCCTTACTAGGTCCGTTCTGTAGCGACCCGCCTTCTCTACCTTCAGACGGATCGTTACTTCTCTCTACTTCTCTACTTTTGATACATAACTAAAAATGCGAAAATTTTTTTTTCTTTTTAAATTCATCTAAGAATGATATTCTAACTTAAGTAGTCATGCATGATACCATGTCACACTTCCTTTCTCAAAAACTCGTAAAATGATACTTATTGAAACCTGCCTCACCCAACTCAACCTTCGGGTATCAGTCGACTGATACTGTATCAGTCGACTGATAGGCCTGAATTCTGAATTTACAGGTTTCGGCACTTGCTTCAAAACTCCACCAAACCTATACTTTCGAGCCATATGGAATCATGACACCATTTCTACACTCTATGACAGTTTTCTAATGAGTTTAGCCAATTAAAACGAATCCATAAACTTGAAATTTGGACTTTTGAGGAAGAAAACAAACTATTCAAGATATATGAACTTTAACACTAAAGTTTGTACCAATCTTGACTTCTATACATTCATGACACCAAATACATGTTCTATGACTTTGCTAAAGCATTATGAAATGTGAATGCAACTTTTCTAAACATTTATAAGCAATAAAACTTAAATCAAAGAGAATTTGATACTATCTTGGCACATGTGTCTATTATCCTAACAAAGTATCAATATCTCCATCTACTCACATTTCCACTCATCCAATGCAAGCATAAGAATATATAAGCTAAATGAAATGACATGAAATCTTTACTCTAGGAAATTGAGCATGTAAAACTATCCAAAGCTCAAATGTTCGCTAAACTTTATAAAGCAAGAACTCGAAATTCAAATGATCTATAACATTATGAATTAATAGCTAAATTGTCTTGCGCCAACTATCTCTCCATAATCAGCCACCACACACACTCTACTCAGCACCGCCTCGTCGTCTTCCTTCAGAATTGCTTGCCTTTACCTTTATCTGCAATAAGAGGAAATGCAACTAGTAAGCAAAAAGCTTAGTAAGTACTATCTAGCTCACAAAAACTCGAAATATGCAAACATGCTTCTAGATCAAACTGAACATCATATGAGATACTAATATGCTTGAAAGACAACTAAGGACATGTATAGCTCAAAACATGCATACTCAAGCAATAATAAATCTCATTTTACTTTTCTTGGCTCAACTTGGAAACTTTAGCTATTCTTTAACTTTTTGAAAACACTTTAAATTTTCGAAACTTTGCTAAAGCATATACTTGAAAATAATAATCACTTGGATCCACTGAAGACGTAAGTACCATCTCATATGCGCGTTCCCTAAAAGGTTGGGGTAGCGAGCCACCAATCCTAATAGAGCAGACCTTGGTCTACCAGGGCCAAGACCTTGGAATTGGACACCTGGATTTCTTTAACGACACCCTTGGACGCCGGGTACTGGCCTTATAAAATAAAATAGCTTTTCTTTCTTTTCTTTCTTATCTGTAAATGCCTTGGCATTTTCTGGAGCACCTTACGTGCTAAAATCCCTAAGTCTTGACTTTTGGGGATTTCTTAAGGCCTTGGCCTTTTCTTTTCTTATCTTTATCTTTTCTTTTCTCATAGCTTTTCTTGGACCCTAAACTCACATAGGGTACTTAATCAAACATATATAAGCATATAATGAACTAAGATCACATGCAAAAACTCAAACAAAAAGGAAATATCTCTTTTAAAAACTTTTAAGGGTAATTCTTGCGGAAAAACCGCCTCTTACTGCAGGTGAGCAGTACTTACATTGATATCTTGGACTTACAACCAAGATTAACGTATAGGGCTCGGAAGAAACTTAGATCTCGAAGAATTCTTCACGTCTACGCGTTCCTCTCGCCGCGGGGATCCCGAATATAGGAATATCTCTTGGAGGAAAGCCTTGGCCGGCCCTCTAGGGCTTGGTGTTGCGTGCGCACAAGAGAGGAGAGGGAGAGGGGTCGGCGCAACCTTGGGAGAGGGAGAGGGTTTGAGAGAAAATAAAACTTCTCTCTTTAATAACCTATTTATTCCTATGGGGCGGATCGACCTAACTACCCATTAAATATCCTTCTCTCCATCCCTTGTTGTGCTTGATACCCTTAGCCCAGCCGGTTGCGTGCTTGTGTGGTCTCGCGGTGGTCGCGGGTTCGATCCACCCGCTGAACTTAATTGGTTTTTCCCATTTTTCCTTTTTTTTTCTTTTTCTTTTTCCAAAAATACCAAACGGACTCGGAAAATTCCATAAAAATACTCTAAAAATTCCTAAAAATATCTAGAACATTTCTAAACCATTTCTAAATAATTCTAAGGACTTTAAGAACAAAAATGGAAATTTTAGGGCGTTACACGTTCATAGTCCGTCGACCTAGGGGCTGCATCCGGAGCCCACCCGTGGACCTTGCTAGGATCCGGTACTAGCCATACAAAGTAAAATAGCATACATGGATTTTATCATATCATAAGCATAGCATATTCTTGTTTCTTACTAGGTCCGTTCATAGTCCGTCGACCTAGGGGTTGCATAGCACATTCTTATCATATCATAAGCATATCATCATAACCTATCACATCATTGTCATATCATGAGCATGGCATGCCTCTTATCTTATCATGAAGAGTGCCCTTAGTCCCGACTTACAGGGAAGCATCTCTTAGGCATTTCATCATACATAAGCCATGCTTAACATAAGGGTGCTTAAAGAGCTTAAACATAGACATGTACATCATGATTCTTAGAGCATGAAAAAGCATGGGAAAAGACATGTTATCACCTATACTACTCATAGCATATCATGAGTATCCTTGGCGTGCCTAATTGGGGTTCTAGCTTCCCCCTTAGCCCACATTCTTATTTAATCAGAAAATTCCAGCATATAAACTCTATGTTTAGAGCATGATAAACCATGAAAAACATTACCCTAACATCATACATTAAGGTAGGCATCATAGGGGAGACATTACAAGACATGTTGGGGTTGTTACCCCTTTTTAAGTCCTACTTATCATTCTTTACAGAAAATTCCAGCATACATACCTTAGTTTCTAAGCATGTTAAAACCATGAATAAACCATATTTACATCATATATCATCTTACATATCATAGGAAGGGTCATTATCAAGCATACTAGGAGTTTAAACCTATCTAAGCCCTAAAAGAGGTCCTTGACCGAAAATTCCAGCAAGCCTACTCCGGGTTTTTGGGGGCTTAAGGACAAGGAAAACATCATATTATCATCATCTATTTAGTCACACATCATGAGGAAAAACATATGCAAGTATAGGAGTAGTTTAAACTCTCGCAAGCCCTAAAAACCTTCTTGGCCGGAACATCAAGAGCTTCATCCTATGTTTAAACCATTTTAGGCACTCGAACTATTGTAATGCAGGTGAGGGGATTACTTACCTCCTTTCGTTTGAATTATACTACCCTAACTCTTTAGGGTACCCTTTGGTTGAAAGAGAGTGAGAGTTTCTTTGCTAAGACTTTCTCTAGAACCTTTGGCCGTAGTAGAGAGCAAGGTCCTTGGGTGAGATCTCCTTCCTTCCAAACCCCTAGTGTTGGAGCCCTAGGTTTACTTTTCGAAAATTGATAAGGGGAGGGGCTTGGGTTTCGGTGGAGAAGGGTGAGGAAGAAGAAGAAGAAGAGGAAGTTATTCCAACTTCCCTTATTTATACTTCTCTCATGAAAAGACATGTCTCTTCACTTCCCTAGCTTTTAACAAGCATGTTTCTTATTCCCTCTACAAGAAACATTGCTTGGTTCATTGGTTATGACATGGTGAGTGCATCTAGGAGGTTCAAGGTTCAATCCTTGCTTCCTCCTTTTTATCACATTTTGCACTAATCCATATCAAAGCCCATTAAGCCAAGCCCATCATGAAATTTCATAATATTAATAATATTCCATGAATTCATAATATTCCATAATATTTCATTATAATATTTCATGAATTCCATAACATCTCATATTCATGAATTCATAATATTTAATAATAATATTTCATGAATTCATAATATTTCATAATATTTCATGATAATATTTCATGAATTCCATAATATCTCATATTCATGAATTCATAATGTTTCATAATATTTCATGATAATATTTCATAAATTCCATAATATTTCATATTCATGAATTCATAATATTTCATAATATTTCATGATAATATTTCATGGATTCCATAATATCTCATATTCATGAATACATAATGTTTCATAATAATATTTCATATGGGAAATTTTGGGGTGTTACAATCCTCCCTCCCTTATAAAAAGTTCGTCCCGAACTTTAAAATAATTCTGGATACTTTAATCATATTGCCTCCTCTTGTTCCCAGGTGGCTTCTTCGAATCGTTCGTTCCGCCACAGAACCTTTACTAAGGGTACTTCCTTGTTCTGCGTCGCTTGTCAGCATAGCTTTTCTGCCCACTCTGAGCAGTCTCTATCCTCTGGCGGATATTCTTTATAGCCTGAGTGGTTTCATCTATAATTTCCGTCTGGAGTCCCATCTCCTTCTTTTCCCACCCTGAAGCCAACAGATTAGAGATCTATATCTCCGTCCATATAAAGCCTTATACGGTGCCTTAGAAATGGGGTTAGTACCATGAACCAACTCAATTGCAACTCTTTATCTCTTTCAGGTACTAACCCTGGTATACTTATACACATACATTGTAATTATATACCTATTGTGATTATGGGTAACTGAAATCTTATTTATTATATTACCAAAATTTATTTTATTCTGTCTTATAATTCTTCATACAAAACAAGTCCAACATAGGGGCCTGTGACTACATTTGATGTATTCATCACGCCTTCCTTGGATAATGAGAAAACCCTTGCATCCGTCGCTACCGGTGGTACTTGCGGTTGGGGAGGTGCTTGCTTTTTGGCGCGACAGTCTTGGGCCTTGTGCCCAACCCGTCCGCAGTTGTAACACTTGCCTGTCCCCTGGAGGCAAGCTCCTGGGTGTAGCCTTCCGCATGTAGCACACGGGTCGAATTTGGGCTGCTTGTTGGCGGGACCACTTTTTGAGTCGTTCTCTCTCTTGCCATTATGGTTACCCTTCCAACTATTATTGTGAGGCTTCTGACCTCCGACTTGGGTTTGGCTCTTGTTTTCAGTCATCACCTTCTTTTGCTGGTTAATATTGTTCAGGTAGTGTTCAGCAATCAGAGCACTGCTGAACAGCTCCTCTGTAGTTTGGGGCCTATGAACGCTGCCGGCTACGTTCAGGGCTATCTCGGGCCTGAGCATCTTAAGCATTAATCTGACCCTTTCTTTCTCTGTACTGACCAGCTCCGGACATAATCGTGCCAGTCGGTTGAATTGCTTAACGGCATCATTGACTGAGAGATTTCCCTGTCGGAATTCAGTGAACTCATCAAAGTGCCTATTTGTGACTCGCATATTAAAGAATTCCTCCAGGAATTCAGACTCAAAGTCCTTCCACTTCATCTGGTCCACTGACCTTCTAGCTTTTACCCGTTCCCACCACATCCTGGCGTCGCCAATGAGGCAAAACGAGACACATTTGATTTTCTCATGCTCGGGCCAGTCTAATAACTCCACTGTGCTCTCAACTGTCTTGAGCCAGGCCTGGGCGTCCCAGGGCTCGCAGGTGCCAGAGAACTTTTCCGACTTCAGTCTCTGCCACTGAATCAAATAGGCCTCCTGTCGGACCCCTCGGGCTGGAGTGTCCGGGGGTGCTTGTGCAGTTGGAGGCTCAGTAGGTATCGCATTCTGACTTCCTTGCGGGGTTGCAGTGTTCCCCTGCTGGGTCATCAGGGTGTTTATGATCTGCTGTTGTTCAGTAACCTGACGCTGCAGGTCGGTAATCACTTGCATCATATTAGGTGGAGGTACTGTCTCATTACCCCGATTGTTACGTCCTCTAGCCATATCTATCATATAAATGATAAAGGACTACATAAGAATTAATGCTACTTTCTTTTGTTATGCAAGCATAAATCATCTCTATAATCATCTCTATATATATCATTACTGTACATGAAATAAAGTAAAGCCAGGTTAGGATCTCTTACTTGTAAGCGGCAGGATGAAGCTTTGATATGTGTGTGTAGTGGGGAAGGTAGATCTGCTCTGATACCAACCTGTAACGCCCGCCCTTCTCACACTAGGGCGGGGTTACGCGAACATAAATTTTCGTTTTAGCGGAAGCGTTTGAAACTTGAAACTTGAACATGATACATGTATAATCTTGTACTTGAACATGTAAGGCATGAAACCATTTAAACATCTTAGACATTGAGGAGAGCATGCTAGGTACCTTCACATTCTTATTTGCATAATAGAAGCATGCCACATAGTCATTTCTTAAGACAGAGGAGTAAGTATGAGGAAGGATAACATAATACTAAAGTTCTTTAGCAAGTATAAGCTAAGTACTTAGCATATGAGCAAGAGTGAGCATGAAATATCCATATGAGTCTAATTATCTGCAAGTAGCAACTTAGTAAGTATGATTCAACATTTAACATGCAATACTATGCATAACTAAATAAAACATGAGTAGATCTTCTTCCACCATGCCACCACCACACACATCTTTGCCCCTCCTGCTGCTCCCTTTAGTTTATCCATTCCTTATCCTTTTCTGCAGTACAAGGGAAACATGGAAACTATAAGCATATAGCTTAGTAAGATCCTTTCCTACTCACAAAATCATACGTTCCATCAAGTAGAGAAAACATCATGTCATAACAGTGCATAGCATTAAAAACACTTAACTTAACATAGCATAAGGGGCATATGTACTTATCATAAGAAGCATACTTGAACTTAACATAATTCACCTTTATAGCATAATAGTCATATAGTCATGACAAGAAATGTGAATGCAAGATGCTCTTTTGAAAACATGCATAGGATGAGTTCATGCATATGCTTTTCTTAAAATCATACATATAGGTACTTAAACATACATCCATCATCATTGGGGGATCCCGGCTTGTACCTCTTACATACATACATAATGCGCGCATCCCTAATAGGCCGAGGTAGCTAGTCTCTAACCTACTAGGGAAACTAGGTCCGTTCATAGTCCGTCGACCTAGGGGCATCCCCTTACTAGGTCCGTTCATAGTCCGTCGACCTAGGGGCTTCTCGGGAGCCCATCCCCTTACTAGGCCCGTTCATAGTCCGTCGACCTAGGGGCTACATCCGGAGCCCACCCGTGGACCTTGCTAGGATCCGGTACAAGCCATACAAAGTAAAATAGCATACATGGATTTTATCATATCATAAGCATAGCATATTCTTGTTTCTTACTAGGTCCGTTCATAGTCCGTCGACCTAGGGGTTGCATAGCACATTCTTATCATATCATAAGCATATCATCATAACATATCACATCATTGTCATATCATGAGCATGGCATGCCTCTTATCTTATCATGAAGAGTGCCCTTAGTCCCGACTTACAGGGAAGCATCTCTTAGGCATTTCATCATACATAAGCCATGCTTAACATAAGGGTGCTTAAAGAGCTTAAACATAGACATGTACATCATGATTCTTAGAGCATGAAAAAGCATGGGAAAAGACATGTTATCACCTATACTACTCATAGCATATCATGAGTATCCTTGGCGTGCCTAATTGGGGTTCTAGCTTCCCCCTTAGCCCACATTCTTATTTAATCAGAAAATTCCAGCATATAAACTCTATGTTTAGAGCATGATAAACCATGAAAAACATTACCCTAACATCATACATTAAGGTAGGCATCATAGGGGAGACATTAGAAGGCATGTTGGGGTTGTTACCCCTTTTTAAGTCCTACTTATCATTCTTTACAGAAAATTCCAGCATACATACCTTAGTTTCTAAGCATGTTAAAACCATGAATAAACCATGATTTATTTTATAATTTAAACCAAATAAATTGGTTTCCCTCCTTTATTGTGGCCGGCCAAACCAAAGAGGGTGGGCACCCTCTTTGGCCGGCCACACCAAGCCAATCCCTTGTGAATTATACTCATTTAATTCGTCCAATAAGCCTTCAAAAGACTTAGCCATTTTAAGCTTCCGGTGCGCCTCTGATAAATTCATATTCGACTTATTTCTCTTGATCGGAAAATCTAATTTTCAACTTGTTTTAAATCCCTCGGATTACTCGTAGTGCGTGTGACTAAATAGCCTTTCGATTTATGTTGGCCGTCTATAATTCATCAATTATAGAACGATCATGAGTGGCACCTAGTAGTACATCATGATCCCCAATTAATCGAAAGATCAACGGTTGACCTCAGAAATAATTCTGAAACCCTTCAGCAGCTCTAATGAATCATGCCTCATTCTCTTCACCATCTTATACCCACTTGGTTCAGGACATGGCCTGTGTGTGTCAGTCCCCACTAGGCTGACTATGTCACACCTAGCCCAAGTAACATTCTCTCGTCCTTTGGATTTCTAATTACTCTCATGTATTTAAGAGACTCATACTCTAAACATGTCATGCTCTGGCCAGAGGCTTTGAGTAACAATCCGACGATAGGCCTTGGGTATACATCTCCTCGCAAGGAGTGGTGAATCCTTTCTAGGCTGTTCAAACATCTTCGGACACTTCGGCTTATACCCAACCATCCTGGGTCCTCACCTCTTTAGAGATGCTTGCTTAAGATGTTAAAGTATAAGTCTCCATGACCAAGATGACTTGAACACCGCAAGTCAAAGAAACATCACACTTAAGCTGTGGTAAGAACTTCACTGACATGTCTATATATAGACTACCATGTGAAGTTTTACAGCCAGTCACTCCAATGAACTAGTTCCTTTAACTAGCATTCATGTTTATCTCCGGACATCCCAATGTCACCAGCCAGTGAGAATCAGCTGATTAGAGAATAACCCATGCTAGTCTCAACAGAATTGATAGTGTCCGTATTTATCAATTCATCGACTAGGGATAATTTCAATACTTCACAATTGCACATGTAGAGATAATCACTAGTTGTGAATTCATCACAAATTCTCTCATGCTGTGAATTGTATTGCGGACATTCAGTAAATGAGTTTAAGATCCCAATCAAATACACAAACATGTATACTCAAATAGGATTTTTCATTTATTAAAATAAATGTTTACAATCATAAGTCGATTGCCTTAGGACACTTCTCTCATATTACTATCACAAGAGACTAGAGAAGGAAGCTTACACAACTGATGCACACCACCTTAAGCATAAGTACCAGGAGTAAGTAGAAAGATCAATCAAGAAGAAAAATGCAGAGAACACCAACAACTCAACAGCAAAACCCTTCGTAGATTTTCTAATCACCGTTCTCTTTTTTTTTTGCGTCGCCAACTTCTTCTTCTTAAGCCTTTCTTCTGCACACATACAGGCGTCATCACCCACTGACCCCTTCTGAGCTCTCAGCATACTGAAGTCATCCTCTTCAGCTGAAACTTCAGGTCAGGTGTCGTTGAAACCTGCAAATGTGTATCAAACAAAATAGCACCATGGAAAGTCACCCATGACCCTTCTTCTTGCTCCTTCATTTGAATTTTAAAGCTCTATGTTGTCTGCACACTTACAGATTCATTATCGAAGCAAATCAAAAATCAGAACTGCGCTGACAACAATTTGAATTAAAGTTCAGAGGTGTTGATCGGTCACCTTGACCGATCAGACAACCTCCTGACCAATCAGACTCTATCCTGATTGGTCCAGTGATGTTCTGATCGATCTCACTGACCGATCAGAGACCAGGGGATCGGTCACCAGACCGATCCCTAAACTCAGTGGAATTTCAGTCAAAGCACTTGATCAGTCAAGGTGACCGATCAGGCAAGTGTCTGACCGATCAGGATCCATCCTGATCGGTCCAGGTCTATTCTGATCATTTGATTAATTCATGGCCAATTCTAACCATGACTAACTCAAGTTAGACCCTGAGTCCAGCGAACAAGCTCCCTTACCCTCTCTGACTCAGTCTAGTCCAGAGAACGAGCTACCGAGCCCTCTCCGACTTATCCCGGTCCAAAAAATGAGCTACCGAGCCCTCTCTGACCAGAGTTCGGAGAACGAGCTACCAAGCCCTCTCCGAATCATCCCGGTCCAGAGAACGAGATGTCGAACCCTCTCTCACAAAAGTCTGAAGAACGAGCTACAGAGCCCTCTCCGATTCATCCCGGTCTAGAGAACGAGCTATCGAGCCCTCTCTGATCAGAGTCTAAAGAACGAGATATCGAGCCCTCTCTGACTCATCTTGGTCCAGAGAACGAGCTACCGAGCCCTCTCTGACTCATCCCGGTCCTGAGAACGAGCTACCGAGCCCTCTCTGACCAGAGTCTGAAGAACGAGCTACTGAGACCTCTCTGACCAGTACACTTAATCCGAACTTAACTATCTAATCTCAATTCTCACTCAACCGAACTTAAATCGGTGTCAACATTAAAACAACAATCAGGTCTAACTGCATCAACAATCTCCCCTTTTTTGTTGTTTGACAACACGATTTATCTTTAGGTATTAGGTGAAAATAAGAGTTAAGTTTATTATTGCAAGGGAATCAGAATCCTCCCCCTACAATAGTTAAATTCGTTAACAGGTAAAGAAAACAAATCCTAAACTTAACTAATCATCCTCTCCCCCTTTGTCAAACACCGAAAAGGGTGTAGACTGGTTATTAAGTTCAAAATCTCCCCCTTAAACCAAGGGTCTCTCCCCAAAATCAAAAGAAACGAAGAGTAATATTTGAATGGCATATGAAAGGCATATAACAGAAATATATCATGGAAAAATACGTATATGCATCATATGACACAAAGTAATAGAGTAAGGAGTAAAAACAAAATATAGCTGACGACTGAAATAAAAACTGAAACAAGCATAGCATAATGTCATCAGGCACATAGTCAGAAGAAAATATCAATAAACATTCATAAGTCAAAGCCAACATTAAAGGTACATCAGTCATGATCATCGGGAGCACGTGGGATATCAAACTGCATCGGATCAAATGCAGGTATATCAGTGTCAGAAGAAGGCATAAAACTCCCCGGAGCCATGCTGCTCGATGGTTGATACCTAGGAAAGGTCTGCGGGGGTGGATAACCTGCCATCCACCAGCGCAGCTCAGCAAACATCCCCTACTGATTGGCACGCATCTCCTGCTATACACAATCTATCATAGAGATATCAGACTGCATCGCCTGCTGCCCGAGCTCCTGAGAAACTTGCATCGCCTTTAAGAATTGTAGCTAGTGGGTTAAAGGCCATTATGAAAAACCTGAGAATCACAACATACACCACTTTAGAAATCGAAAATAAATTGATTCCTCAAAACAATAAATTTTCGAAATCAACCAACATCTCAAACACTGAGAATTTGCATGCCACGTTAGTGTGGACGTATACAAACCCTACATTCGTTCGAGAAGGTTTTACCCTTTAATCTTACTATCTTGTCAACCTAACTTGCTGACAAGTAAGACTAATAGTTGGTCAACTTCGGTCCTACAAGTTGTTTGCAGTGACTCCGTTGGGGAGGATACTAATAATTGTATCTAAGTGTTTACTATTGCACGACACTAACAGAATTATTTAGGATTATATGCCTTCCATTGGGGAAGTACACACGCTCTTCAATAATCCTCTATAATCATTTCTAACCTTGTGATCCACAGAACAAGCCTATCCGTTATGGAGGAAGGCACTCAGAGCCAACGCGCGGGCTTGTTCGTATCACATATCAGATTGCAATGGAGGTCGTGGGACCCTTAGGGTCCCTCTCCCAGTTAGTAATTTATGTCGAGGAATTTTACTAGCACAACCACACAACCAAGCACTTAACCAATATGTGAAAATACAAAAAAATCCTAGATTTTCCAACTTTCATGGCCCTTGGTCTCTAATGCGCCTCCAGTCGTGTCGTCACTTCGTCCACTCCTCCCTTCCTTCTGCGCAAGCTACCTTGAGGGATCTCTGAGCCGAAATGACTAGCTAATTATTTACATCATCGATCCTCTACTCCACAAAGGAGTGTACATGAATACTAGATCGAAAGTAAAATAAAAAGCTCAGCTAAACATATGCTGTATTTAATTAAAAAAATTAAATACCTAGTCTCGTCAACCCCGAGGATTAATTACATTAAATTTTGCATAACCATTCACACAAACATTATTTGGCCATGAACTTGGAATCTCGTACCTGCAACACAAAGTTAGCCTATGCACATCCACGCATCATCCAGCAAAATAAAATGTATGAAAATGCAAAAATTAACGAATCCTAAACACACAAAGTCGAAAACCTCAACTCTGATACCAATTGTTGGGTAAGGCTTGGTGAGTTTCCTAAGCGAATACTTGGTCGATCTGAGAGAACTCTCCATGTCTACGGATTAAAAATTAATCAAAATGGAGACCCATCTCCGTACGACCATCTCGTGCCGTATCGAACGATCCAAATCACAACTCAGCCAATTACCAAAATCGACCTTGTGATTTGCTTGACCATTCGACTGCGGAAAAGGCGACGAATTGATCACCGGATTTTGTGTTTATGGTCGGGCTCCAGTTAATAAATTATTCTCCATGATACACTATCAAAATAATAAATTAACTAACATGAAATGATGAGGTTAGCAAACATGGCACACAATAGACATAAGGATAATCAATGGAGCTTGGAAAGAGTTATACCTTTCCGATCACCTCGCGGTCTTCTAACTTATGCCCCTCCCTTCACGGGCGTCATGTGGGTGATGATCTACCATGAACCGAGATCACCAAAGCCTCCAAAAATCTCTCCTCCTTGCCCTAGCCGAAAACCCTAGACTAGGGATTGCACCGCCGGGCTCTCTTCCTTCCACGTGTGCATCGTCGGCTAACCAAAGGCGCACAAGGTCACCGGCCACCAGGTCTCCATCCAACAGAGGCCAAGGAAGGTGAAGAGGACTAAGAGGATGGAAGATGAAGGCTCTTCTTCATCCCCAAACCCGCCGCCCACCCTCTTTTCTTTTCCCTCACCGTCGGCGCTCTTGTGCCACTCTTCCATGCCGCTGGCCATCCTATAGCCTCCTCCCGCGAGATCCGGCCATTGGCTGGAGCGAGAGATGATCTCCCCTTTCCTAGCAGCCCACACCAAGGGAGAAGGAGGAGAGAGTATGAAGAGAAGAGGTCTTCTCTTCTTGGTGTGCGTCGGCTAACCTAGGAGAGAGAATGATACGGAGAAATGAGAGAGAGGCCAAGGGTTTTTCCAATTGGATAGATCAAGCCTTGGTATCATGATCTCCTAGGGTATTTATAGGGCTAAGGTAGGGGCCAAGAGGAGGAGTTGGATCTTGGCCCACCAATGGATCTAAACCTGATCCATTAATTAAGATCCATTCCACTAAAGGATCTTAATTGAACTTCCTCACCAACCCCCATATTTTCATATGGGCTCCACATATTACGAGTCATCCATCCACCCATGTTTAAGATCTCGAATGCTCGTTAATTAATTTAAATTACTAACAATTCAAATTAATTAACCTCTGAGTCCTTGACTAGTACCACTCGACCTTATCATCATGCCGGATCAAATCGACCTGAAGGGTTTAGCATGATGAACCTTTCGAGCACATCAAGGGGGCATTATCAACCCGACTCACCAGGACACAGATTTCGTTAATAATCAACCGCACATCATATTATTAATATTATCTCCCAACTTACCGGGCTTATCGATCTAACAGAATAGATCTCGCCCATTGGTTAATCAAAGTAATAATAGTTAATAATATATGTCCGTTATTATATCGGGATTAAAGGATCGTACTCCATAATATAAACTGAGATCCTATCCAATTATCGAGTCAGTACAAATTGGATAACCTCGGGTTTTGGTCCTGCTCAATGTACTCAAAGCACACTAGTGTAATCCTATTGTCAAGACCAACCACACCTAATTACACTACAACAATCCCGACGGGTTGTCAAATTTCATCTTGGTTGTGAACCTCTATTTATACTAAGCAAGGAACTGATAACATGATCTTCCGTGTGACACCACACACCATGTTATCTACAATGCAAAGTAATTGGACTTCATGCATGTACTAATGTAAACAGGCACCTAGTGTAGTTGTGATTCTCTTTTCAAATTTAAGATGTTCATATAAAGAAATTCATATCTTTCAGTATACACATCTTACAGGCCGGTGGACCGATTAGATTTCAGATAAGATTCTGAAACTCTGATACGTTGCAGAAACTCTTGAAATCGTTACAAACCCCCCCCCCCCTTTTATTTTTTTTCTTTTCCAACAACCATTCTAATACACTAAGAATTTAATTTCTTTGATCCTAACGGTGTTCCCTTAACCAAAATGTATTCCTCCATACCATGAATCAAGTGGAAGGACGTTTCCTTATGGATTTAAAATCCCAAAACAAGTTTGTATCAAAAACAATACTCCAAACAATTTTACTTGATTGGAATGTCCAAGTATGTTCTTGGAACCAAATACACATGTATTATGCATTGGTTTTCCCCATACTTGGTCAAATTAATGATCATTATCTCTTCAACCTCATTATTCAATGGATGCATTATACATTTGAAATAATTTGGTTGATCCTAACATCTCATCCCATTTCTAGGAATATAGAAACATTTTGTTAGATCATATAGTTTGTGTGAGATGTCCCCAAGTTGCCCAGCAATTAGGATTGACCATGAAGGATTTTTACCATGATCCTATTGTGCACGGCACATCCCCAACTCCCTCCTTAAAAAGCTAAATTCACTTTCAGGGAGTGGTTTGGTGAAAATGTCCGCTAGTTTAGATTTTTACTCAACATGTGAGAGTACAATATCTCCTCTAGCAACATGATCTCTAATGAAGTGATGACGCACTTCAATGTGTTTGGTCCTTGAATGGTGGACTGGATTTTTTTGTAAGGTTTATGGTGCTTATGTTATCACACAACACTTGCACTCCCTTGTAAGATAATTCATAGTCCTCTAAGATATGTATCATCCACAATAATTATGACACACTCTCCCCCATGGTAATATACTCCGCCTCGGTCATGGAGAGAGCAACACAATGTTGCTTCTGACTTGACCAACTTTTCAAAGATGATCCTACGAATTGGCAACCCCCACTTGTGCTTTTCCGATCCAACTTGCACCCAGCATAGTCGGAATCGGTATAGCCTATCAAATCAAAAGACTCTATATGGGGGTACCATAGACCAACTCCAATAGTGCCCTTAAGGTATCTTAAAATCCTCTTAACAGCAATTAAATGAGATTCCTTGGCACATACTTGGTACCTAGCACACATACCCACTGTAAAAAGAATGTCCGGGTGACTCGCTGTGAGGTATAGCAAACTACCTATCATGCTTCTATATTGGGTCAAATCAACTGGCTTCCCACTCTCATCATTATCTAATCGCGAGTTAGTCGTCATGGGAGTGGTTACCTCCTTTGAGTCACTCATATTGAATTTCTTGAGCATCTCTTGAGTGTATTTGGATTGATGCACATGAATTCTGTTGGTGCAAGATGCATCAGTAATGTCCTCCTCTAAGTGTTTCAATGTTTGACAATATGCTTAAGTCAGTGATACATTGAACAAGGGAAGGGTGAGTCAAGAGAGGAGTAACAAAGAGAAGAAAAAGTCCTAGTTAACCTAAGCACTATGACCTGGTGAGTGAAGCTGGGCACTAAGACCTGGTGAGTGAAGCTGGGCACTAAGACCTGGTGAGTTAAGCTGGGCACTAAGACCTGGTGAGTGAAGCTGGGAAAAAGTCCTGCTGAGTGAAGTTAGGCACTAAGTCCTGGACCTAGGGTTTGGGCACGAAGTCTTGGTCCGAGGGATTGAGCAACTTAGCTGAGCGATGACTAAGGACAGAAGTAGAGACGGGTTGAGGTTCGGACGTCTTGAGATCCGAGTGTATCGAAGGCTAAGCAAAAGTTCGCCCGAATGGACTGGGTGGCAACTGTCACCTAAGAGGAGTAGGTGAAAGGTGCGTTCCCGAGGGTGGGAACTTGCGTCAGTTCGACCTAGGGCTTCACAGAAATCCGAAGTCAGAACCATTTCGTTAAGGCTAAGATTGTATGTGTATTTGCCTTGTATTTATGTATCTTGCAGGTATCTAAAAGTGAAAACGAAGCAAATAAACAGGGCTGGAAAAGGGGCTCCTGGGCGCCCCCATTGAAGGAGGTGCCCTAATGGAGCTAGGCGCCTCATTAAAGCAGGCGCCTGTGTTCAATGAGGCGCCTCAATGGTCTAGGATGCCCTGGTCAAGAGTCTTATCGACTGCTGCGAGTTCGGCGCAGAGATAAGCATTCACCAAGCCCTGTGAGGCACCCCATTCATCACAGGCACCCCAATGAAGACTATAAAAGGGGCTTCGACTCCTTAGCTCGAGACACAACTTTCCAAAACCATTCTAAGCTTCCAAAATGATGACAAAGCACTAACTGTTGGATCGAGAGAACCGATAGAGGGGGTGAATATCGGAAAGCGTTCGGATTTTAGAAATTAGAGAATTTGCATAGCGGAATAAAGACAATCGCGAACACAGGTATTTTACTTGGTTCGGAGCCTAGGTCGACTCCTACTCCAAGGCCCACGGTCGTTGACCGTTTTCTGCGGGTAATTCTATAAGTTCGCAAAATGGTTTACAAATTAATATTACAATTGCAGTATCGTAAACACAAAATTAAAAGATCGCTCTTTTGATATCGACGTCCGAGGTAGATTGACTTTTCGGAGTGGAGGGACGCCGTCGGCTCGAGTTGAGAGGTTTCCGGAGCAGAGCGCGGGAGCAGAAGAGCATCAAAATGTTGAATGAAGTGTTGCTTCATCCTTGGGGTCGAGGGCCCTTTATATAGGGCCTGGGGGCGCCCGGGACGTCGGGGGTGCCCCCCCCCACATGTCATCTGATCCGCCTCAGTCTCGGTCAGCTCTGATCCCTTAAAACTCGGGATCAAGCTTTGACCGGGGTGCCCGGAACGCTGGGGGCGCCCGGATTGACCGGGTCAAACCTCATCCCTTGGCTTCGCTGAGTCTTGCTTTGGTAGCTTCACTTGGGGGCGCCCGGGAGCAGCGGGGGCGCCCAGGAGATGACCTGTCGAAGCCTGCTCTTGTTTTATGTGTTTTGTGTTCACCTTTGGGGCGCCCGGGACACTCCGGGCGCCCTGGTCAGCTGTTGCCTCATTCCTTTGAGGCTCTCTGAGCTGCAGACACTCGTTCCTTCAGTCCTGCATCCAGGGTTAGTCCAAAACACAATAAAACAATAAAATATAAGTTTATACAGCCTTAGCTGTCATGGTTCTGACTTTGGAGTTCCAAAATGGAGCCCTAGGTCGAACCGACGCCTACTGCTCCCTCGATGGGGAATGCGTCCTCACCTACTCCTCTCGGGAGAATGTACCTGATGCCAACCGTTCCTCTGGTTGGACTTTTGCCTCGCGGTCCTTCGCCAGGTCATGGATGTCGAGCTGTCCTTCGCCCGGTGCCTAGCATTCCTTCGCTAGGCCTTCAGTCCCAGGCTGTCCTTCGCCTGGCGCCCAGCAGTCCTTCACGAGTGCTTTTTATCCTGGCATTCCTTCGCCAGTGCCTAGCAATCCTTCGCTAGGGCTTTTTACCGTGCACACTAGAGTAACATATTAAATAACAAGTAAGACTTAACTTTTGAACCCTGTTGCCATTATCAAAACACAGGTTTGACTTGGGTGCCTTCTGCACCAACAATCTCCCCCTTTTTGATTTATGGCAACCCTAGTTCAAAAAGTTAAGTTTAATCAAAGCATGTAAAAATATTTTGTTCCCTCCCCCTGGAAGGACTCTCTGTAGGGTTTTTCGGGCCGCGAAAACCGCTTTTTCGCGTCACGAAAACCCCGAAAGCCCCAATAGAAAGGATCCGAGCGAAGAAAACCATTTCAAAATTTTACGAGTGCTCGTTTACATGCTTCAAAACCGATCTACAACCTAGATCTATTAGAGAAGAGAAAACTACCTTCGATGCGTGCCCCGCAATTCCCGCTCGCTCCTCGGTTGGTGTCGGATCTCAAGGATGCAAAGTAGCAACCCTCTAGAAGTATCCACACAAGCAAGAGAATGGAGAGGAGAGCCCAAAAGTGTGCTAGCACTACTTGGGGTCTCGGCAAGATGAGAGGAGAGGGAGAGCAAAACAAAACAAAACCAAGTGAGGAGAAGAATGAATCACACACCCACAAAAAACTCCTTTTGTGTGTTTAAGTGGCCGGCCACCACTTTGGGTAACCCCCTATTTGAATTCAAAATTCAAATAGGGAGGTTACTTAGCCTTGATGATGATGCCAAGTCATCACTTGTTCAAGTCAAGG
This sequence comes from Boesenbergia rotunda, assembly GCA_024364735.1. NCBI lineage: Eukaryota > Viridiplantae > Streptophyta > Magnoliopsida > Zingiberales > Zingiberaceae > Boesenbergia > Boesenbergia rotunda. The sequence goes on from JAGFNQ010005505.1 coordinate 75,440, forward strand.
TGATGTGGCTTGAGTCAAGTCAAACTTGCCTCTTATGGACTTTCCATATTTAGTCAAAGTCAAACTTTGACTTCATTATTCTCCCATGATTAGATTCATCCAACACTTGGATCAAACTCGAGTCCAACTCAAGTTGTCTAATTTGAGTCAAGTCAAACTTGCCTTTTATAGACTTTCCATATTTAGCCAAAGTCAAACTTTGACTTCATTATTCTCCCATGATTAGATTCATCCAACACTTGGATCAAACTCGAGTCCAACTCAAGTTGTCTAATTTGAGTCAAGTCAAACTTGTCTTTTATGGACTTTCCATATTTAGCTAAAGTCAAACTTTGACTTCATTACTCTCGGTCCATCATATGGACTTATTCTCCATCTATTGCTCTATGTGTGTGACCCTATAGGTTCTTGTAACGTTGGCAATGCCCTTAAACCTATTTAAGGACATAAGCAATGAGAGGTATCTAGCAACACATCATTGCTACCCAAGTTACAAGAATGTCGAGATCCAACATCACCATTGTGACTAATAATTGTGACCATCACAATATGTGACAACGTCCTTCTATCCTCGATATCTAGATTGATCTTTCATGAGGCATAGACCATGTCATCCTCAAATCAATCTATATGTCTTGATCTCCAAGTAGACTCACTATAATCAAATAAGCTCAATATCTAATATTGCCTTATTTGGGCATGGCCATGCACTTAGTGGTCTTACTCTATCAAGAACGAAGATATCACTCCCGTCATATAGGAGGGATAGATCCCATCTACGTTACTCACATCCCTCCGCATAATTTGTTACAAACCCAGTAATCGCCTTTATAGTCCACCCAGTTACGGGTGACGTTTGACGAAGCCAAAGTACTTAACTCCTTATGTAGGGAACTATGGTAACTTCAGGTCTAGGACTATAGTCATACTAATAGTCACATGAGAAAGTATATGACACTCATATAATGATCCATGATACTTTCTCATGGCGGGCCATTCAGTATACATTCTCTAATGTATACCCATGTGTCAACTTGATATCTCATATCCATGACTTGTGAGATCAAGTCATCATGTTGACCTACATGCTAGTCTCTATGCATTAACATTGTCCTTGAATGTTAATACTTGACTAGGAATAATTAAGAGTAGTGTTCTCTATATCATCTCACTATCGATTCAACTAATCGATTGATATAGATAAGAACCTTCTACTCAAGGACGTTATTATACTAAGTTATTTGGCACCAATACACATAAGTACAATAACCATAAGAAATGCCTTTATATATAAGAAATATATATACAAGAATATGATACAATGAGTCCAAAAAGTAATCATCATATGATTGGCTCTAGGGCTCTCACTAACACTCTCCCCCTAGATTTTTCAAAAATTCGTGGGGTTCAAAAAAAATTTTTACTTAGAATTTTTCAACAGAAGGCTTTTGTATTTCAAAAAAATGATTTTTGCACTTTTGAAAACATAAGTTTAGGTACTTGGAAATCTTTGACAACTCAATTTTTAAAAGTGCATAGAAGTTTTTTTTTTTGGAAGCATGAGTTTAGAGTACTTAGAAAAAATTTTAAAGCCTTAGGTTTTAAATTACTCAAAAGTTTTTGAAAGCTTTAACTTAAGTACTTAGTAAGATTTGAAAAAGACTTTAAAATTTTTTGAGAAGCTTAAGTACTTAGAAAGTTTTGAAAGGCTCAAGTACTTAGAAAATTAAAAGCTTAAGTACTTATAGAATTTTTGAAAAGCTTAAGTACTTAAAAAATTTGAAAAACTTAGTTAAGTACTTTTTGAATAAAGGATAGATTTTGAAATTTTGAGAGAGAAAAAAAATTTAAGACAAAAAAAATTTTAAATAGAAAATTTTAAATTCTCTCCTTTCTTATCTCTCCCCCTTTACCATATATCAAAAACAGATAAATATAGCAGGAATTAAAATTGCATAAAGGGAATAATTTTCATAAAGGAAAAATATTTGCATGATTTTGCTGTACTGAACCAATTTATGAGAAGACTTAGACCAAATCAGCTAATTTTCTCTTGTAGGGACCTGTCTAACCCAATTAACTACTTACTAACTGTTATAAACAGTAGTTTTCGCTAGGGTTAGTCAAGTTAAGTGTTTCTGTTCAAGTTAGAGTTTCTAAACTTGACACTTAACTTGATTGCTGTGTTAGTTGTATTTAGTGCCCCAATTACTGCAGATGCACTAACTTAAAGTATCATGAATTAAGACAAAGACCTAAGCATCTCAACCCTTTCTAGGTTATCAATCATAAGTACCCTAAGGTGCTTGTGAGATGCTGGCTTCTAAATCTATAAGTGCATGCAGTTCTAGGGTTAGGGCCGAGGCTAAGTCCATTTGCGAAAAGCCTTAGTTTTGAAAGGGGGTAGTTTTGAAAAAAAACTAAGTCAGAAAATATAAAAAAAACTGATTTTTAAAAACAACAGTTTTTCAAAATTCTTTTAGAACCTCTTTTTTAAATTAAGCAAAAAAAATCAAAAGTAGAGTTAATCTATTCTATAGAGCATAATCCTAACTGATCAAATAGGACAGACCAAGTACTCATTTCCATAAGTTAGCTAGTCAAACAGAACAGAACAAGTACTCAAACTCCAACACAGTTATACAAGTTAGGCATAAGTCAACCCTACTAAGTAGGGGCAGTCAAATAGTTACTAGTACAATGCTAAGCAAATCTAGGACGAGGGACCGGGATGATCAGAGGAGCCTGGCTGCCAAGATCGAAATAGGGTCATCATCTTGTGATACTGTGCATCTCTGGCCTCCCTCTCAGCTCTGAGGGCACTCATGTAGTCGGTGTAGTAGCCTAGATTTGTCTCCATGTTCTCGGCATGATTGGCCTCCATTTCCTCTTGGAGGCTCTGAACATGTGTCTCCAGCTGTGCCACTCGATCGTAGAGTGTCGGCGGAGTGGGCTCGTCTATGTGCGCTCGGGCTGTTGCTGCCAGATCCCCGACGTTGACCTCAACCTCCTCGTCTGAGTCGATCGGAGCCTCGGCCTGCTGTCGTCTCCAACTCAGAACCCCGGTGGCCGATACCTCTAGACCCGCTAACGAGAAGTTCCTAAATCCTATTTCATCAAAGTCGGTCATAGCGGTTATTTCACCCACGGTTATGTCACGACCATGGTGATGAAGGAGAGAGGTGATGATGTGGCAGAATGGAGTGCGCACTCATCCCTGGGTTGTAACACTGGACGCATGTAGAATAGTATGAAACATGTGTAGTCCAGTGTCTATGTCAAGGTGATGGACTAGGGCATACAGAAGGAAGGCATGAAAGGGTTTCATGGTCCCGAGATCTCTAGTGGAGAGTGGTAAGATACAGCGAACCAAGACTCTGTACAGGGCATAGTCCTGTGCCTGAAGTTCAACAGCTTGGAATCGTCTATTTGTGGGGAGTGCTTCCCTATAGAAATAGGAGTGAATGGTGTCTAAGGTAATGTGAGAGTAGGGAGGATCAAATGGAGGATTTCTAGGTGGATAGCAGCAGAATGTGGACTGGGAGGGTCGTACTCCAAGGAATCGGTTCAGCAAAGTAGGGGTGATAGATAGAGGTATTCCTTGAACAGTAGTATTAAACATGAGATTATCTTGTCGAACTATGTTATTATAAAATTCTGCACATAAGGATTCATTAATGGTATGAGTGCAGAAGACAAGATTATCTAATTGATAGAAGTTTATAATATTCATGGCTACGGGGCATGATTGGGTAAAGAAATGTCTATTAAGATAGCTTGTCTTAATAGGCTTGTAAATGGTTTGAGCAAACTTATTACATAATTCTAGCGTAGGGAATCTAGGGTCAGGACTTGGTTCGGCACCGGGGTTGGCCGAGCTTGGTCGACGTCTTCTAAGAGAAGGAATTTAAAAGAAGTATGAAGCTATTGCATTAAAATTAAAAATTAATTTAAATGCAATAATGAAATTATACCGGGCAGCTCGGGGAGGCATGTTGAGGACGAGAGCTTGCAAGGTCTCTTGATCTTCTTTGTAGGAAGGAAGAAGTTTTTGGTGTGGGAAGAAGAGGGGTTCGGATGCCCTTATATAGAGAGGTCATTGGGGGCGCTCGGGAGCTCCCGGGCGCCCGGGTCAGTGGTCTCTGCCTTTGGCAGAGACTGCAGCTGGATGGGGGCGCCCGGAGTGTTCCGGGCGCCCTGGTTAAGGCTTGTTTGCAGCTTTTTGCTGCATTGACTGAGATGGGGGCGCCCGCGTGGTTCCGGGCGCCCTGGTCAAAGGTCAGACTCAGCTTTTTGTCTCGGGAGAAGTAGAAAGCATGGTGGGGGCGCCCGAGGAGTCACGGGCGCCCGGGACTGTAGCAGAAAAGATAAGTTTTATGTCTTGTCATCGTTTGACCATGGTTTAATCGGTTTGACCATGGTTTAATCGGTTTGACTGCTATGACCGTGTTGACCATGACCTTAACTATAGGATTAACTCATAATATAGGCATTTAAAGAATTTCCAATTGAGTCTTAATCTTACTGTCTCACCCAATCTAGGGTTTTCAATCACGTTAGCCTTATAGGTTTTGTGAGACCGATTTTGATAAGTAAAATTATTATTTATTTTAAAAAATTATTATTTATTTTGAAAACCTTAAATTAATTTTTGAAAACAGTTAAGTTTATTTTGAGAGAGAATGTTTGAAGCTATACTTAACTGAAAATTTGTGTTAGATTTGAATTTAACAAAAAGTAATTTGAATTTGAAATTCAGAAATTGGCTTCCAGGTCTTGGCGAGGCACTAGGCCTTCTTTGGCCGTAGCCTTATTGGATCATCAACCCTTCCCTTGACAAAGCCGTTTAATGAAATTTCATTTTCAAAATTAATCTTTGAAAAAGTTCTGGTCTAACTAGTTTGGATTTTGGATCGGTAGCTTCGGCTAGTTTCACCAGTCTAAAGAAACCAAGTAAACTTGATCTTATTAGAATTGGTTTCCCTAACGTACTATCATCTCACCTCCACCCAATACTATGTTTTTAAATTTCAGTTAAGTTTGTTCAGTCCTTATACTAACTATTTCTAAGCATGGTAAATTGCAGAAATTTAAATAAACAATCAAACATGCAAATTGCAATCAAGAATTAAATTTTATCTAACAATAAATATAGTTTTCAGTTTGGCTCTCCCTGGACTAAAGCCACTATGATGGTTAGGCAAGATGTGAATCTTGTCCTTGGGGATCCAATACTGATTTGATCCAGTCGATTTGTTCAGACACAGTTTGGGTACCCATGCCTGAACTTTACTTCTGGACTGATTCAGTACAGCAAAGTAAGATCTTTGTCGGGATTTGGTTCTATAGCCAAGTCCAGATCGATTTAGAACGGACTTTTATTTTCCAAGAATCATGTCAAGATTCTTGGAACCAGAAGTAAATCGTTCTAAGGCAGCTCTAAGATCCTTAACCTGAGTTTTCAGGAAGGAGTTCTCTTTCTCAAGTTTTTCAACTTGAGTAGGAGTTCCTTCTTGAACTTCCTTGGTTAAGGATTTAGAGTCAGCTCCCTCTTTCAGGAGTTTTACTTCCTGTCGGAGGGATTCGACTCGGAGTTTGGCTATCGCCAAATCTCGAGAAAGATAAGAAATAATATCATTTAATTGACTTCTATTGAAACCACTTACCTTGATTTCGCCATCTTCTGAAAAGGATAGTCTGCCGTCGTCCTTTTCTAATTCTGACTCGGTCTCCACTTCTTCTGAGGCGGTCAGGGCTAGTAGGTTTGATTGGGGTGCTTCTTGTTCTTCTTCTGAGGAAGATTCATCCCAGGATGCTTGGAGTGCTTTCTTTCTTCTTGTCTTTTTGGTCTCCTTTAGGTTTGGACACTCTGTCTTGTAGTGGCCCTTCTTCTTGCACTCGTAGCAAGTCACATTGGGCTTGTTTTTGTCGTTTGTGGGTTCAGCTGGTTCGTCCTTTCTTCGGTTAGCCTTCCTTCTGTTGGTTTGGTTCTTCAATCCTTTATAGTAGCTTCGGGCTAGTCGGACCAGCTTAGGTCGATCTCCTTCTTCGTCTTCTGAATCTGAGTCTGAGTTAGACTCGGGTTCAGGTTGAGTATTCTTCTTTGTTGACCTTCCAGTTCTTCCTGCAACAAAGGCAATACCTTTCTCGGCCATATTGCAGTTAGTCTGTTCATGAAGTTCTAATTCGGAAAATAATTCATCTAGTTTAATTTTTGAAAGATCCCTTGAGACCTTGTATGCATCTACCATAGATGTCCACAAGGTGTTTCTAGGGAAAGCATTTAAAGCATACGGTGACCAATCAGGGAGCAGGCAGCTTCCTCATTGCCTTTCTTCTGATCGGTCTGGTGACCGATCAGGGAGCGAACAGTGAGTTGAGTTCTCCCGCTGATCAGCTCCTGAACGGTCTGGTGACCGATCCATGACTTAGGATTTGATTTCCGCAGTTACTGTTCACTCAGACATGGATCGATCAGGCTTGAGCCTGATCGGACAGGGAGCTACCTGATCGGTCTGGTGACCAATCAGGCTTCACTCTGATCGGTCTGGTGACCGATCAGGCTTCACTTAGGTCACGGTTTTCGACCTTGTGACCTATAGTGTGAAGACTGTTCATCAATTCTTAGATTCGTGCGTGAAGCTGGGCTGCTGTTTCGTTGTCGGCCATCTTGATGGTATACAATTTGTTCAGAAGCAGGTCTCTTTTACTGATCCGAGTGTCTAATGTTCCTTCGTGCAGCTCGATCAATTTTGCCCACAGCTCCTTGGCACTGTTGAAGGGGCCCACCCGGTTTAGCTCCTCTTTTGTTAAGCCACATTGAAGGGTCTGAGTCGCCTTTGCATCTGCTTCGATTCTTCGTTTCAGAGCGGTGTCCCACTCTGTGTAGCTTTGAGGAACTCCTTCAGCATTTGTGGGAATCTCCAGTCCAGACTGGATGATGATCCACATGTCCACCTGAGTTTTTAGGTGGACCTCCATTCGACTTTTCCAGTAGGAAAAGTCTTCTCCACTGAAAAGTGGAGGTCTGGCGGTGTTGAACCCTTCTTGCATGGCCATTTAATCTGAAAAAGATAACTAACAAGAAAAATTTTTCCAAGACTTGGTCTTGGATTAGTAGTGCGGGATAAGGAAAATAAAATAACGAGGGGTGTTGCACCAACCTCGGTTAACGAAAAAAATTCGAACGAAAGATTTAGAAGAAATTCGAACGAGAAAAAGAAAATAAAATAGAAAAATCCGAAAAATTTCAAACTGGTGGTTGCACCAAATTTGAACTTCCCCGCTCTGATACCACTTATTGGATCGAGAGAACCGATAGAGGGGGGGTGAATATCGGAAAGCGTTCGGATTTTAGAAATTAGAGAATTTGCACAGCGGAATAAAGACAATCGCGAACACAGGTATTTTACTTGGTTCCGAGCCTAGGTCAACTCCTACTCCAAGGCCCACGGTCGTTGACCATTTTTTGCGGGCAATTCTATAAGATCGCAAAATGGTTTACAAATTAATATTACAATTGCAGTATCGTAAACAAAAAATTAAAGATCGCTCTTTTGTTACCGACGTCCGAGGTAGATTGACTTTTCGGAGCGGAGGGGCGTCGTCGGCTCGAGTTGAGAGGTTTCCGGAGCAGAGCGCGGGAGCAGAAGAGCGTCAAAGCGTTGAATGAATTGTTGCTTCAGCCTTGGGGTCGAGGGCCCTTTATATAGGGCCTGGGGGCGCCCGGGACGTCGGGGGCGCCCCCCCCCCACATGTCATCCGATCCGCCTCGGTCTCGGTCAGCTCTGATCCCTTAAAACTCGGGATCAAGCTTTGACCGGGGCGCCCGGAATGCTGGGGGCGCCCGGATTGACGTGGTCAAACCTCATCCCTTGGCTTCACTGAGTCATGCTTTGGTAGCTTCACTTGGGGGCGCCCGGAGCGCTGGGGGCGCCCGGGAGCAGCGGGGGCGCCCGGGAGATGACCTGTCGAAGCCTGCTCTTGTTTTATGTGTTTTGTGTTCACCTTGGGGGCGCCCGAGACACTCTGGGCGCCCTGGTCAGCTATTGCCTCATTCCTTTGAGGCTCTCTGAGCTGCAGACACTCGTTCCTTCGGTCCTGCATCCAGGGTTAGTCCAAAACACAATAAAACAATAAAATATTAGTTTATACAACCTTAGCTGTCTTGGTTCTGACTTTGGGTTTCCAAAATGGAGCCCTAGGTCGAACCGATGCCTACTATTCCCTCGACGGGGAACGTGTCCTCACCTACTCCTCTCGGGAGAATATACCTGATGCCAACCGTTCCTCTGGTTGGACTTTTGCCTCGCGGTCCTTCGCCAGGTCTTGGATGTCGAGCTGTCCTTCGCCCGGTGCCTAGCATTCCTTCGCTAGGGCTTCAGTCCCAGGCTGTCCTTCGCCTGGCACCTAGCAGTCCTTCGCTAGGGCTTCTTATCCTGGCATTCCTTCGCCAGTGCCTAGCAGTCCTTCGCTTTGGCTTTTTATCCTGGCATTCCTTCGTCAGTGCCTAGCAATCCTTCGCTAGGGCTTTTTACCCTGCACACTAGAGTAACATATTAAATAACAAGTAAGACTTAACTTTTGAACCCTGTTGCCATTATCAAAACACAGGTTTGACTTGGGTGCCTTCTGCACCAACACTAACGATGAAGCTCTACGACCAGGAGGCTCCAGGAGGAAGTGTACGGCACTTTGGAGGTCCAGATCGGCTGAGTCTTCAACTTTTGTTTGGTTTGAATTTTACGATTCTGCACTTATTTTTCATATCTTTTGATTGTAATTTCTGCACTGTAAGACGGGTTTCTCCGCCTCCAGAAAGTCTGGAAAGGAGACCATTAGTGGACGGGTGTTCCCGTGCTTAGGCCTTGGATGTACTGACCCTGGGGGTTGGGAACCAAGTAAAAAATCCCGCGTGCGCTGTGTTGTTTATTCGGTCTTTTTGTTTTCCGCTGTGCTACTAACTTTGTGTCCAAAATGAACCGAAAAGCTTTAACAAATTACCGCGAGAAGTTTTTACGGTCAATATTCACCCCCCCCCACTTTCGACGGCACCGGTCCAACAAGTGGTATCAGAGCCGGACCGCTCTTCACCGGACTAACAGCCGACGGAGCAAAGATGCTAGGAGTTGAGGGGGAGCCCAGGGGTGAATCTGGTACATTTTTTTTAATGTCAATTTTTAAATTCCATCACATCTTTTAAATGCAGGGAGAGAAGACACTACAAAAATCAGTGTCCTACTCGTAAGACACGTTTTTCACCGGCGGCAAAGGAAGTACCAGCACAAGGAGTCCAGAAGAACAAGGATCATATCAAATGTTTCAAATGCCAAAAGTATGGACACTACAGGAACCAGTGCCCGGCAAAGGTATGGAAAATTTACATTTCGAAAAATTTTCAAATTCCTTCACAATTGTATGATGAGTTAGATAATTTTTCTGGAAAGTTAAATTTACTGCATAGTCAAATTAATATTTTGCACGCCAAATTAGAAAATGTAGATATTGCTAAAATATTAGAAATTAACTTTTTAATCTTTAATGTTAATTCAACAAGTTTTAAAATTAATTCTGAGATTAATTCTGATAAAATTAATTCTGTGATTAGTCTTAATGATAATTCAGAAATTAAATTTGATAATCCTAAAGTTAATTTTAAAATTCTTAAGGATAATCCTGAAATTAATTTTGAAATTCTTAAGGATAATCCTGAAATTAATTTTGAAATTCTTAAGGATCATTCTGAAATTAATTTTGAAATTCTTAAGGATAATCCTGAAATTAATTTTGAAATTCTTAAGGATAATTCTGAAATTAATTTTAAAAATCTTAAGGATAATCCTAAAATTAAATCTGAAAATGCAAATACTTCTGAAATTAATTTTGAAAACTTTGAGATTAATCTTGAAAATATTGAAGATATTTTTGAGGATAATCTTGAGGATATTAAAGATAATGTTGAGGATAACTTTGAAGATATTGAAAATTCTTTGGATGATAATTATATTGAAAATTCTCTAGATGATAATTTAACTATCAAATTTTTAGATAATATTGAAGATTATTACAGAACATTAACTAGTGGCCCAAATTACTCCATCTACTATGAGGATATTAAAGATAATGTTGAGGATAACTTTGAGGATATTGAAACTTCTTTAGATGATAATTATATTGAAAATTCTCTAGATGATAATTTATCTATCAAATTTTTAGATAATATTGAAGATTATTACAAAACATTAACTAGTGGCCCAAATTACACCACCTACTATGAGGATACTAAAAGATGTGATTTTGAGGATGAGGACGAAGATGAATTCTCTAGGATCAAGGGTATAGTTAATAATGTTCACAAAAAGTCACACAAATCAAAATTGTTAGAAAAATTCGAAAAATTGAATAAAGTAGAAATAGTAAATGAATCAGAAATTTCCAAAATAATGAAAATGATGAAATTAAATCCATAATTATTAATTAATCATTTTAACCTTAATTATTTCAATCTTAATTCATTAATCTAATAAAAATCTTAATTAATTCAACCTAAATTAATTAATTTATTAATCTAATTAAACATAATTAATTCAACCTCAATTAATTAATTCTTTAATCTAATAAAAATCTTAATTAATTCAACCTCAATTAATTAATTCTTTAATCTAATTAAATCTTAATTAATTCAACCTCAATTAATTAATTCTTTAATCTAATTAAAATCTTAATTAATTCAACCTCAATTAATTAATTCTTTAATCTAATTAAATCTTAATTAATTCAACCTCAATTAATTAATTCTTTAATCTAATTAAATCTTAATTAATTCAACCTCAATTAATGAATTCTTTAATCTAATTAAATCTTAATTAATTCAACCTCAATTAATTAATTATTTAATCTAATTAATTCTTAAATCCAATTAATTCTTAAATAACATAAACTGCAACCAAATAAAATCCTACCCAACTGAAACCCCTAACTGAATAACAACAAATATGTCAAAGTGGGTTGGCATATTCGCGGGTTCACATGACATGTATCAAATCGGGAATTTGATACATTATTAGAAACCTAAATAAAATGATTTGAATTGTTTGACTCATGCATAACTGTCATGTCATGCATCTGCTATTTCTTTAAAATATATTTCATATCATTCATATTTAAATTTATGCATGACTTAGAACGGTTATAGGAAAATGAATGGTTGAAACTTGAACAACCTAGCATTAGGTGGAGGTGAGATGATAGTGCGTTAGGGAAGTCCTTCTAATAAGGTCAAGTAAGGTAAGGCGTACCCTACTTTGTCTGTTTAGTCTGGTGGAACTAGCCGAAGCAACCGATCCAAAACCTAAGCTAGTTAGACCAAAATTTTTCAAGAAGTAATTTAAAAATGAATTTTTGATAAAATGCTTTCTCAAAGAAAGGGTTGTTGCTCCAATAAGGCTATGGCCAAAGAAGGCCTCTATGCCTCGCCAAGACCTGGAAGCTAATTATCGAAAATCAAATTCACTTTACTACATGATAAATTTGAATCTAACACAAGTTTCAACTAAATCTTAAATTTAACAATAAATTAAGAAAAATGACTCAAGCATCTCACAATACACCTATAATGCAACCATGCTTGCTGTATTGAGACATCTAGAATAGGTGAGATGTTAAGGACTAATAAATTGAAAAATGATTTTCAAAAATATTTTTCAAATTTCGTAGAATATTTTTCTAAAATCTATTTTCAAAATAGTGCTTTAACATAATAATATTTTTATGGATTTCATGCTTGTTTGATTGTTTATACATATTATACATTTTCAAAAGTATATCTTTTCAAAAATCTTTGACCTACACAATTAGACACAAGCCTCTTAGGTCAACACTAAAGTCCCTTAAGGCACTTAGATAGAGTTAAACGATGTTGGTGTCAGGGGGAGTTTTTTTGTGCTTTTCGAAAATTATACTTTAAAAACATCATTATCATTTCAAAATGCTTTAAAAATTATCTTCAATCCAAATTGAATTTTCTAAGATTATCTTCATGAAAATTATCATACTGCCGTTCATTCTTTTAATCGTGATAAACCCTAAAGACACAGAGGAGGTCTACATCATGATCTATAAGGACTCCTAGGATGTGTCAAATTTAGGGGGAGTCTAAGTCAAAAGAAAACTATTTGACAAAATATTTTTCAAAAACTTTTCTTGGCAATTAGTTTTTTGGAATTAGTAGATAATTCTTATGATTTGTACCAAATCCTAAAGACTCAGAGGAAGAGTACTTGTGGTCAACAAACTTTCTAGGACTGGGTCAAGTTTGGGGGAGGTCAAATTAAAAGAGTTATTAAGTATTTTAAAATAATATATTTTCATGCACTATATTTTCAAAATCTTATCGAAAACATAAGTATTTTGTCTTTCAAAATATTATTATTTTTAAAAAAAATTTTGGCTTATAAAATCGTTTTTGAAATACCTTTTGAAATAATATTTTTTTGAGTTTGGAGAATTTCCAGGACACTTAGGGAAATATCCTTGTAGTTAACAAGATTTCCTAGGATTGTGTCAGAGTGGAAAAGAAACCAAGTCAAGAAAAAATATAAGTATTTTCAAATTCATAATATTTTTTTCTAGAGTACTTATATTTTTCAAAAATTACATAAAATATTTCAAAAGTACTGGTATTGTTAAAAAATGTATAATATTTCTCAACAGTACTTATATTTTTTCAAAAATGCATAATATTGTTCAAAAGTACTTGTTTTAAAAAAAGGTACTTGCATTTTTTTTAAAATACTTGCATTTTCAAAAGCTCAATATATTTTTTTCTAAAGTACTTGAATTTTCCAAAAGCTCAATATATTTTTTCTAAAGTACTTGCATTTTTCAAAAGCTCAATATATTTTTTCTAAAATACTTGAATTTCTAAAAAGCTCAATATATTTTTCAACAATACTTTCATTTTTCAAAATATTCAAAATATTTTTTGAAAACCTTTCTCAATTGGAAATTTTTCTAAGACAAAATTTTCTAAGTCTTCTGAAAGTACTAAATTAACTTTTACACAATACTTTTCAAAGTGTAATGTTTTGGTGTAATTATTTAGCCCTTTGCTATGCTTTCAACGATTTATACTAGGTACTTTCAAATGAAAAAATATTTTCATTGTTGGTGCAAGTGTTTTGGTGATTTTTGATGTATGACAAAGGGGGAGAGTGAGCTTAAGTTAGAAAATTTTCATTTTTTCCCAGGATCAATGAAAATCAAAATATTTTTCTTCAAAAAAAGGGGAGAGTGAGCTTATGTTAGAAATGTTTTTCTCCCAAAGATCAAAATGTATTTTTAAAACTTAGAACTTTTTTTCAAGGATCATAATTTAGCCCTTTCATCCAATCTAACTTAAGATATTGTCAAACATCAAAAAGGGAGAGATTGTTGGTGCAAGATGCATCAGTAATGTACTCCTCTAAGTGTTTCAATATTTGACAATATGCTTAAGTCAGTGATACATTGAACAAGGGAAGGGTGAGTCAAGAGAGGAGTAACAAAGTGAAGAAAAAGTCTTAGTGAACCTAGGTACTAAGACTTGGTGAGTGAAGCTGGGCACTAAGACCTGGTGAGTGAAGCTGGGAAAAAGTCCTGATGAGTGAAGTTAGGCACTAAGTCCTTGACCTAGGGTTTGGGCACGAAGTCTTGGTCCGAGGGATTGAGCAACTTAGTTGAGCGATGACTAAGGACAGAAGTAGAGACGGGTCGAGGTTCGAACGTCTCGAGATCCAAGAGTTTCGAAGGCTAAGCAAAAGTCCACCCGAATGGACTAGGTGGCAACCGTCTCCTATGAGGAGTAGGTGAAAGGCGCATTCCCGGGGGTGGGAAATTGCGTCGGTTCGACCTAGGGTTTCATGGAAATCAAAAGTTAGAACCATTTCGTTAAGGCTAAGATTGTATGTGTATTTGCCTTGTATTTATGTATCTTGCAGGTACCTAAAAGTGAAGACGAAGCAAACAAACAGGGATGGAAAAGGGGCTCCTAGGTGCCCCCATTGAAGGAGGCGCCCTAATGGAGCCAGGCGCCTCATTGAAGCAGGTGCATGTGTTCAATGAGGTGCCTCAATGGTCCAGGGCGCCCTGGTCAAGAGTTTTATCGGCTCCTGCGAGTTCGGCGCGGAGATAAGTTTTGACCAAGCCCTGTGAGGCACCCCATTCATCACAAGCGCCCCAAAGAAGACTATTAAAGGGGCATCGACCCCTTAGCTCGAGACATAACTTTCCGAAACCATTCTAAGCTTCCCAAGTGACGACAAAGTGCTAACGACGAAGCTCTATGACCAGGAGGCTCCAGGAGGAAGTGTGCGGCACTTCGGAGGTCCAGATCGGCCGAGTCTTCAACTTTTGTTTGGTTTGAATTTTATGATTCCACACTTATTTTTCATATCTTTTGATTGTAATTTCTACACTGTAAGACGGGTTTCTCTGCCTCCGGAAAGTCCGGAAAGAAGACCATTAGTGGACGAGCGTTCCCGTGCTTAGGACTTGGATGTACTGACCCTGGGGGGTTAGGAATCAAGTAAAAAATCCCGCATATGCTGTGTTGTTTATTCGTTCTTTTTTTTCCGCTGTGCTACTAACTTTGTGTCCAGAATGAACCAAAAAGTTTTAACAAATTACCGTGAGAGGTTTTTACGGTCGATATTCACCCCCCCTATTGACGGCACCGGTCCAACAAATTCCTTCTCTTGTTTGTTTGATTTCAAGTCCAAGGAAGAAAGTCAATTCTCCCACTAGACTCATCTCAAAATCACTCTCCATGTGCTCAATGAACTCATTCAAATAGCCCTTGTTGTTGGAGCCACAAATTATGCCATCGACATATACTTGGGCTATAAAAATATTTTCACCATCTCTACGTAGGAATAGTGTAGGTTCTATTTGACCTCTCACGAAGTCTTTTTCAATCAAAAATGTTAACAACCACTCATACCAAGCACGAGGTGCTTGGTTTAGCCCATAAAGAGCCTTCATTAGCTTAAACACGTGGTTTGGAAATTCAAAATTTTTAAACCCCGGTGGTTGTTCAACATAGACCTCTTCTTTAACGAAACCATTTAGGAAGGCCGATTTCACATCCATTTGATAGAGTTTGAAACCTCTATGTGTTGCAAATGCAAGCATCAATCGAATGGATTCCAATCGTGCCACGGGAGCATATGTCTCATCGTAATCAAGACCTTCAACTTGACTATAGCCCTTGGCTAATAGGCGTGCCTTGTTTCTTATGATTTCTCCCTTATGGTTCAATTTGTTCTTGAAGACCCATTTAGTTCCAATAATTGTGGTCTTCTTAGGTCTAGGAACTAAGTCCCAAACTCGGCTTCTCTCAAATTGACCTAACTCATCTTGCATAGCAATAATCCAATCGGGATCATGTAATGCCTCGTCAACTACTCTAGGTTCAATTTCAGAGATTAAGGCGACCTCATTAGCCTCATTCCTAAAGAATGATCTAGTTCTAACCCCATGATGGATATCTCCAAGAATTTGATCTTGGGGATGACTAGAGGCTAACCAAGTTTGCCTTGGTGTTGGAGGTGCTTCTTGGATGGTTCACTAGACACAGGCTCAGACTCGGGGTCAGGCTGTGTAACGCCCGCCCCTTACGTGAGCGACGCGTTACTTTTTTTTCTTTCTTTCGTACATTATTGCATATGAAACGTAAATATAGCAGCGGAAATAATACTAAATCATGAACATATACAATTGGATAAATTTCTTTCTAACTAAACTACTTTAATCATGTGAATCATAGCATAGCATATTTAACAAGAGAGTATATAGTTCTACATTAAGCATGTATATCATAAAGAACTTCAACTCCAACAAGTAGTAAACGTAAACATAAGGACTAACACATGCAGTTTATAAGTAGCAATATTAAATCCAAGAGAAATAAGTCCATAAGTAAGAGTAAAGACAACAGTAGGATCATTCTACCAAGTCACTGCCACACACACACATGCCCTTCTGCTGCTTCCCCTTCTTTAGAAACCTTTAGTTGGATCTGCAACATAAGAAGGTAGACAATAAGTATAAAATGCTTAGTAAGCTCCTTATTTAGTCACAAAATCCGTACATCACATATAAGTAGAAATCTACATCATTTGACATAAACATATAACATGAATAAATACTTAAAGCATCTAAAGCACATAAGCATAAACACTTAACATTCACATAATCTTTAAAACATAATCATGTGCATAAATATTAGACATGGCATATGCAATATCATTAAACATAAACATGTGCATAAACATTAAACAAATATCATTAAACATAAACATGTGCATAAACATGAAACAAATATCATTAAACATAAACAGGTACATAAACATTAAACATAGCATATGCAATATCATTAAGCAAAACATGTGCATAAACATTAAACAAATATCATTAAACATAAACATGTGCATAAACATTAAACAAATATCATTAAACATAAACAGGTGCATAAACATTAAACATAAACATAAGAACATACTTAACATGGCATAATTCTTGACATAAACATAAGCATAAAAACATACTTAACATGGCATAATTCTTGACATAAACATAAGCATATAATATACTTGACATGGAATAGATGCATAACATGAATGAATGCATGAGTTAAATGCACATAACATAAGGATGCTTATTTGAAAATCATAATTATAAATACTTAAACATAATCATAACATCATGGGGGCCCTAGCTTGTACCACACATCAAGGACAGCTACGGTAGTCCAGAACGGTGGACAGCTATGGTAGTCCAGAACCGTGGACCTTACCTGGGTCCGGTACAAGCCCATTCATAAAGTAAAATAGCTACACATGCTTCATCATTCATGGAACTTACATAGCATACTTAAATACATAAACATGATCTTATTACATGAAGCATGGCATAAAGCATACTTAGCATTTCATCATTCATAGTTCATTCATAACTTTTCTTTTCTTAGAAATTGCTCTTTAGACATTCTTTTATTCATAATGTCATACATGTCATGGGCATACGTTCAAAGCATAAATATCATCATATCTCTCAAGCATGAACATGGCATGGAGAAAACATAATTTCATGGTAAGAAAATTCATAACATGCCAACTTATAATTCATAATTCATAAAACACATAATGTTCAATTTAAAACTAAGGATAATACGCCTAGGGAACTTGTTCCATTTTTCTTTTCATCTATCATGGCATAATGAAACATGGATACCTTTAATTCAACCCTAATTCAACATATACTCTATTGGTCAAAACATTTAGATAGGGTTATCATGGCATAAAAACACAACCCAACATCACACAACTCATACAACATGGATACATTGAATATCCTAGTACCAAGAGACATCATCAAGTGAGGTAGTGACCTTAACCCATCCGAAACCCCAATTTAAGGTACTAATAATAAACTTCTAAGGTTCATACCAACATGAAAATGACAAAGAAACAAGAGCAATTGATTCATACAACATGCATATAATATTGGTGCAAGTTGCATCAATGATGTTCCTCTTTAAGTGTTTTTATGTTTGACAATACACTTAAGTCAGTGATACAATGAACAGACAAAGGGGAGCAAAGGAGAAGTAATCTAAGTTGAAGAAAAGTCCTAGTTAAGCTAGGCAACGAAACCCTATGACCTAGCGAAGGGCTGCTGGGCACCTAGCGAAGGGTTGCTAGGCATCGAAACCCTAAGACCCGGCGAAGGGCTGCTGGGCACCTAGTGTTGGGACCGGGTGCATGTCGACAAGGATACAAGTTCGTAAAATTTAAAATTTTTACGTGCAGCGGAAGAGTTTGCATAAAATAATTTCCTAAATTATTTTAACTTCGTATCTAGCATGCAACCTTATAGTGTATCGACATAATCATAAAATAAAAGTTTGTGGAAAAGTAAACTAATTTACTTTTGTACCTTGCGTAACTCGAAGAAAGGGACGAGATCCAACCGTAGCGTCCCTTGAAAGCTTCGCCTCTATTCGCGTCCACGCCGAGTTCTCTTCGGGATGACTTCGCAAAGTCACGAGTTTTGTGCCGACGAGAACTACTAGATTCTCGGAAGGCACAACTAGAAGAATAAGAGAAAATAATGAAAAACTAACCAACGAAGTAACGGAATCGAATTCCGGGAAGAGAGGAATCGCTATCCGCTTCTTCTTCTTCGTGTTCGGGTTCTCCTTCTTCTTCTTGAAGCTCACGGCCTCCACCAACTTGGATGTAGGTTGGGCGCCGGCCCTAGGGGAGCTAGGGTGCGCCGGCCCTAAGGAAAGAAGAAGAGAAGGAGGAGAGAAGAGAAGAGAGAGAGGGAGAGCTCCAATAATAATCACTTGATTATTTTCGTTAGGAATAAGGGCTAGCCTTTGGTTCCTTTATATAGTAGCAACTCCTTTGCTAAGTCTCCCTCTAAACCGAATTAACGGAATTAGTTATAAGAAATTTATCTTATAAATTTTCTTATTGCTTATTCCATTTAAGCCTAGTCTTATTATAACCATTTATAATAAAACAAATTAGTTATCATAAGAAATTTATCCTATAAATTTTCTTATGAATTTTATTATAACTAACTTTATAATAAAACTAATTATTTATCATAAGAAATTTATCCTATAAATTCTTATGAATTAATTCCGTTTAAACCAAGTCTTTATTATAAACTAATTTATAATAAAAACTAATTCTTCTTCTCTTTAAATTATGGAATAAATTTTATAAGAAATTTATAAACTTTCTTATTATGGATAAATCAATTCATAATTGATTTTATAAAATTAAAATGAACCAACTCATGGATTATTTTAATCTTCCATAAAAGAATAAATTTCTATAAATTTTATTTATATAAATTTCTTTATACAAATTTATTTATCCATAATTTATAAAATAAATCGCGCTAGATTTATTTTATTAATTAAACCAATTAAATTGGTTTTCTCCTTTTATTTGGCCGGCCACCAAAGAGGGGTTAACACCCTCTTTGGTCGGCCAAACCCAACCCGAACCGCCGCGAATTAAACTCATTTAATTCGCCCAAAAAGCCTTCAAAAGACTTAGCCATTTTTAGCTTCCATTGCGCCTCTGACTAACTCAGATTCGACTTATTTCTCTTGATCGGAAAATCCAATTTTCAACTCGTTTTAAATCCCTCGGATTACTCGTAGTGCGTGTGACTAAATAGGCTTTCGATTTATGTTGGCCGTCTATAATTAACTAATTATAGAACGATCATGAGTGGCACCTAGTAGTACATCATGATCCCCAATTAATCGAAAGATCAACGGTTTGACCTCAGAAGAAATTATTCTGAAACCCTTCAGCAGCTCTAATGAATCGTGCCCCATTCCCTTCACCACCTTATACCCACTTGGTTCAGGACACGGTCAATGGTGTCAGTCCCCACTAGGCTGACTACGTCACACCTAGCCCAAGTAATGTCTTACTCGTCCTTTGGATTTCTAATTACTCTCATGTATTTTAGAGACTCTCACTCTAAACATGATATGCTCTGGCCAGAGGCTTTGAGTAACAATCCGACGATAGGCCTGGGTATACATCTCCTCGCAAGGAGTGGTGAATCCTTTGTAGGCTGTTCAAACATCTTCGGGCACTTCGGCTTACACCCGATCATCCTGGGTCCACACCTCCTTGGAGATGCTTGCTTAAGATGTCAAAGTATAAGTCTCCATGACCAAGATGACTTGAACACCGCAAGTCAAAGGAACATCGCACTTAAGCCGCAGTAAGATCTTCATTGACATATCTACATGTAGATTCCCATATGAAGTCTTACAGCTAGTCACTCCAATGAACTAGTTCCCTTAACTAGCATCCATGTTTATCTCCGGACATCCCAATGTCACCAGCCAGTGAGAATCAGCTGAATAGAGAATAACCCATGCTAGTCTCAACAGAATTGATAATGTCCGTATTTATCAATTCATCGACTAGGGATATTTCCAACACTTCACATTTGCACATTTAGAGATAATCACTAGTTGTGATCCCATCACAAATTCTCTTATGCTGTGACTGTATGGCGGACATTCAGTAGATGAGTTTAAGATCCCAATCAAATACACAAGCATGTATACTCAAATAGTGAATTATCATTTATTAATATAAATGTTTTACAATCATAAGGCGATTGCCTTAGGACACTTCTCTCATATCACTAACAAACTCCCACTTGGCCTAATGCCAATCGCTACGGTATCCAATACCACAGGCTCTAACATGACCCTCAAACTTGCTTTGAGGCAAGGCCTTAGTTAAAGGATCCGCTATATTCCTTTCAGTGGGAACTCTCTCAATTTGTATGTCATTCCTACTTATAATCTCTCTGATCAGATGATAGCGGCGAAGCACGTGTTTGGATCGCTGATGAGACCTTGGTTCCTTTGCTTGTGCAATAGCTCCATTGTTGTCGCAGTAAACCGGCACTGCTTCATCAATGGTTGGAACCACACCAAGTTCTGAGACAAACTTCTTGATCCAAACTGCTTCCTTTGCTGCTTCCGAAGCTGCGATATATTCCGCTTCCGTGGTAGAATCCGCTACGGTGTCTTGTTTGGAACTTTTCCAACTTACTGCGCCTCCATTCAAAGTAAATACGTATCCAGACTGTGATTTGGAGTCATCCTTATCTGTCTGGAAACTGGCATCTGTATACCCACGTATTACCATATCTCCTTCTCCATATATTAGGAACACATCCTTAGTTCTTCTTAAGTACTTAAGGATTGTCTTGACAGCCGCCCAGTGATCCATTCCTGGATCCGACTGGTATCTGCTTGTGACGCTCAAAGCATACGATACATCAGGCCTAGTACATAACATAGCATACATGATAGATCCTATCGCGGATGCATAGGGAATCTTATTCATGCAAATCCTCTCGTCTTCTGTGCGCGGACACATAGACTTTGAAAGGTTGATCCCATGCCTAATGGGAAGGTAACCTTTCTTGGATTCCGACATGCTAAACCTTTTTAGCACTCGGTCTATATATGTAGACTGCGAAAGACCAAGCAACCGTTTTGATCTATCTCTATAGATTCTAATCCCAAGGATATAGGTTGCTTCTCCCAGGTCTTTCATGGAGAAAGTTTTGGATAACCAAATTTTAACTGTCTGTAAGACTGAAATATCGTTTCCTATAAGTAAGATGTCGTCGACATATAATACTAGGAATACGACTGCACTCCCACTAACCTTCTTGTACACACAGGTTCGTCAGGATTTTGTGAGAAATCAAACTTTTTGATTGTCTCATCAAAACGGATGTTCCAGCTCCTAGATGCTTGCTTCAGTCCATATATGGATCGTCGAAGCTTGCATACCTTGGTTTTATCAACCGATGTGAAACCTTCAGGCTGTATCATGTATACGTCCTCAAGCAGGTTTCCGTTAAGGAAAGCTGTTTTCACATCCATTTGCCAAATCTCATAATCATAATGAGCTGCTATGGCTAGGAGCATCCGAATGGATTTAAGCATAGCTACTGGCGAATAGGTTTCGTCATAATCAATTCCTTGTTTCTGACGATATCCTTTTGCCACTAATCTAGCCTTAAAGGTAACAACATTACCTTCCATGTCGGTTTTCTTCTTGAAAACCCACTTGCACCCTATGGGTTTAATCCCTTCAGGTGGGTTAACCAAGTCCCATACTTGATTTTCGTACATGGAATCCATTTCCGACTTCATGGCTTCAAGCCATTTGTCCCTTTCTGAACTTTTCAGAACATCTTCATAACTGATAGGTTCGTCATCGCCAATGAGCAACACGTCGTTCGATTCACTTACGAGAAATCCGTATCTCTCTGGAATGTTGCGTGTCCTATCAGACCTACGAAGAGGTGGTGTAGTTTTAGGTTCAACTGATAGCTCATCATTATGAATTATCGGTTGTGGGCCTAGACTCGGTGTCTCTGTAATGTCTATTGGAGTTTCTTGAACTTCATCAAGTTCAATGCCACTCCCACTGTTTTCTTGTAAAAGAAATTCTTTTTCTAGAAATACAGCATGCCTTGAAACAAACACCTTTTGTTCCAAGGGATGATAGAATTGGTAACCCTTCGTTTCCTTAGGGTATCCAATAAATAGACATTTATCAGACTTAGCATCCAATTTGTCTGATACAACCCGCTTCACGTAAGCAGGACAACCCCATATCTTAAGGTGAGTTAAGTGAGGTTTCTTACTATTCCAAATCTCATATGGAGTAGTAGAGACTACCTTGGTCGGGACTCTGTTTAATAAATAAACAGCTGTCTTAAGTGCATAACCCCAAAAGGATTTTGGAAGAGTTGCATGATTCATCATCGACCTAACCATGTCCATCAAGGTTCGGTTTCGCCTCTCAGATACACCATTATGCTGTGGTGTATATGGCGGAGTCCATTGGGATAATATCCCATTGTCCCTTAGATAATCTTGAAACTCTTGACTTAAGTATTCACCACCCCGATCGGATCGAAGTATTTTAATACTTTTGCCAAGCTGTTTCTCTACTTCATTTCTGAACTCTTTGAATTTCTCAAAGGCTTCAGATTTGTGTTTCATCAAGAACACGTACCCGAATCGTGAGTGATCATCGATAAAGGTGATGAAGTAGCTATAGCCTCCTTGTGCAAGAGTTGACATTGGTCCACATACATCAGTATGTATTAGACCAAGCAATTCTCCCACTGGATTACCTTTTCCGGTAAAGGGTAATTTGGTCATCTTGCCTTTTAAGCACGATTCGCATGTATCAAATGAATCGGGTTCAAATGATTCCAAAATTCCACATCGGTGCAATTCGGTCATGCGTTTCTTACTTACATGGCCAAGACGGCAATGCCAAGTGTAGGAGTCTATTCGATTATCTATTCGAGCACGTTTGTTGCTAACTTCGATATTGAAAACGTCACTGGATAAATCTAACGTGTAGATGCCATTGCACAAAGTTCCATTCCCATAAAGAACGCCATTTAAAGTTATGTAACAACAATTGTTACTAAAAGTCAAATGATAACCTTTTCATTCAAACATGAAATAGATACAATGTTCTTTATTAACGAAGGAACGAAATAACAATTATCCAGTTCTAAGATACGTCCAGTCGGGAGCTTTAGCAAATATGTTCCGATGGCAACAGCAGCAATCCTTGCTCCATTTCCAACTCGCAAATCTGCTTCTCCCTTGACGAGTCTTCTTCTATTCCTTAGCCCCTGTATGTCATTACATATATGTGAGCTACACCCAGTATCAAGTACCCAGGTATTTGAGGAAATAGAGTGACATTCAATAACGAAGATACCTGAAGAGGACGGGGCATCGGATGCCTTCTTCTTCAAGGACTCAAGATAAACTTTGCAATTTCTTCGCCAGTGACCCTCCTTGCCACAATGATGGCAAGTGCCTTTTGGTTTCTTTTCAGTCTTTTTAGCCTTTTTCTTCTTTCCCTTATTCTGTTCTTTGGCCTTCCTCTTAGAACCTTTCTTCGAGGAACCAACTAACAGAACTGCCTTTTGTTCCTGCTTTACAGAAGGCTCTACAGACTTCAGCAGGTTGACTAACTCAGGAATGGTAGTTTCCAGCTTGTTCATCCGATAGTTCATCACAAATTGCGAATAACTTTTGGGCAAACAACTCAGAATTAAGTCAATACTTAGTTCATGATCCATTGCAAAACCGAGTGTGTTCAGTCGCTCAATGTACCCCAACATCTTTAGCACAAACTGCGAGGCGGAAGTGCCTTCTTGCATCTTAGTTGTGAAGAGGAGTCTGGAGACTTCGAACCTTTCGGATCTCGCCTGCTCTTCAAACAACTCATTAAGATGGAAGATGATGGTATAAGCATCCATATGCTCATGCTGCTTTTGCAGCTCAGGTATCATAGAGGCTAGCATGATGCAACTTGCAAGTTCAGAATCGGTCACATGTTTCTGATAGGCCACCAATTGGTCTGGAGTTGCATCTGCTGGAGGATTTGAGGGAAGTAGATCTTCAAGGACATAAGCAATCTTCTCTGCCTTGAGGACTATCCTCAGGTTTCGAAGCCAGTCCATGAAGTTAGGCCCAGTTAATTTGTTGGTGTCCAAGATGGAACGCAAATTCAGAGAAGACATGATCGAGTGATTAACCTAGAAATACAAATTGAGATTATGTGAGAAGATTTATTAAAGAATGTATCAACATACATAAATTAAATCCTATTTATTTTACGAATTGAGTCACCCTTATTATCAATTCGGGAGATCGTAGGAACATCTCCAAATAGGTTGATATCCAACCATAGATAAGAACAACCATGGCTGTGGCCATCAAGTTCTTCTTAGCTATGAAGGTAGGTAATTATACCGATTACACATCACATATATGTAACTATCACATTATGCTATCAACTAATTGAATGTTTGCATAAAACATTGGGTTGTTAACTCATTAACAAGTATGTATCATTATACATAACACCCAACTGCACCTCTCTTTACATCGACCTTGGCTGTGGCACAACAAATCGATGCTCCAAGCTTAAGGCTGACCCATTAATCAAGAAATAGTTTTAATATGGTTGGAGCTCATTCAACCGCTTAGTCAGGCTTGGATGTGTCCAACAACCAAAACTAATGATTGACCTCTGACTCGAACTATATTATTCATAAACTAATTCCATGGTTTGAACATGTTGAGGTTCAAGTCGGGCATGGATGTGTCCATCAACCCAAGCGAGAAACAAAACTCCGATTCTAACCATATTAATGGAAGGTGTTGGCCTTAATATTTTGTAAGGGGTTTTGGGTCTCATTCCTTTTAAGCACATTCATGACATAAAATTATGTCATGACTAACGATTTCCTTAATAAAGTATGTATGTGACTTAATTTATCAAGTCTCATGAATTAAATTAGGAACCGGATTTCCTAATTATAATTTCATACTTTATTAAAGGAATTGTTTTGGGAAACAATTTCCTAAATTGTCATAATTAATTTCGGAAATAATATGTTCAAGACTTTGATTTCTCTAAATCAAATCTTGTTAAATTAAGAGACAAATCCCTTAATTCAACCACATATTATTTTCATGAAAATCTCATTTAAGAAACTCTATAGGAAACCATTTTCCTAATTAATTTTGGAGACAACAATATGTAAGAGCATCACCTCTTAAACATATTTTATTCATGGATTTAATTAATTACAACAAATTGTTTTCTAAGGGTGGCTCCCCGAGGCTCAGATACCCAAAGAAAAGTAATGTGTTGTAAATCCAATTGGACGGCTCCCCGAGGCTCAATCCAATCAAACATGACAATTTCAATTAAAATTGGGAAATTAAATTACAACAACTAACTTTAAATTGGACGCTCCCCGAGGCTCAATCCAAAATAAAGAATTTTGTTGTCAATTTAAAAACCAATTCAAATTTAATTGTCAATTAACTGTCCATGAATTTGTCTAGACTTTCTTAAAAGAAAGTGCCCAAAATTGCGAGATTTCGAAAATTGATTTTCAGAATAATTGTAAGTTTCTGGTACAAAGGAAACTTACATATTTCCAAAATTAGAAAATTTCTAAAATAGAAAAATTTCCAAAATTGGAAAGTTTCCAAAGATGGGAAGATTTCGAAATTATTATAAAATTTCAGAAAATAGAAAATTTCAAACGTTTGCGAAATTTCATGAGGATTTCCAAACTTTGAAATTCCTAAATCTAAAATTTATTATAATTCGAAAGTTTCCATAATTGAAAATTTTTTTCTGAAATTGAGATCATGACAAAGTTTTCCACAAAACAATTATATGATTAAGTTGAACACTAACCAGCTCTGATACCACTGTTGGGACCGGGTGCATGTCGACAAGGATACGAGTTCGTAAAATTTAAAATTTTTATGTGCAGCGGAAGAGTTTGCATAAAATAATTTCCTAAATTATTTTAACTTCGTATCTAGCATGCAACCTTATAGTGTATCGACATAATCATAAAATAAAAGTTTGCAG
>JAGFNQ010005506.1:0-65598 GCA_024364735.1 Boesenbergia rotunda
ACCGCATGAGCAAGATCCCTTATGCCTCAGCCATAGGATCTATCATGTATGCCATGTTATGTACTCGTCCTGATGTCTCGTATGCTTTGAGCATTGACGAGCAGATACCAGTCAGATCCAGAGTGAACGTCACTGGATAGCAGTCAAGAATATTCTTAAGTACTTTGAGAAGGACTAAAGAATATTTCTTGATATTTGGAGGCGATGAGCATCTAGTTGTAAAGGGTTACACTGATGCCAGCTTCCAAACCGACCAGGATGATTACAGATCGCAGTCAGGGTTCATGTTTTGCTAGAATGGCGGAGCTGTGAGCTGGAAGAGTTCGAAGCAGGACACAATTGCAGATTCTACAACAGAAGCTGAGTATATTGCTGCATCAGAGGCAGCAAAGGAGGCAGTTTGGATCCGCAAGTTCATCACTGAGCTTGGGGTGGTTCCTAGCATATCTGATCCCGTAGAGCTCTATTGTGACAACAATGGAGCTATTGCGCAGGCTAAGGAACCTCGCTCATACCAGCGAACCAAACACATACTACGGCGATTCCATCTCATTCGAGAGATCATCGATCGAGGAGATGTGAAGATTTGCAGAGTACCCACAGAGGCTAACGTCGCAGATCCCTTGACCAAGGCTTTGGCACAGATAAAGCATGATGGTCACACTAGGTCATTGGGTATTAGATACTACAGCGATTGGCACTAGTGCTAGTGGGAGATTGTTAGTGAGAGCCCTAGAGCCAATCATATGATGATTACTTTTTTTGGACTCATTGTATCATATTCTTGTATATATATTTCTTATATATAAAGGCATTTCTTATGGTTATTGTACTTATGTGTATTGGTGCCAAATAACTTAGTATAATAACGTCCTTGAGTAGAAGGTTCTTATCTATATCAATCGATTACTTGAATCGATAGTGAGATGATATAGAGAACGCTACTTTTAATTATTCCTAGTCAAGTATTAACATTCAGGGACAATGTTAATGCATAGAGACTAGCATGTAGGTCAACACGATGACTTGATCTCACAAGTCATGGATATGAGATATCAAGTTGACACATGGGTATGCATTGGAGAATGTATACTGAATGACCCACCATGAGAAAGTATCATGGATCGTTATATGAGAGTCATATACTTTCTCATGTAACTATTAGTATGACTATTAGTCCTTAGACCTGAAGTCACCATAGTTCCCTACATAAGGAGTTATGTACTTTGGTTTCGTCAAACGTCACCCGTAACTGGGTGGACTATAAAGGCGATTACTGGGTATGTAACAAATTATGCGGAGGGATGTGAGTGATGTAGATGGGATCTATCCCTCCTATATGACGGGAGAGATATCATAGTCTTGATAGAGTGAGATCACTAAGTGCATGGTCATGCCCAAATAAGGCAATATGAGATATTGAGCTTATTTGATTATAGTGAGTCTACTTGGAGTTCAAGACACCTAGATTGATTGGAGGATGACACGGTCTATGCCTCATGAAAGATCGATCTAGATATCGAGGATAGAAGGACGTTGTCACATATTGTGATGGTCACAATTATTAGTCACATTGGTGATGTTGGATCTCAACATTCTTGTAACTTGAGTAGCAATGATGTGTTGCTAGATACCGCTCATTGCTTATGTTTCTAAGAGGTTAGAAGCATTGCCAACGTTACAAGAACCTATAGGGTCACACGCAAAGAACAAATAGATGGAGAAAAATGAAGTCAAGTTTGACTTGGCTAAATATGGAAAGTCCATAAAAGGCAAGTTTGACTTGACCCAAACCCAAATCAAGTTTGACTTGACTTGGTTCCACTTCAAGTTAGACTTGACATGGGAGAAGAAATGGAGTCAAGTTTGACTTGACTAAATATGGAAAGTCCATAAAAGGCAAGTTTGACTTGACCCAAATCCACCTCAAGTTAGACTTGACTTAATGCCACATCATTGTGATGAATTGGCATGGTGCCAACCATTGATGATGCTCCACATCATCAAGAGCATTAAGTGTGGATGCCACCTCATCAAGGAAGATTAATGGTCAAGTTTGACTTGACCAAAAGACCACCTCACCTTGAATTGACCAAGTGATGACTTGGCTTAGTTTTTGACTAAGTGTGGATGCCACATCATTTCCAAGGTTGTAACCCCCCCGCCCCCCCCCCCCCCCCCCAATTTGAATTTGAATTCAAATGAAGGGAGGTTATGGCCGGCCACTTAATGGCCATTAAGTGGCCGGCCACAAGGGGAGAACAAAATGGGTTTTTGTTCCATTTTTTCATGTGTGTTGTGTCTTCTCTTCTTCCTCTCCAATTGTTGGAGTTCTTCTTCTCTTTCTCCTCTTGGCCGAATCCTATAAGGTGCTAGCACACCTAAAGGATTTGATCCATCTACTTTTGTTCGCGTGGATACTTCTAGAGGGTTGCTACTTTGCAACCTTGAGATCCGACACCAACCGAGGAGCAAGCGGGATTAAGCGGGGCACGCACCAAAGGTAAAATGGTTATCTTTCTTTAGATCTAGGAGTAGATCGGGTTTTGAAGCATGTAAACGAGCACTCGTATATTTTTGAAATGACTTTCTTCGCTCGGATCCTTACTTTTGGGGCTTTCGGGGTTTCCGCGACGCGAAAAAGTGATTTTCGTGGCCCGAAAAATCCTACAGTCTCGGGCTAGCCGAACCAACTTAGGCCGATTTCCCTCGCTATCTTCTGACTCTGAATCTGAGTCAGACTCGGGTGCAGGTTGAGGCTTCTTTTTTGTTGTCCTTCCAGTTTTACCTGCAACAAAGGCAATACCTTTCTCGGCCAAATTGCAGTTAGTCTGCTCATGTAATTCAAGTTCAGAGAAAAGTTCATCTAACTTAATTTTGGAAAGATCCCTAGAAACTTTGTAAGCATCTGCCATAGATGCCCACAAGGTGTTTCTTGGGAACGCGTTAAGAGCGTACCTTATTAGGTCACGGTTTTCTACCTTGTGACCGATTGTGTGTAGTCCGTTCATTAATTCCTGAATTCTGGCATAAAGTTGTGCTGCTGTTTCGTTGTCATTCATCTTGATCGTGTACAGCTTGTTCAGGAGGAGATCTCTCTTACTGATTCTAGTGTCTAAAGTTCCTTCGTGCAGCTCGATCAGTTTGCCCCACAACTCCTTGGCACTATTGAATGGACCCACCCGGTTCAGCTCCTCTTTTGTTAGACCGTATTAGAGGGTCTGGGTTGCTTTAGCATCCGCTTCAATTCTTCTTTTCAGAGCGGTATCCCACTCAATGTACGGTTGTGGTACTCCTTCAGCGTTCTTTGGAATCTCCAGTCCAGACTGGATGATTATCCACATGTCCACCTGAGTTTTCAGGTGGACCTCCATTCGACTTTTCCAGTAGGAAAAGTCTTCTCCACAAAAAAGTGGAGGTCTGGCTGTGCTGAATCCTTCTTGCATGGTCATTAAGGATTTTATCGGAAAAAGAGAGAAGAGAAAGAAAAACTTTGTCCCAACACTTGGTCTTGGATTAGTAGTGCGGGATAAAAAAAATTAAATATCGAGGGGTGTTGCACCAGTCTCGATTAACGATAAGAGTTCGAAAAAAATAAGAAATAATTTTACGAAAATCTGAAAAATTCTCAAACTGGTGGTTGCACCAAATTTGAGCTTCCCCGCTCTGATACCACTTGTTGGATCAAGAGAAAACGATAGAGGGGGGGTGAATATCGTAACTCGTTTTTCGGATAAAATTAAGAGCAAATGCGCAGCGGAATAAACAAAACACAAAGACACAATCGGTTTTACTTGGTTCGGAGTCGCGGTCGGCTCCTACGCTAAGGCCCACGGTCCTTGACCGTTTACTGCGGGTAATACTATAATCGCGCAAAATCTTACAATCAGTTGTACAGTTATAAGTGCAGTAAGAATACAATAAAAAAAATTGCTCTTCGTTACCGACGCCCGGTGTAGATCGTTTTTAGTGCGTAGGTTCGTTGCCGGTGCTAGAATCATGAGATGAGGGATTTCTGGTGCAGAGCGCGTGAGTTGAAGAGCGTATTTGCGTTGGAAAACTTGATGTTAAGAAGCCTTGGTGTTGGGTGCTATTTATAGCACTTCGGGGCGCCCTGAACGTTGGGGCCCCCCCATGTGTCAACCGATCTGGAATTACCTCGGTCAGCCCTTATCCCACTCGAATAGGGCTGAGGATTGACTATGGGGGCGCCCGGGACGCTGGGGGCGTCCTGGTTGACCATTTCAGCGAGCTACTCGGCTGAATAAGAGTTATCTGCTTCGTTGGCTTGAGTGCGGGGCGCCCTGGGCACTGGGGGCGCCCGGGAGCACGGGGGCGCCCCGCCCAGTAAGCTGCCGAAGCACATCTTTGCTTCACTTGTTTTGTATTGACCTTGGGGGCGCCTGGGACACTGGGGGCGCCCTGCTCAGCTACTTGCCTCTCTCCTTTGGGCATTCTGAGCTGCAGACACACGTTCCTTCGGTCCTGCATCCAGGGTTAGTCCAAAACAATATAAAGCAACAAAGTATTAGGTTTATACAACCTTAGCTGTCTTGGTTCTGACTTTAGGCCTCCAAAATGGAGCCCTAGGTCGAACCGACGCCTACTGTTCCCTCAATGGGGAACACGTCCTCACCTACTCCTCTCAGGAGAATTTACTTGACGCCAACCGGCTCCTCCGGTTGGACTTTTGCCCAGCGGTCCTTCGCCAGGTGCCTAGCTGTCCTTCGCCAGGTCTTCAACTTTCTAGCAGCCCTTCACTAGGTGCCCAGCAGCCCTTCGCTGGGTCTTCAGGCAGTCCTCCGCCTGGTGCCTAGCAGTCCTTCGCTTAGGACTTTATTTCCAGGCAGTCCTTCACCTGGTACCTAGCAATCCTTCGCTAGGACTTTCAATCTGCACACTTAAGTAGTATGTTAGATAAACAAAACATCTTAACTTTTGATCCCTTTGCCATTGATCAAAACACAGGTTCGACTTGGGTACTGTCTGCACCAACAGAAGGGAGGTCAGCTTGGGATGTGGTGAAGGTGAGGAGGTCACCTTCTCATCTTCTTCTTCTTTGCTTGAAGGGACGCCGGCGGGACCAAACCCTAACCATAGGGTTTAGGATTGGCGCAAAGAAAGGAATAAGAAAGGGATTAATTGGCTCGTCTTGGTGACTCTGCGACTTGGTAGATCGTCGCCCACACGATATCTAGGAGGGGAGGGTCATAAGATAGAAGACTGCGAGGTAAACGATGAAGTATAATTCTCCCAGCTCCAGTTTTATTTTGCTATCTTTTAATTGTGCCATGATACTTTGCCTTGTCATTTCATGTATGTTAGTTAGTTATTTTGATTCATTATCATAGAAAATAATTAATTAACTGGACCCCGAAGATAAACACAAAAACCGGCAATCCAAATCATCGTCTTTTTCGCGGTTAATTAATCCGGAAAGTTACAAGGCCTTAACCTCGATTTTGGTTAAGTTGTAACTTGGATTAATTAACACGACGACGAGTCGGTCGTTAGAGGGACGAATCTCTATTTGGATTAAATTTTTAATCCATATCCATAGAGGGGTCTCTCAGATACGACCCCGTGGTTGTCTTGGAAACTGCCAAGCCATACCAACAGATTTTTCCTGCAAAACTAGATTAGCACAGCAACAATAATAGTAATGCAAATAGTATTGATAAACCTATTCTTATATTTACCAAGATCCGTTGGTCTGGTCGTCCGCGCAGTCAATCAGAAACCTTCCGATCATACTTGCTTGGAGTTCACTCCTCCAATACTTCTAAGATTACCTATCTTAGGGTTTCTATTGCCTAGCTTCACTTATTAGGACTTCGCACTGTCTGGCTTCACTCATCACGGCCTGACTTCACTCACCAAGACTTCACCAACCTAACATCACTCACTAGGGACCGACTTCACTCACCAGGACATCATCAACCTAGCTTCACTCACTAGGGTCCAACCTCACTCACTAGGACTTCCCTTGCATAACTTCCAGTTAGGACTAGTCACTTAGACTTATTGTTAGTGCAATCGACCCAAATTTGATTGTTAAAATCATGGGTTTTGATGTGTGTGTCAATATGATCAACTTAGATTTTCATATTGGTTTGATGTATGCGTTTGAGTCATACAAGACTTAGTGGAACACACATAAGAAGCTTGGTGCGGCCAAATGTGGAACTCACATGGAAGATGTCACGTTGGTGTTCGGGTCCTTGAGTCAGGAAAAGATGGCGCATCCGAGGGATTGTCGGATGAGGAGCAACGGAGTGGAGCTGAGGGAAGCAGACTTCAAGGTATACGCGAAGGATGATATCGAGACAAGCCGATGGCTTGGATGCGTTCGAGGGACGAGAGACAAAAGAAGAGAGCTCTAAAGAGCACTCTAGAGAGGATAAGTGTGAGTGTGTAACGAGATCAATTAACTAGTAGGGACACTAGTCGACTGAACATTCTATAAGTTTTGAGCAACAAGATCAGTCGACTGGTCTAGATGATAGTCGATTGGTCTATTTGAAAACTAGTCGTTGGCTGAGCACTAGTCGACTAGTCCTAGTGGCAGTCGATTGGTGTCGGGATTGAGCTGTTTGTTTAACAGCTCTCTCCTCAATTTAAAGGGGAGGTTGAGACTTGAGAAGAGTTAGCTCTTAAGTAAGAAATCTTCTTGATCAAGTGCTCAAGCCTTCAAAGCTCATCTCTTCCTCCTAACCCTAATTCTCAACTTGTAAAGAGGAAAAAAAAACATTGTGAGAGGTTGTTCTCCACCGAGAAGGAGAAAACTCTAGCCGAAGATTGTCGGGGACTGATCCACCGAAAGATTAAGGGGTCCTCTACCTCAAGGACAAGCCATGGAGTAGGAGCATGTAATCTCTAAACCACGTAAACGATGAGTGTTAGCAATTGATATTTTCATTTTTATTGTTTTATTTTGTTTCCGCTTATGTGAAGCTAACACTTGTAGATAGAACCGATGAAAGTCCGACAACCAGCTATTCACCCCCCTCTAGCCATCCGGTCAATTTCCAACAAGTGGTATTAGAGCCCAGTTCATTTCGAGAGAACTCACCGTCAATCGAAACATCAAGATGACTTTTCAAGAGGGATATAGCACCGCACGACTACCGTTCTTCGACAGCAATGACTTTGCGTATTGGAAAGGTAGAATGGAGTATTATCTAATGAATGATATTGAAAATTGGTTTACTATTGTAGATGGGTTTGAGATGTCGAAGGATGAGAGAGGAGCACCTCTTCCAACCAAAAATTGGATAAAAAAAATAATGAAGAAAGCTCAAGCAAATGCAAATGCCACAATAACTCTACAATGTGACATTTTCAAGGAGCAATTGAAAATTGTTGGGTCATTCAACTCTGCCAAAGAGCTTTGGGAAAAGCTCATTGAGATAAATGAAGGATCGAACAAATCAAGAAGAGCCAAGAAGGACTTCTTGGTGGCTCAACTTCAATATTTCACAATAAAGACAAATGAGACCGTGAGTCAATTGCACGGTAGATTCAAAGAAATTGTCAATGACCTTCATGCAATAGGTGAGAAAATTAAAAAAAGGGATCTTGTAAGATATGTGCTTCAATCTTTCCCTAGAACCACTTTATGGGTTTCAATGGTTGATGCTTATAAAGTCTCTAGAGATCTTTCTTTTGTTAAGCTTGATGAATTATTTTGTGAATATGAACTTCATGAGCAAACTAACATGTCTTCCAAAGAATAGAGTATAACTCTTATTGTAGAGAAAGAGAGGAAGAAGAATAATGACAAAAAGAAGACTTCATACTCATCATCCTCCCATTCGGAAGAATCAAGCGTCTCAATGGATAGTGATCAAGAGACGTATATGGTAAGGAAGATGAGGAAAGTATTTAAAAGTTTTTCTGCTAACAAATCTTATGATAGGAAAAGTTCAAGAAGTAAGAGTAGGACAAGAAAGATCATATGCTACAATTACCATGAGAAAGGACATATAAGGGATGATTGTCCTCTTTTGAAGATGAAGGAAGAGAAAAAGAACGAAGAAAAGAAGAAGAAAAAGAAAAAGGCAAGATGGTTCAAAATTTAAAGGCGACATGGGATGATCGTTCATTATCTGAAGAAGAAGAATACCATGTATCACATTTTGCCCTAATAGAAATTGAAGACATAAGCTCCACATCATCCGATGGTGAAAAGAGCTCAAGTGATGATGAAGAAGGGAGCTCAAGTGAAGGGGGAGGTCAATCTTCGGATTCAGACACCTCGGTAAGTGAGATATACAATCTACCCACTACTACTTTAGTTAAAATTATTTCTAACACTAATGATGATTTATTTAAGGCTAGAAAGCAAATAAAGTGTTTGAAAAATGAGATTTACTTGTTTAATAAAAAACTAGAATATATTTCTCTTAAGGATGATATGCATGCTTCCTCTAGAATAGCTTCAAATATTTCTTGCTTAGAAGAGAAAAATAGGAACTTAAGGGAAAATGTAGATTATCTTACTAAGGCCCTTAGGAAATTTGAATTTGGATCCAACACTCTATATATGATCATTAGGAGCCAAAGAACATGTTTCAAGAAAACTGGGCTAGAGTATGATCAACCAAACCATGAAAAGGCTTATCATTGCTTGCTTACTAGGGAACAATCAAAAACTAAGAACCTAGATAAGAAATGGATCCCGAAGGAATATTTAGTTAACCCAATTAAGAAGAATTTCTATTGGATACCAAAATCAATCCTTAAGGGTTAGAGGATTTAGGATTAGTCAACCATGAACACTAAAATTCAATTTTTTTTAATGGTTGATTTGAGATCTTAAAAGGGAGCACTTAGCCTAAATATATATTGGTGCATTCATGCCCCAAACATTATTTACTTTTGATGTTTAGTTAAATGAGTTTAAGTTAGGCAATGTTGGTGATCTAACATGAAACTTGAGTTTAAGTCCATGAATGAAGAATTGATAGAGGAAGACTTAGCATTGCAAAGCCGAGGGAAACACTTCAAGGCAAGCGCAAGGATGAGGAGTCGAGGGCTCGGAAGCATCCTAAGGGTGCGAGACTATCGGAAGGGTTTGAAGGCTTGTGTCTATGCAGAGAAAAAATGAAACCTGAGTTTTATCATGTATCAGTCAATTGATGAGAGTATCAGTCGACTGATACGGTGGGATGAGTCGACCGATAGTGAATCAGTCGATTGCTTCAACGAATAGAAAGATCAGTCGACTGGTAAGTGACCGTTGAAGGCTGATAGCAGAAAACAGACGCTTTCTATAGTAGCCGTTGAAGCCCATCAATCAACTGATGATGTTACCAGTCGACTGATGTCGAGGGTTATGCAAAAGCAGATTTCAGAACTTGAAGGGGACACAACTTGATTCTCTCAACTCTCTTGCTTGTTCTGAGATCTCTAAGCTTACACACTCTTAATCTCTTCCTCTAAAATCATTTCTAAACTTGTAAGAGGAAGAGACCATCTTGTAAGGGGCTCCTCCACCTTCAAGCTCAAGTTGAAAAGGAGAAAAGCATAGTGGAGCTTGGTTGTGTGGGTGTGGATCCTTGGATTAGTCACCTCAAAGAGGTGGAGACCGAGTAAATAAGGGAGTTAGCATTGCCTTCATTGTTTTCCTTATTGTCTATATTTTTCTTGTGCTTTGGCTAATAATTTGTAGACAAAATCGAAGAGAAGTTATTCACCCCCCCTCTAGCTAGACGCAAAAGTCCTAACAAGTGGTATCAGAGCTCGGTTCGTTTCGGGAGAACTCACCATCAACCGAAACATCAAAATGACGTTTTAAGAGGGATATAGCACCGCACTGTTGGGACCGGGTGCATGTTGACATGGATGCGGGTTCGTAATTTTAAAATTAATTA
This sequence comes from Boesenbergia rotunda, assembly GCA_024364735.1. NCBI lineage: Eukaryota > Viridiplantae > Streptophyta > Magnoliopsida > Zingiberales > Zingiberaceae > Boesenbergia > Boesenbergia rotunda. Next base: position 9,876 of record JAGFNQ010005506.1, read on the forward strand.
CATGCAGCGGAAGGTTTAGCATAAATAATTTCTCAAATTATTTAACCACACATCTAAGCATGCAATTTTATCTTGTGTAGACATGATCATATATTTAAAATTTTGCAGAAACGTAAACTAATTTACGTATTATCTCGCGTAACTTGAAGGAATGGACGAGATCCAACCGTAAGCGTCCCTTGGAAGCTCCGCTTCTATTCGCGCCCACGCCGAGAATCTTCGGGATGACTTCACAGAGCCACGAGTTTCGTGTTTTCGAGAACTACTAGATTCTCCGAGAACACGACAAGAAAAACCAAGAGAGAAGTCGGAAGACTAACCACAAAAGGATGGCCGAAATCAAAATTCCGGCGAAGCAAAAGAAGAGGCTTGCGGCAAAAAGATCCTTGCGGCAAACTCTAATTCCAGAAGCACCTTCTTCAGGCCAAGAGATGGCCAGAGCTTCCTTCTCCAGCAACAGGTGGTGGTCGGCAGGGAAAGGGCAGGGGCGGCCGGCTGGTGCTCCTTCTTGGGGCTGGTTGGCGCACGGCAAGAAGGGGAGAAGAGAAGGTGAGACAGAGAGGGAGAGAGCTTATGCCTTCATCTCTTCAATTCTTTTTCAAGCCTTGCCTTGGGTCCTTTATATAGTAGCCTCTTAACCATCAAGCCTCTCAAATATGGAATAACTTATTCCATCATGCCAAGTTTGATTTTATATCATGGTTAAAATCATATTTTAATTCATGATAAAAATCAATCAAGTCTCTTCTCTTCTATGGAATAAATTTCCTTATCATGGTAAATCAATCCATGATTGATTTTATAAAATAAACCAATCCAAGGTTCATTTTAATTTCCATGAAGAAATAAACCAAAGCTTGGTTTATTATAAAACAAACCACACTTGGTTTATTTTATAAATTGATCCAAAAACTTGGTTCTCTCCCTTTGTTGTGGCCGGCCAAGCAAAGAGGATGGAGGCCCTCTTTGGCCGGCCCATCCAAGCCATGCCCCAATGAATTAAACTTATTTAATTCATCTATTAAGTCTTCAAAAGACTTAGCCATTTTAGGCTTCCGATGCGTCTCTGAAAAATTCAGATTCGACTTATCGTTTGGCTCAACCAAACCTAATCTCTCTAGATTGGAAAATCCAATTTTTAACTCGTTTTAAATCCCTCGGATTACTCATAGTGCGTGTGACTAAATAGGCTTTCGATTTATGTTGGTCGTCTATAATTAATCAATTATAGAACGATCATGAGTGGCACCTAGTAGTACATCATGATCCCCAATTAATCAAAAGATCAACGGTTGACCTCAAAAATAATTTTGAAACCCTTCAGCAGCTATAATGAATCGTGCCCCATTCCCTTCACCATCTTATACCCACTTGGTTCAGGACATGGTCTATGTGTGTCAGTCCTCACTAGGCTGACTACGTCACACCTAGCCCAAGTAACGTTTTCTCGTCCTACGGATTCTAATTACTCTCATGTATTTAAGAGATTCATATTCTGAACATGTCATGCTCTGGCCAGAGGATTCGAGTAACAATCCAACGATAGGCCTCGGGTATACATCTCCTCGCAAGGAGTGGTGAATCCTTTGTAGGCTGTTCAAACATCTTCGGGCACTTCGGCTTATACCCAATCATCCTGGGTCCACACCTCCTTGGAGATGCTTGCTTAAGATGTCAAAGTATAAGTCTCCATGAACAAGGTGACTTGAACACCGCAAGTCAAAGGAACATCGCACTTAAGCTGCAGTAAGAACTTCACTGACATATCTATATGTAGACTACCATATGAAGTTTTACAGCCAGTCACTCCAATGAACTAGTTCCCTTAACTAGCATTCATGTTTATCTCCGGACATCTCAATGTCACCAGCCAGTGAGAATCAGCTGATTAGAGAATAATCCATGCTAGTCTCAACAGAATTGATAGTGTCCGTATTTATCAATTCATCAACTAGGGACAATTTCAATACTTCACAATTGCACATGTAGAGATAATCACTAGTTGTGAATTCATCACAAATTCTCTCATGCTGTGAATTGTATTGCAGACATTCAGTAAATGAGTTTAAGATCTCAATCAAATATACAAATATGTATACTCAAATAGTGAATATTCATTTATTAAAATAAATGATTACAATCATAAGGTGATTGCCTTAGGACACTTCTCTCATATCACTAACACGCACGACCTCCATTCTTCGACGACAATGATTTCTCCTATTGGAAAGGTAGAATGGAGTATTATCTAATAAATAACATTGAAAATTAGTTTAGTATTATAGATGGGTTCGAGAAACCGAAGGATTAATTCGAAGCATCTCTTCCAACTAAGGAGTGGACAAAAGAGATTGTAGGACCGGTGTCGTCGATAGAGGGGGGGTGAATATCGACCGTTCAAAATCTCTCTCGGAAACCTCGTGGAAAGCTCGGATCGTTCTAGACTTAAAATATTAGTAGCAGCGGAAAATAAACAGAACAAAGAGAAACAAGACAGTGACACAGCGGATTTTTTACTTGGTTCCCGACCCCCAAGGGTCAGTACATCCAAGGCCTATGCACGGGAACGCCTGTCCACTATTGGTCTCCTTCCCGGACTTTCTGGAGGCGGAGAAACCTGACTTACAGTGCAAGATTACAAACAAAAGATATAGAAAACTAATTGCAGTATAATTAAAGCAAACCGAACACCACAAGTATGAAGCTCGGCCGATCTGGACCTCCGAAGTGCCGCGCACTTCCTCCTGGAGCCTCCGGGTCGTACAGCCTCGTCTTTAGCGCGTTGTCATCGGTCGGAATGACCAGAATGGATCTAGAATGTCGTTTCTGAAGCAGAGGGGTCGAAGCCCCTTTTATAGCACTCTTGGGGGCGCCCTGGACGTCGGGGCGCCCCAGAAGACTCGGTCAAACTTTATCCCTGCGCATACCTCACCGCAGCTGATAACAACTTTGACCAGGTCGCCCCGGACCTTCCGAGCACCCATCTTGAACCCAGTCAGTGTTAATCCACTGCTTTAGCCTCGCAGCAACGAAACAGGGTTGACCCGGGCGCCCCGGATGGTTCGGGCGCCCCGCTTGACACCTGTTCTGCCTGCTTCACCTAACTGCTGATTTCCTCTTTAGCTCAGGGCGCCCTGGCTGTTGGGGGCGCCGTGGATGATGGGGGCGCCCTGCTTAATGGCTGCAATCCTGTTTTCTGCTTGCTTTGTCTCCGAATCTTGGTACCTGCAAGATACAAACACAAAGCATATATACATTTAATATTTGCCTTAGGGACTTGGTTCAGACTTCAGATTTGCACGAAACCCTAGGTCGAACCGGCACATGTTCCCATCCCCGAGAACTCGCCCTTCACCTACTCCTTTCAGGAGACGATTGCCACCCAGTCCTTCGGGTGGACTTTTGCTTAGCCTCCGATTACTCCGGATCTCGAGACGCCCAAACCCCGACCCGTCTCTATTCCTGTCCTTAGTCATTGCTCAGCTAAGTTGCTTAGCCCCTTGGACCAAGACTTCATTACCTAGCAACCCTTCGCCAGGTGCCTAGCAGTCCTTCCCTAGGTCTTAGGGTTACGATACCTAGGTTAACTAGGACATTTCTTCAACTTAGGTTACTTCTCCTTTGATCCCCTTTGTATGTTCATTGTATCACTGACTTAAGTGTATTGTCAAACATTAAAACACTTAAAGGAGAACATCATTGATGCAACTTGCATCAATGATGTTTGACAATAACTTAAGTTAGATGGTTTAAAGGGGCTAACTTACTATCCTTGGGAAAAACAAAATAAAGATATAAGTTTTGAAACTCCATTTTTGATTCTTGGGAGAAAATGGGAGAAAATTTTTCTAACTTCTAACTTAAGCACACCTCTCCCCCTTTATCATACATCAAAAAACAAAAGAACGTTCTTGCACCAACGATGAAATCTTTTGGTTCTTTTTGAAATTACTTAGTGCAAAAAAAAAAATTGAAAGCATATTGTTTGAAAGGTGCATATTTTGAAAAGGATGCTATGCATTTTGAAAAATACCAGTACTTTGAAAATTATTATGATCTCTAAAAAATGCAAGTACTCTTGTAATATTTGAAAAATATAAGTATTTTTGGAAAATGCATAACTTTTGAAAGAATGCTATTTTGGAAAATATAAATATTATGCATATTTTGCAAGTACTAATTATTTTTGAAAAAGATGAAACTTTGAAAAATCCAAGTAATTTTTGAAACATAATATTTTACTTGACTATGTTTCGTTTCCAGTCAGACACAATCCTGGGAAACCTTGTTGACTACAAGGACATTTTCCTAAGTGTCCTGGAGATTCTTCCAACTCAAGTAAATATTATTAGTATTTAAAAAAAGTGATAGTACTTTGAAAAATATATGCTAATACATTTTGAAAAGTGTGTGAACTTTTGAAGACCCAACATTTTACTAGACTTGGTTTATTTTCCAGTCTGACACCATCCTAGGAAGCCTTGTTGACTGCAAGAACATTTTCTAAGTGTCCTGGAAATTCTCCAACTCACGTAAACATTATTTCAAAAATAATTTCATAAGTCACACAAATTCTAACAAATAGAATAATAATATTTTGAAAGACTTAGATTTTTAGCAAGCTTTTGAAGTCATGAAAATATGTTTATTAAATAATTCTTTTAATATGACCTCCCCCTAAACTTGACTCAGTCCTAGGAAGCTTGTTGATCACAAGTACTCTTTCTCTGAGTCTTAAGGTTTGATTCAGATTAAAAAGAAGTATTTAACAAAAAATGAATAATTACCAAAAAAAACTTTTCTGAAAATTTTCTTTTGACTCCGACTCCTCCTAAATTTGACACATCCTAGGAGTCCTTGAAGATCATGAAGTGGACATTTCCTCTGTGTCTTTAGGGTTTATCAAAGTTAAAGAACTAGGTAAATTTTTGAACATATAATTTTTACAACATAAACCCTTTTTGAAAATACAAGTAATAATGATTTAAAGCACAGTTTTCGAAAAGTATTTTTCAAATGATAGTAATGTTTAAAGTGCAATTTTGAAAACCATTTCAAAACCAATGAAAAGCACTCCCCCTGTACCCGATACCGTTTGACTCTATCTAAGTGCCTTAAGGAACTTTAGTGTTGTCCTAAGAGGCTTGTGTCTAATCGAGTGAGTCAAATAATTTTTGAAAAGATATATTTTTGAAAAATATATAATATGTATAATCAATCAGACAAGCATGAATTCCATAAAAATATTATTATGTTGAAGCACTATTTTGAAAATATATTTTTAGAAGAATATTCTAACAATTTTTGAAAACCAATTTTGAAAAATATTTTTCAATTCATTAGTCCTTAACATCTCACCCATTTTAGATGTATCAATACAACAAGCATGGTTGCATTAAAGGTGTATTGTGAGATGCTTGAATTATTTTTCTTAATTTATTATTAATTCTAAGATTTAATTGAAGCTTGTGTTAGATTTGAATTTGACAAGAAGTAACTTGAATTTGAATTTCAAAAATTGGCTTCCAGGTCTTGGCGAGGCACTAGGCCTTCTTTGGCCGTAGCCTTATTGGATCATCAACCCTTTCCTTGACAAAGCCTTTTAATGAAATTTCATTTTCAAAATTACTTTTTGAAAGATTCTGGTCTAACTAGTTTGGATCTTGGATCGATAGCTTCGGCTAGTTTCACCAGTCTAAAGAGACCAAGTATACTTGATCTTATTAGAATTGGCTTACCTAACGTACTATCATCTCACCGCCGCCCAATACTAGGTTGATCAAGTTTTAATTATTCTTTTTCCTATAGCCGTTCTAATATATGTATAAAATTTAAATATGAATGACATGTCATATATTTAAAAGAAGTAGCAAGTGCATGACATGACAATTATGCATGAGTCAAACAATTCAAATCATTTTATTTATGTTTCTAAAAATGTATCAAATTCCCGATTTGATACATGTCGTGTGAACCCGCGAATATGCCAACCCATTTTGACATATTTAATTTTATTAAATTAATTGTTATAGTTTGGGTAAAATTTTATTTCAGTTTGAGTTTAAGTTATTTAAGATTTTAGTTGGATTTAGGTTAAGAATTAATTGAAGTTGAATTAATTTAAGTTGAATTTAATTTAGATTTAAATTGAATTTAATTGAATCAATTTAAATTTATTTAACTTAATTTGAGTTTGATCTAATTGAATTAATTTTAAGTTAAATTAATTAAGATTTAATTTGAAGTAATTTGATACATATGAATTTGAATTTTGTATTTGAATTTTATGTTTGTTACATATGAATTTGAATTTAATTTAATTTGAATTTAATTTAATTTGAATTTAATTTAATTTGAATTTAATTTAATTTGAATTTGATTTAATTTGAATTTAATTTAATTTGAATTTCATTTAATTTGAATTTTATTTAAATTGAATTTAATTTAATATGAATTTATTTAATTTGAATTTAATTTACTTTGAATTTAATTTAATTTGAATTTGATTTAATTTGAATTTGATTTAATTTGAATTTAATTTAATTTGAATTTAATTTAATTTGAATTTCATTTAATTTGAATTTAATTTAATTTGAATTTGATTAAGATTTAATTTTAATTTAATTGAGATTTAATTTAAATTGAATTTGAATAGTAAATGTTTAATTAATTTGAATTTTTAAGGTTATAATGATTAATTAATAATTATGGGTTTAAATTCATCATTTTCATTATTTCAAAAATTTCTTCTTCATCTTTATCATTCTTTTCAAGTTTTTCTAATAATTTTGATTTATTTGAATTTTTGTAATTTTTATTGATTATGGCCCTAATCTTGGATAGTTCCATATTCTCCTTAATATCCTCACAGTAAGTGGAGTAAATTGGGCCACTGGTTAAAGTTTTAATAATTTTCAAGATTATCTACAATTAAGTTATTATCTAGGAGAATTTTATTTTCAAAATTATCCTCAGAGTTATCCTCAGACATATCTTCAATATTTTCCAGAAATTCAGAGTTAATCTCTAGATTATCCTTAAGATTTTCAGAATTAATTTCTGGATTATCTTTAAGATTCTCAGAATTAATTTTTGGATTATCTTTAAGATTTTCAGAATTAATTTCTGGATTATCCTTAACATTTTCAGGATTAATTTCTGGATTATCCTTAATATTTTCATATTCAAATTCAGATTTGTACAACGGAATTTCAAATTTGAATTTGTAATTATCTAAAGGATTTCCAGATTTAGAATTATCCTTAAGATTTTTGAATTCAAATTTATCCTTAGGATCTGAATTAGAATTATCAGATTTATCTGAATTAAAGTTATGATAATTTATTTTAGTAATAGCTAAATTAATGTTTTGAATTAAGTAGTTAATTTTTGAAATTTTAGTCATGTCTGTATTTTTTAATTTTTCATGTAAGATATTTAATTTACTACGCAGTAAATCTAATTTACCAGAAAAATTAACTAAATTATCTAAAGGCAGTGTAGGAATTTGTTGGAGTAATCGGCCCTAAGATGGTCTGGTGTGACCATAGGTTTTGATATTTGGGCAAAGGGTTTATGTTAGGATTACCCTTGTATTCTTATATGCGTATGTTGAGTGTGCAGGTTGTATAGGTTATGCATATGGACTTGACTGGACGGCCTCGGTACGGTGAAGGGCGGCATGGAGACAAGCTGAAGGCTTGTGTGCGCACCTGAGGGACCTTGGAGAGCAGGGACGATGAACTGATGGGCGCGGACTTCGAGGCATGCATGAAGGATGGCATGGAGGCAAGCTGGAGGCTTGCGTGCATCCGAGGGATGGGAGCCAAAGATGAAGAGGGCGCGAAGGCAACAGTCGAGGCTGCGGAGGAGGAGTCAGTCGAGTCGTGAGGGTACGAGTGCAGTGTGATTGTACTCGGGAAATCCTAGGGTTTGAGTGCGGAGAGGAATGTACTCAGGAAGGGTAACCTTAGGTGGGTGAGTAGACCAGTCGACTAGCCTGGGGGCAGTCGACTGATGGAACTCACAGAAAGGTCTCAGCCTGGGACCAGTCGACTGCCCTGGGCGCAGTCGACTGGTAAGTGGCTGGTGAGTTGGCTAAAATTCGAACGTTGGGGTGCAACGGTCGAATTTGGCTGGCACCAGTCGACTGCCCTTGGGGCAGTCGACTGGTAGCGAGAAATTAGCCCCGAGTCCTATTTAAAGAGGACTTCGTGGTGGCTGAGTTTCTTGACGAATCTTGTCTTGGTTAAAGGAAAGATAGTAGTCATTGTGCTCAGAGGTTCTCAAGGTGTTGTGGTGGGATTTCTCCACCCACAAGGAGCGACGAGAGCTAGCCGAAGGTTATCCGGGGAGTGATCCACCGACGGATTCTTGGATTAGTCACCCGGCCGGGGTGGATACCAAGTAAATCCTCGTGTTAGCATTGGTTAGTATTTGTTTGATTATTTTTATTGTATATTCCGCTGTGCAAACTAACCGTGTAGGAAGAAAAGGAGTTCGAATCGCTATTCACCCCCCTCTAGCGGGCACGATCGATCCTAACAATTGGTATCAGAGCGAAGGACCGCTCTTGATCGGACTAACCGCCGAGGGAACATACGCTAGAGGAAATGGAAGGTGAAGGTCCACTTGGGGACGAGATCTACACACCACCGGCCTACGACAATGAAGATTTTGCATATTGGAAGGCGAGGATCGAGACGTGGATCGGAATGGATTGGGCATGCCGAATTGCGCTTGAAGAGCCCTTCGAAGTTCCAAAGGACAAGCACGGAAAGAAGCTTCATCCTTGATATTGGACTCAAGAGCAACAAGACTACTCTAGGGCAAATAAGAAGGTAATAGATGTATTAATTGATGTTTTGCCTAACAATGTTTTGAGTATTGTAGGGAATTATAAAAATGCACACGAATTATGGACCAAGTTGGTGGAATATCACAAGAACCCTACACAAACTCAAGGAGTAGATGAACCTGAGGAAGCGAGTTCAATAGCTCAAGAGGAGGAAGAAGTGTACACATCCTCAAGTGAAGAAGAAAGTGAGAGGTCATCCACCTCATCTAGAGAAGAGGAGGAGGTCACCACCTCAAGGATTGAGGGGGAGGAGAGACCCTCACCTACACATGATCAAGAGGAAGTCTCCACTTCATCCAAGGGTGTAGAGGAAGTCAACCAAGCCTCAACCTCCACCAAAGCAAGGGCTAAAGACCACATTGTATGCTTTGGGTGCAATGAAAAGGGGCACTACAAGGATAAGTGCCCACTAGGTAAGAAAAAGGAGGTACACCCTAAACCCATTGTAAATTCCTTTAAAACTAATGTGGGTTGTAGAATTGGTGAAGCTCAAGCTAAAAGGAAGAAGATTCGATGCTTCACATGTGGAGAACTAGGGCATTATCACACTAAATGCCCTAGAAAAGGTGAGCTAAAGAAGATGGAAAATCTAAGAAGATGGGAAAAAGAAGAAAGAAGGAAGTGAAGAAGCTTACAACAAGGACTACAAGGGTAAGGGAGGTACCCTCTAACTCAAGTTTAAAAAGAAATTCGATTTCAAGTTCTTCTTTACATTTCATGAATCATGTTAATTACCCACCCATGCATGCTAGAACTCATGAGAATTGTTTATTTTTGTGCATAATCATGGATTTAAGTACAATGATAGGACTAAGGGTAACAAGGTAGATCATAATCCTAAGAAAAGCATGCATCATGATAGACCTAAGACTTGGGTACCTAAGGATCAAGGCATTGACCCCAAGAAGGGGAGACAAATGCCTAAGAAAATGGATAGGTCTAGGAATGTCCAAAGTGGACATATGGAATCCAAGGTTAGAGGGCTAAAAAGGGAAAATTAAGCCTTAAGGGCAAGGCTTGATACTTTAGAAAAGACCCTAGAAAGATTCACGATTGGATCAAAGGGGCTAGACATGGTGTTGGGTGGTTTAAACCGCACCAATGATAGATCGGGGTTGGGATACCGATCTAAGCACTCTCATGCCAAGGGAAAGAAATATGCTAGGGTAGCATATGATTATGGCAAGAAGGGGGAGTCCAAAATGGCAAGGAGATGCCATTTAAAAGGAAAAAGAAGGATTTAACCAAAGACGAGGTGTCTAAGGTTAAGAGTGTCAAGTTTGTAGGCCAAGAGTCACCGGTGGAACACCGATGTGGCCTAGTGATGGTTGAGTCACCTAGGGAGGTGGCTAGGGCTATGAGCTCAAGGGGGAGCTCTAAGAACCTTTGGGATATATGGTGAATGGACCTTGGGAGGGGGTGCTCCTAGAGGTCTAAATGGACCATGGAGTGTGCCAAAAGAATTGGAGACGGACTTGAGTCTCAATTCTTGGGTTTTGGCACGGCGTTTTTGAGTTTCATGCATGGAAATATGACATTGGGGTCATATTGCATGAAAATTGGTTTTTGGTGTGTAATTGCCATGTAAATCAATGCTAGGGATGCATTGTGGGGTGGCATGGGCAAAGACATCAAGAGGAAACCAAAACTAAGACTTTAGGTCAAGGTTTGATTGAAGTTTTTGGCTAGTTTTGGGTTTTATGTCAAACTTGGGAATGATGATAGATACATTTTGGAATGTATTTTTTCCAAGTAGATATGGGTACCACAAACCTCTCCACAAAATTTGTAAATTTTTGGAGATTTGTGGTATTTTTGGCGCATTTCTGAATTTCGTCAGAAATGCTGAAATTTCAGACTTTCAGAGTATCAGTCGACTGCCATTTTGGCAGTCGACTGGTCAAGGCCAATTTTTGTATCAGCAGCTGGTTTGGGGTCCAAATGATGCAAAATAAGTGTATGGGGGGCTATTACACATTGTTTATGATCATTGGGGATTAAAAGAACCAATAATTGGGATATTATTGGGGTCTTTTTGATGTATGGCAAAGGGGGAGAAGTTTGAGTTTAAGTTGGGAAACCAAACTTACCTTTGCTAGAAACCCTAGGTTTAGGAGGAGTTGAGATTAAGGGGGAGCATGGTTGCTCCACTTTTGGCGTAAGGGGAACCTTGGAGAGGTTCTTAAAAAGCCTTTGTAAGTCGAGTGTAGGGGGAGCTTGGGAAAAGCTTTAAAAAGCCCATTTTGGTGAAAAGTCCTAACTTGGAGAGTTAGGTGGGTAAAAGTCCTAGCTTGGAGGGCTAGGTGTAGAAAGTCCTAGCTTGAAGGGCTAGGTGTAGAAAATCCTAACTTGGAGGGTTAGGTGTGGGATGCCTTGGGTTAGGATCCAGTTATGCATTGCATATGCATTCATTTAACATGGTTTTTGCTACTTACTACTATCTTGCTTTCCCTAACATAAACATATTGCCAAACATTAAAAAGGGAGAGATTGTTGGAGCAATCGGCCCTAAGATGGTCCGATGTGACCATGTGTTTTGATGTTTGGGCAAAGGGTTTAAGTTAGGATTACCCTTGTATTCTTATATGCGTATGTTGAGTGTGCAGGTTGTATAGGTTACGCATATGGACTTGACTGGACGGCCTCGGTACGGTGAAGGGCGGCATGAAGACAAGCTGAAGGCTTATGTGCGCACCTGAGGGACCTTGGAGAGCAGGGACGATGAGCTGATGGGGGCAAGTTGGAGGCTTGCGTGCATCCGAGGGACGGGAGCCGAAGATGAAGAGGGCGCAAAGGCAACAGTCGAGGCTGCGGAGGAGGAGTCAGTCGAGTCGTGAGGGTACGAGTGCAGTGTGATTGTACTCGGGAAATCCTAGGGTTTGAGTGCGGAGAGGAATATATTCAGGAAGGGTAACCTTAGGTAGGTGAGTAGACCAGTCGACTGGCCTGGGGGCAGTCGACTGATGGAACTCACAGAAAGGTCTCAGCCTGGGACCAGTCGACTGCCCTGGGGGCAGTCGACTGGTAGGTGGCTGGTGAGTTGGCTAAAATTCAAACGTTGGGGTGCAACGGTCGAATTTGGCTGGCACCAGTCGACTGCCCTTGGGGCAGTCGACTGGTAGCGAGAAATCAGCCCCGAGTCCTATTTAAAGAGGACTTCGTGGTGGCTGAGTTTCTTGACGAATCTTGTCTTGGTTAACGGCAAGATAGTAGTCTTTGTGCTCAGAGGCTCTCAAGGTGTTGTGGTGAGGTTTCTCCACCCACAAGGAGCGACGAGAGCTAGCCGAAGGTTATTCGGGGAGTGATCCACCGACGGATTCTTGGATTAGTCACCCGGCCGGGGTGGATACCAAGTAAATCCACGTGTTAGCATTGGTTAGTATTTGTTTGATTATTTTTATTGTATATTCCGCTGTGCAAACTAACCGTGTAGGAAGAAAAGGAGTTCGAATCGCTATTCACCCCCCTCTAGCGGACACAATCGATCCTAACAGAATTTTGAAACTTTTTGGAACGTAAATTTTGCGTACCTTTGTCGGGCATTCGTTCTTGTAGTGTCCGTATTTTCCGCACTTGAAGCATTGCACGTGATCCCTGTTTTTCCGGACTCCTGGCGCCGGTGTCTCCTTAGCCGCCGGTGGTGTAGATCGAGTCTTACGAGTAGGGCACTGATTTTTGTAGTGCCCTCTCTCCCTGCACTTAAAACATGTAATATGAAATTTAAACACAAACATTTAAATAAAATATACCTGATTCACCCCTGAGCTCCCCCTCAACTCCTGGCGTCGTTGCTCCGTCGGCGGTTAGTCCGGTGAAGAGCGGCTCGGCTCTGATACCAATTGTAGGACCGGTGCCATCGATAGAGGGGGTGGTGAATATCGACCGTTCAAAATCTCTCTTGGAAACCTCGTGGAAAGCTCGGATCGTTGTAGACTTAAAATATTAGTAGCAGCGGAAAATAAACAGAACGAAGAGAAACAAGACAGTGATACAGCGGATTTTTACTTGGTTCCCGACCCCCCAGGGTCAGTACATCGAAGGCCTATGCACGGGAACGCCCGTCCACTATTGGTCTCCTTCCCGGACTTTCCGGAGGCGGAGAAACCCGACTTACAGTGCAAGATTACAAACAAAAGATATAGAAAACTAATTGCAGTATAATTAAAGCAAGCAGAACACCACAAGTATGAAACTCGGCCGATCTGGACCTCCGAAGTGTCGCGCACTTCCTCCTGGAGCCTCCGGGTCGTACAGCCTTGTCATTAGCGCGTTGTCGTCGGTCGGAATGATCAAAATGGATCTAGAATGTCGTTTCTGAAGCAGAGGGGTCGAAGCCCCTTTTATAGCACTCCTGGGGGCGCCCTGGACGTCGGGGGCGCCCCGGAAGACTCGGTCAAACTTTATCCCTGCGCCTACCTCACCGCAGCTGATAACAGCTTTGACCAGGGCGCCCCAGACCTTCCGGGCGCCCAGCTTGAACCCAGTCAGTGCTAATCCACTGCTTCAGCCTTGCAGCAACGAAACAGGGTTGACCCGGGCGCCCTGGATGTTACGGGCGCCCCGCTTGACACCTGTTCTGCCTGCTTCACCTAACTGCTGATTTCCTCTTTAGCTCAGGGCGCCCTGGCTGTTGGGGGCGCCCTGGATGATGGGGGCGCCCCCCCTGATGGGGGCGCCCTGCTTAATGGTTGTAATCCTGTTTTCTGCTTGCTTTGTCTCCGAATCTTGGTACCTACAAGATACAAACACAAAGCATATATACATTTAATATTTGCCTTAGGGACTTGGTTCAGACTTCAGATTTGCACGAAACCCTAGGTCGAACCAGCACAAGTTCCCATCCCCGAGAACTCGCCCTTCACCTACTCCTTTCAGGAGACGGTTGCCACCCAGTCCTTCGGGTGGACTTTTGCTTAGCCTCCGATTACTCCAGATCTCGAGACGCCCGAACCCCGACCCGTCTCTAGTCCTGTCCTTAGTCATCGCTCAGCTAAGTTGCTCAGTCCCTTGGACCAAGACTTCATTACCTAGCAATCCTTCGCCAGGTGCCTAGCAGTCCTTCCCTAGGTCTTAGGGTTACGATACCTAGGTTAACTAGGACATTTCTTCAACTTAGGTTACTTCTCCTTTGCTCCTCTTTGTCTGTTCATTGTATCACTGACTTAAGTGTATTGTCAAATATTAAAACACTTAAAGGAGAATATCATTGATGCAACTTGCACCAACAATCTCCCCCTTTTTGATGTTTGACAATAACTTAAGTTAGATTGGTTTAAAGGGGCTAACTTACTATCCTTGGGAAAAACAAAATAAAGATATAAGTTTTGAAACTCCATTTTTGATTCTTGGGAAAAAATGGGAGAAAGTTTTTCTAACTTCTAACTTAAGCACACCTCTCCCCCTTTGTCATACATCAAAAAACAAAAGAACGTTCTTGCACCAACGATGAAAACTTTTGGTTCTTTTTGAAATTACTTAGTGCAAAAAAAAAAATTTTTTTTTGAAAGCATTTTGTTTGAAAGGTGCATATTTTGAAAAGGATGCTATGCGTTTTGAAAAGAATCAGTACTTTGAAAATTATTATGATCTCTAAAAAATGCAAGTACTCTTGTAATATTTGAAAAATATAAGTATTTTTGGAATATGCATAACTTTTGAAAGAATGCTATTTTGGAAAACATAAATATTATGCATATTTTGCAAGTACTAACTATTTTTGAAAAAGATGAAACTTTGAAAAATCCAAGTAATTTTTGAAACATAATATTTTACTTGACTAGGTTTCGTTTCCAGTCTGACACAATCCTGGGAAACCTTGTTGACTACAAGGACATTTTCCTAAGTGTCCTAGAGATTCTTCCAACTCAAGTAAATATTATTAGTATTAAAAAAAAGTGATAGTACTTTGAAAAATATATGCTAATACATTTTGAAAAGTGTGTGAACTTTTGAAGACCCAACATTTTACTAGACTTGGTTTATTTTCCAGTCTGACACCATCCTAGGAAACCTTGTTGACTGCAAGAACATTTCCTAAGTGTCCTGGAAAGACTTAGATTTCAAGAATATTATTTTGAAAGAACATTATTTCAAAAATAATTTCCTAAGTGACTGCAAGAACATTATTTCAAAAATAATTTCATAAGTCACACAAATTCTAACAAATAGAATAATAATATTTTGAAAGACTTAGATTTTTAGCAAGCTTTTGAAGTCATGAAAACATGTTTATTAAATAATTCTTTTAATTTGACCTCCCCCTAAACTTGACTCAGTCTTGGGAAGCTTGTTGACCACAAGTACTCTTCCTCTGAGTCTTAAGGTTTGATTCAGATTAAAAAGAAGTATTTAACAAAAAATGAATAATTACCAAAAAAACTTTTCTGAAATTTTTCTTTTGACTCTGACTCCCCCTAAATTTGACACATCCTAGGAGTCCTTGAAGATCATGAAGTGGACATTTCCTCTGTGTCTTTAGGGTTTATCAAAGTTAAAGAACTAGGTAAATTTTTGAACATATAATTTTTACAACATAAACCCTTTTTGAAAACACAAGTAATAATGATTTAAAGCACAGTTTTCAAAAAGTATTTTTCAAATGATAGTAATGTTTAAAGTGTAATTTTGAAAACCATTTCAAAACCAATGAAAAGCACTCCCCCTGTACCCGATACCGTTTGACTCTATCTAAGTGCCTTAAGGAACTTTAGTGTTGTCCTAAGAGGCATGTGTCTAATCGAGTGAGTCGAACAATTTTTGACAAGATATATTTTTGAAAAATATATAATATGTATAATCAATCAGACAAGCATGAATTCCATAAAAACATAATTATGTTGAAGCACTATTTTGAAAATATATTTTTAGAAGAATATTCTAACAATTTTTGAAAACTAATTTTGAAAAATATTTTTCAATTCATTAATCCTTAACATCTCACCCATTTTAGATGTATCAATACAACTAGCATGGTTGACTTAAAGGTGTATTGTGAGATGCTTGAATCATTTTTCTTAATTTATTATTAATTCTAAGATTTAATTGAAGCTTGTGTTAGATTTGAATTTGACAAGAAGTAACTTGAATTTGAATTTCAAAAATTGGCTTCCAGGTCTTGGCGAGGCACTAGGCCTTCCTTGGCCGTTGCCTTATTGGATCATCAACCCTTTCCTTGACAAAGCCTTTTAATAAAATTTCATTTTCAAAATTACTTTTTGAAAGATTCTGGTCTAACTAGTTTGGATCTTGGATCGGTAGCTTCGGCTAGTTTCACCAGTCTAAAGAGACCAAGTATACTTGATCTTATTAGAATTGGCTTCCCTAATGAACTATTATCTCACCGCCACCCAATACTAGATTGATCAAGTTTCAATTATTCTTTTTCCTATAGTCGTTCTAATATATGCATAAAATTTAAATATGAATGACATGTCATATATTTAAAAGAAGTAGCAAGTGCATGACATGACAATTATGCATGAGTCAAACAATTCAAATCATTTTATTTAAGTTTCCAAAAATGTATCAAATTCCCGATTTGATACATGTCGTGTGAACCCGCGAATATGCCAACCCATTTTGACATATTTAATTTTATTAAATTAATTGTTATAGTTTGGGTAAAATTTTATTTCAGTTTGAGTTTAAGTTATTTAAGATTTTAGTTGGATTCAGGTTAAGAATTAATTGAAGTTGAATTAATTTAAGTTGAATTTAATTTAGATTTAAATTGAATTTAATTGAATCAATTTAAATTTATTTAACTTAATTTGAGTTTGATCTAATTGAATTAATTTTAAGTTAAATTAATTAAGATTTAATTTGAAGTAATTTGATACATATGAATTTGAATTTTGTATTTGAATTTTATGTTTGTTACATATGAATTTGAATTTAATTTGAATTTAATTTAATTTGAATTTAATTTAATTTGAATTTGATTTAAATTGAATTTAATTAAATTTGAATTTAATATAATTTGAATTTAATTTAATTTGAATTTAATTTAATTTGAATTTAATTTAATTTGAATTTGATTTAATTTGAATTTAATTTAATTTAAATTTGATTTAATTTTAATTTGATTTAATTTAAATTTAAATTTGATTAAGATTTAATTTTAATTTAATTGAGATTTAATTTAAATTGAATTTGAATAGTTAATATTTAATTAATTTGAATTTTTAAGGTTATAATGATTAATTAATAATTGTAGGTTTAAATTCATCATTTTCATTATTTCAAAAATTTCTTCTTCATCTTTATCTTTCTTTTCAAGTTTTTCTAATAATTTTGATTTATTTGAATTTTTGTAATTTTTATTGATTATGACCCTAATCTTGGATAGTTCCATATTCTCCTCAATATCCTTACAGTTAGTGGAGTAAATTGGGTCACTGGTTAAAGTTTTATAATAATTTTCAAGTATTATCTACAATTAAGTTATTATCTACGAGAATTTTATTTTCAAAATTATCCTTAGAGTTATCCTCAGACATATCTTCAATATTTTCCAAAAATTCAGAGTTAATCTCTAGATTATCCTTAAGATTTTCAGAATTAATTTCTGGATTATCTTTAAGATTTTCAGAATTAATTTTTGGATTATCTTTAAGATTTTCAGAATTAATTTCTGGATTATCCTTAACATTTTCAAGATTAATTTCTGGATTATCCTTAATATTTTCATATTCAAATTCAAATTTGTACAACGGATTTTCAAATTTGAATTTGTAATTACCTAAAGGATATCCAGATTTAGAATTATCCTTAAGATTTTTGAATTCAAATTTATCCTTAGGAATTGAATTAGAATTATCAGATTTATCTGAATTAAAGTTATGATAATTTATTTTAGTAATAGCTAAATTAATGTTTTGAATTAAGTAGTTAATTTTTGAAATTTTAGTCATGTCTGTATTTTTTAATTTTTCATGTAAGATATTTAATTTACTACGCAGTAAATCTAATTTACCAGAAATATTAACTAAATTATCTAAAGGTAGTGCAGGAATTTTGAAACTTTTTGGAACGTAAATTTTGCGTACCTTTGTCGGGCATTCGTTCTTGTAGTGTCCGTATTTTCCGCACTTGAAGCATTGCACGTGATCCCTGTTTTTCCGGACTCCTGGCGCCGATGTCTCCTTAGCCGCCGGTGGTGTAGATCAAGTCTTACGAGTAGGGCACTGATTTTTGTAGTGCCCTCTCTCCCTGCACTTAAAACATGTAATATGAAATTTAAACACAAACATTTAAATAAAATATACCTGATTCACCCCTGAGCTCCCCCTCAACTCCTGGCGTCGTTGCTCCGTCGGCGGTTAGTCCGGTGAAGAGCGGCTCGGCTCTGATACCAATTGTAGGACCGGTGCCATCGATAGAGGGGGTGGTGAATATTGACCGTTCAAAATCTCTCTTGGAAACCTCGTGGAAAGCTCGGATCGTTGTAGACTTAAAATATTAGTAGCAGCGGAAAATAAACAGAACGAAGAGAAACAAGACAGTGATACAGCGGATTTTTACTTGGTTCCCGACCCCCCAGGGTCAGTACATCGAAGGCCTATGCACGGGAACGCCCGTCCACTATTGGTCTCCTTCCCGGACTTTCCGGAGGCGGAGAAACCTGACTTACAGTGCAAGATTACAAACAAAAGATATAGAAAACTAATTGCAGTATAATTAAAGCAAACCGAACACCACAAGTATGAAGCTCGGCCGATCTGGACCTCCGAAGTGCCGCGCACTTCCTCCTGGAGCCTCCGGGTCGTACAACCTCGTCTTTAGCGCGTTGTCATCGGTCGGAATGACCAGAATGGATCTAGAATGTCGTTTCTGAAGCAGAGGGGTCGAAGCCCCTTTTATAGCACTCTTGGGGGCGCCCTGGACGTCGGGAGCGCCCCAGAAGACTCGGTCAAACTTTATCCCTATGCCTACCTCGCCGCAGCTGATAACAGCTTTGACCAGGGCGCCCCAGACCTTCCGGGCGCCCAGCTTGAACCCAGTCAGTGCTAATCCACTGCTTCAGCCTCGCAGCAACGAAACAGGGTTGACCCGGACGCCCCGGATGTTCCGGGCGCCCCGCTTGACACCTGTTCTACCTGCTTCACCTAACTGCTGATTTCCTCTTTAGCTCAGGGCGCCCTGGCTGTTGGGGGCGCCCTGGATGATGGGGGCGCCCCCCTGATGGCGGCACCTTGCTTAATGGCTGCAATCCTATTTTCTACTTGCTTTGTCTCCGAATCTTGGTACCTACAAGATACAAACACAAAGCATATATATATTTAATATTTGCCTTAGGGACTTGGTTCAGACTTCGGATTTGCACGAAACCCTAGGTCGAACCGGCACAAGTTCCCATCCCCGAGAACTCGCCCTTCACCTACTCCTTTCAGGAGACGGTTGCCACCCAGTCCTTCGAGTGGACTTTTGCTTAGCCTCCGATTAGTCCGGATCTCGAGACGCCCGAACCCCGACCCGTCTCTACTCCTGTCCTTAGTCATCGCTCAGCTAAGTTGCTCAGTCCCTTGGACCAAGACTTCATTACCTAGCAATCCTTCGCCAGGTGCCTAGCAGTCCTTCCCTAGGTCTTAGGGTTACGATACCTAGGTTAACTAGGACATTTCTTCAACTTAGGTTACTTCTACTTTGCTCCCCTTTGTCTGTTCATTGTATCACTGACTTAAGTGTATTGTCAAACATTAAAACACTTAAAGGAGAACATCATTGATGCAACTTATACCAACAGAGATGTCCAAGAAAGCTCAAGCTAATGCAAAGGCTACAACCACCCTACAATGTGGACTCTCCAAGGAACAATTGAACAAGGTTGGACCATTCAATTCCCCTAAAGAGCTTTGGAAAAATCTCATTGGGTTGAATGAAGGATCAGGCGAACCAAGGAGAGCCAAGAGAGATTTCTTGGTGGGTCAACTTCAAACCATTACCATGAAGACCAATGAGACCGTGAGTCAAATGCATAGAAGATTCAAAGAGATAGTAAATGACCTTCATGTAATAGGTGAGAAGATTGAAAATCAAGATCTAGTAAGGTATGTTCTTCAATCATTTCCTAGAACTACCTTATGGGCATCAATGGTTGATGCATATAAGGTTTCTAGAGATCTTTCAAGAGTTAAGCTTGATGAATTATTTTGAGAATTTGAATTACATGAACAAGCTAACGTGTCTTCAAAAGAGAGAAGCATAGCTCTTGTTGTAGAGAAGAAGGAGAAGAAGAAGAAGAAAAAGAAAGAAAAGAAGGAATTATCTTTATCATCCGAGTCTGATCGAGAGTCTTCGGATAGCGATGAAGAGATGTCGCCTAGTGAAGTAGCTCATTATGTCAAGAAAATGATGGGAAGAATAAGGAAGTTTACAAGGAGAGATGTGAAGAAGATGTTTCAACCCTCAAAAGGTAAAAATGGTCAAAGTTCAAATTTTAATACTAATGTCATTTGTTATGCATGCAACAAGAAAGGGCACATCAAGCCAAATTGCCTGGAATTGAAAAAGAAAGAAGAAAAAGAAAAGAAAAAGAAGGAGAAAAAGAAGAAGGAGGCAATGGTAGCTCAAGCTACATGGGACACACCAAGCATTGACTTATCGGATGAAGATGAGCTATGTCATGTCATGAGACACATGGCATTTATGGCTTTCGAAGATGACAAAGAAGCTTCAAGTGAGGAGGAAGCTTCGAGTGAGGAGGAAGCTTCAAGTGAGGAGGAAGCTTCAAGTGATGAATCGTCATCTAGTGACGATGAGGTAAAAGAATCTCCCAAAATTGAATTTCTTTATAAAACTATTGCTTATCTCAAGAATACTTTGGCTATGTCACAATCTAGGGTCAAAACATTAAAAGGAGTACTTAAGTCCATTAGGAATAATACATGTATGCATAGTGAATCAAGCATGCCTAAGGAAGAAAATAACAATTTGAGAAATCAAGTTATTGACTTTAGAACATGTTTAGAGAAATTTACAAATAGATCAAAGCATCTTGATATGATTCTTAGTAGTCAAAGAGCCGTCTACAACAAGGCCAGATTAAAATATAAACCTAAGACCAAAGAGGTTGCCTATATTTCCCTTATAGGAAGAAATGGTGCACCTAAGAAACAAACCATTAAAAGCAATGTAAAACAAGCTTGGGTCCCTAAGAAGTATTTGAATGATATTGTTGGATCAAGTGCATGAGTACCAAAAGATTATATTTTTTATGTTGTTTAGGTAGAAGAAAAGAATGATTCAAACATATGGATTGTGGATAGCGGTTGCTCAAAGCACATGACCGGTGATGTGAGAAAGTTCTCCACAATTAACTACATAAAGAAAGGAACGGTATCTTTTAGAAATAGTGGGAAGCTCAAGATTATAGGTAGAGGTACAATTGAGGTATCACCTAATCATCCATAAAGTACTTCTAATCAAAGACATGGAATTCAATTTGCTTAGTGTTAGTCAATTATGTGATACCGGATATAAGATTGAGTTTCATGCAAATAAATGTTTGGTTAAACACAATAACTCAAAAAATATTATATTGAAAGGGTATAGGAAAATAAATCTTTATTATATCAATCTTTCCTATGCTTCTAACCTTTCTACTAAGTGTCTCTTATCAAAAGAAGAAGGAGGATGACTATGACATAAAAGACTTGGACATATCAACATGAAGAACATAGCAAAGGTAGCCAAAATAGAGTTGGTTAAAGGACTACCAAAGATCAAGTACGTCAAGAATAAAATGTGTGATGCATGCCGAGAGGGCAAGTAATCTAAGTCATCACACAAAGGTAAAACACTAACTAGTACTTTTTTACCATTAAAATTATTGCATTTAGATCTCTTTGATTGTCATAGTACCACTTTATTGGTAGGAAATAAATATTGTTTAGTGATTGTTGATGATTTTTCTAGATAAACTTGGGTTTATTGTATGAAACATAAGGATGAAACTCTAGAAATATTTATAGGATTTAGCAAAAGGGTTGAAAATGAGAAAAATCTCAAAATCAACCTAATTAGGAATGATCATGGTGGAGAGTTTGAAAATTCAAACTTCTCTAGTTTTTGTTTAGAAAATGGGTATAAATATGAGTTTTCGTGTCCAAGAACACCTCAACAAAATGGGGTTGTAGAAAGAAAAAAATCAAGCCTTGTAAGAAGCGCCTAGAACTATGCTTAATGCATACTCTTTACCTAGTTATTTGTGGGCGGAAGCGGTAAATACCGCTTGTTATATCCAAAATCGAGTTTTAATTTATCGATTCTTAGGAAAGATACCTTTTGAATTATGGTATGGGAGAATTCCTCAAATTCACTATTTTAAGGTGTTTGGTTGCAAGGTTTATATTTTGAAAACTAAAGATGAATTAAGAAAATTTGAGTCTAAGGCGGATGAAGGAATTTTAGTTGGGTACTCATCTAGTAGTAGAGGATATAGAGTATACAACAAAAGGACTCAAATGATTGAGGAGTCATCTAATGTTGAATTTGATGAGTCTACTAACACTTAACCTAGAAATCCTCCATTGACAAGGATATAGATGAAAGAAATCAAAATATTACCCAAGCAATTCAAAACTTACACTTAGGGGGTATTAATCAAAGGGGAGGAAGAAGTGCATCGGATGATGAAAGAGGTAATAATCATCATGAAATTGATGAGCCCACAATTTCTAGGCATTTAAGGCATCATCAAGATCATTCTATTGATCAAGTAGTTGGAGATGTTGCACAAGGAGTAAGGACTAGATCCTATTTTAGAGAGCATACTAGTCAAATTGCTCTAATATCACAACTTGAACCAAAATCGATTGATGAAGCCTTAAATGATACAAATTAGATTCTAACAATGCAAGAAGAGTTGAACCAATTTGAGAGAAGTGAAGTATGAGAATTGGTCGCAAAACCCAATGATAATACAATTGTCTCAACAAAATGGGTCATTAGAAACAAATTGGATGATCGAGGGAGAGTTACTAGAAACAAGGCTAGGTTAGTAGCTAGGGGTTTCAATCAAGTTGAGGGACGTCATTATGATGAAACTTATGCTCCCGTAGCTCGATTAGAATCTATTCGGATCTTGTTGGGATATGCTGTCCATATGAGTTTTAAACTTCATCAAATGGATGTGAAATCGGCATTTCTAAATGGATTTATTATGGAAGAAGTTTATATTGAGCAATCACCCGGTTTTGAAAACATAGATTACCCAAATCATGTTTATAAATTAATGAAAATCTTATATGGATTAAAACAAGCTCCCCGAGTTTGGTATGAAAAACTCTCATCCTTCTTAATCTCCAAGGGCTTTAGAAGGGGAACAATTGATCCAACCTTATTTCTAAAATCTAAACATAAAGACATTTTTATTGCCCAAGTTTATGTTATGACATTATTTTTGGGTCAACAAATAATGAGCTTCTTCATGAATTCATCAAACACATGGAGAATGAGTTTGAAATGAGCCTAGTTGAAGAGTTGACTTTCTTTTTAGGATTACAAGTCAAACAAACTAATGAAGGAACTCATGTCTATCAAACAAAGTATGCTAAGGAAATTATCAAGAAATTTGGTTTGGATAATGCTAAATTAGTGTCTACTCCCATTGGAACAAATATCAAAATAGATAGTGATCATGAGGGAAAGTTAGTTGATCCAAAGTAATATAGAAGCATGATTGGTAGTTTGTTATACCTAACTGCTAGTAGATCGAATATACTATTTACGGTAGGCATATGTGCAAGATATCAATCTTGTGCCAAAGAATCTCACTTAGTAGTGGTAAAAAGTGTTAGGACCGTGACCGTCAAGCTAGAGGGGGTGAATAGCTTTTCTTCGATTTTTCTTCCTACAAAGTTAATGCGCAAGCGGAGTAAACAAAAACAAAAACTAAACTAAGAGGAACACACCTATTTACATGGTTCGGAGATAAAACTCCTACTCCATGGTTATCCGTAAGGTGGACGATCCCTAATCCATTGGTGGATGATTCCCCGGAGCACCTCCGGCTAGCTCTCGTAGCTCTTTGTGGGTGGAGAAACCTCACAACAACTTTTGTACACTACTTGAACAATAGAGGCTACTAACAAGCTTTACCCAAGCAAGTTTTGCCAAGAAGAAATGGCCTTAAACGAGCTCCCTTAAATAGAGCTCGAGGCTGAAGTGACCGTTACAGTCGACTGCCCTTGGCAGTCGACTGGCCTCACTCGAATTTGAATTTCATAACATGACCTTTCGAACTGACTGTTGGGGCAATCGACCCTGATATGATCTGGTGGATCATGGGATTTTGATGTGTGTGGTCAATATGGTTAAGTTAGGATTTATTGTGGACTAATATGTGTACATGAGTGTGCAGGTGTATAGGTACACATGGACTTGGTTGACGGCTTCAGGTGAAGGTTGGCATGGAGGCAAGCTGGAGGCTTGCGTGCGCATCCAAGGAACCGTTGGATAGCAGGGACGATGAGCCGAGAGATACAAACTTCGAGGCGTATGTGAAGGGTGGCATGGAGGCAAATTGAAGGTTTGCGTGCGCATCCGAGGGACGAGGGCCGAAGATGAAGAGGGCGTAAAGGCATCATCGAGGCTGCTGGTGAAGAGTCAATCGGGTTGTGAGGATCTGAGTATGAGTAATTGTACTCAGGGGCTAAGCCAGGAGGTTTTGAGTGCGAAAAGACATGTACTCAGGAGTGAAACCCTATGCTTAGGTTCGAACTAGTCGACTGGCCCAGGGGCAGTCGATTGGTGCCAACTAGAATAGCTGGCCAGGATTTGAACGCTGTACTGTAACGGTCGAATCTGAGTGGGACCAGTCGACTACCCCAGGGGCAGTCGACTGGTAGCGACTGATTCAGATTCGAGCCCTATTTAAAGGGGCTCGTTTCCTACTATCATTTCTTGACGAAACTCGCTCGGGTAAAGTGAGTTAGTAGTCTATTGTGCTCAGGTCTTCTAAAGGTGTTGTGGTGAGATTTCTCCACCCACAAGGAGTGACAGAGTTAGCCGGAGATTTTTCGGGGAGTGATCCACCGACAGATTCTTGGATTAGTTACCCGTCCGGGGTGGATACTAAGTAAATCAGTTTGTTAGCATTGTTCTCTATTGTTAGTTTATTTATATTCGTATTTCCGCTGCGCTTACAATTTTGTAGAAAATTTCGACAAAGTGCTATTCACCCCCCCTCTAGCATCGCCTTCGATGTATCAATTGGTATCAGAGCGAAGGACCGCTCTTGATCGGACTAACTACCGAGGGAGCACACACTAGAGAAAAAGAACGATGGAAGACAAACGTGGGGATGATATCAACTCACCACCACCATACGAGCGTGAGGATTTTGATTATTGGAAAGTTAGAATGAAGATGTAGCTCGGCATGGATTGAAAGTGCGTAATGGTGCTAGAGAAACCATTTGAGACCCCTAAGGAGAAGCATGGAAAGAAGCTCCGACTTAGGCATTGGACCAAGGAGCAACAAGAACAAGCAAGGGCAAATGAAAAGGTAATAAATATTTTTGTTAATATTTTACCTACTAACATTTTGAGTGATGTAGGGAATTATAAAAGTGCCTATGAGTTATGGACTAAATTGGAAGAAATCCATAAAAATCCTACACAAGGTCAATTAGTTAAAAACCCGAGGAAGTGTCAATTTTATCAAGTGAAGGAGGAAAACTGAGTGATGAATCTTCCACCTCATCAAGAGAAGATGAGGAGGTGTCAAGCTCAAGGATTGAGGGGGAGGAGAAACCCTCATCTATGTCAGAACAAGAGGAAGCAACCACTTCATCCAAGGTTGAAGGAGAAGTTTCCATCTCCACCAAAGCTAAATCGAAAGAGCACATCACATGCTTTGGTTGCAACAAAAAGTACTACAAGAATTTTTGGATTCAACAACACCCAATAGACAACGGTTTTTTGAAAAACCGTTGTCTTTTTTTATTTAACAACGGGTTTTTCAAAAACCGTTGATGTTAAAAAAAATTTTGCGGAAAAAGACAACGGTTGTTAAAAAACCGTTGTCTTATGTATGTCAAAGACAACGGTTTTTTAAAAACCGATGTCTATTTGGTTGATTACGACAACTGATTTTAAATAACCGTTGTCTATTTGTGTTGCTTACGTGGTAATACACAACAGCGAGCGAACGCGAAAACGAAAACGCCCACTTTAGTTGTTCTCTTCCGTCGCCACGTAGAACCTCCCCTTAGTTTATTCTCTACATTCGCCGCAATCGCCGAACCCTAACACACCTCAAACTTCCTTGCCATCTTTTCCTTCTTCTCATTCTTCTTCTCCTTCCTCTTTGCCGAGAGAGACAACGCCGAACCCTAACACACCTTAAACTTCCTTGCCATCTTTTCCTTCTTCTTCTTCTTCCTCTTCGCCGCACACAAACAAGACACCTCAAACTTCTCCTCGCGTGAAAATCCCCTTTTCCTTCCTCTCCCGTGTTGCGTGCCCTACCCCGCAGATGAGGGATTAAAGGGCAAGGGGGCGACGGCGGTATACGGGAAAGCGTAAGGGGGCGGTAGCAGCGTCGATGAAGAGGAAGAAGGCTACTTCTGATGCAGCAAAGCTAGTGGGAGAGGAGGCCCCCACGAGCAAGACACAGGAGGAGGATCCCCATAAGGAGCCGAAGAAGAGACGGGTAAAGGTTCCGGAGACTGAGACCGAGTACTTCACCGAGAAGAGGAACTTGGTATGGCTCGCTGTTGTTTTTGTTTTATTCTAGTAAAAGAAAAGAAAAAAGTAGTTCTCTTTTTATGTTAGATTGTGGCAAACTGATGGTTCCATCAATTCGTAGATGTACTGAATGTTAAGCTGTGCTTGCATTTCTTCTTCCATCATCTCATTAATCGACTACTAATACTTACTCGTCCTTAATAACGTATCTACCTGCAGGAAGATCTTTGGCAAGCAGCTTTTCCAGTTGGAACTGAGGTTTTCATCTTTGTTTTGCCTATTGACTTACGCTTTAATATGTAAAAAGGCATGTGATTCATCATTTCTTTATGAGAGTTTTTGAGAGTTGTTGCATTTGATTTTGACAGTGGGACAACATGGATAAACTTCGTGAGATTAATTGGTGTTTTTCAAATTTAGAGGTGTGTCTTTGTCTTTTCTCAATTCCTGAATGAATAAAGTGTATTGATGATACTGATCTTTGTTGATCTTGGTGCATAGAGTGCCTTTGAGGAGGGTGGGGAGCTTCACGGGAAGACGGTCTACATTTTTGGCAGTACGGAGGGTAAATGACTTGGATGTTTTTTTTTTTGCTCGGCTCATCTATTCAAAGTATTTTAGTTGCTAGTTAATTGCCTATTTAGATACCATTTTAGATTATGTCAGTTAGTAGTTAGTTGAAGATTTAAATTCACCTTAACACTCCCACCATACATCTTTCACATTGTACACCATTACATAATTACTTATTCATCTTTAAATTGTACCTTGAGTTTCCTCTTTTCTATTTACATCTTATTTGTTTGCATACAATCACACACTTAAAAATATTTAGAGGCTTTGGCCTATCTATTTGATTGATATGCTCCTGGTTTTCCTTCTGCAGCTCAAATGTTAAATGTGAATGGTCAAGAGAAAGTTGTGCTTATTCCCATTGTGCTGGCTGTAAGTTGCTTCAGATAACAATTTTTAATCACCCTTGATCTTCTGATAGAGTGCAAGTACTTAGAATGTACATATGAACACATCTATGTTCAGACCCTCTTAGCGTGACTTCATACCCTGCGTTTTAATATGAAATTAAGTGTTTTGATAGGGTTTTTTATATATTAATATATTTTTAAAATAGAAAAAAATTTTGAGTCCACGTCAGGCCTGAATCAAAAGATTTCAGGCCCACACTATGTTTTTTTTCAAATTTTTTTTATACATTAATATATTTATTAAATATTATTTAATATATTAATTTCTATTAATCAAATATAAAAATCATTTATTTATATTTTAAATCACGTTAGATGATATATTTTTTTAACTAATATTTTTTCGATTTTTACCTTACGTTTTTTAGTTTAGCGTCGATTCCATAATTTATTCTTTTAAAATAAAAGTCTGAAAAAGCATGTGCAGACGTCTCGGAATTTGTTATTAAGAGAGAAAGAGAAAGGCATAGCAGGAGGGGTATAAGAGGAAGTTCACTAAAATAAGTGCGCCCTTTGGTGAAAATGAAACCATGATACGCCTTTTGGTAAATACTAATTCTTAGGTATGCCCTTTGGTAAATTGTTGAAGATTGTATGCTCAAGGGTGATTATTGGAGAAAATAGAAGGTAGGGAATCTCTATTATGATACTGAAAGTTAGGATTGGATGAAGAAAATGAATTTTTTATTGTAGGTCAAAAAGAGAGAATGTAAAATTTAAGTTAAAAAACTTTTATTCATGATTTGGCATGAGAAGAGGAAGAAGCTGGATTTTAGGCTAATAAGTTATCCTAATTTAAACATATAGTCAAATATAAAAAAAGGGATGATTATTGGTGTAATTGACCTCTGGTCAAGGTTGTCCAAGCCCAATTGGTAAAGCTCATGTTGACTGAAGTTAGGCTTTGATATTTAATCAATATATTAGTTGGTCGAGTGAAACATCAAATAGGTTAAGGTTAATCAAATATTTGACAACCAATCAATATGTTAGTTATTTGAGTGAAGAGTCAAGTACGTTAAAGATGATCGGATATTTGACGATGGAGAAGTCCAAGTGGGTCACCGTTGATCGGATACTTGACATGCAAGAGGGAAATCCAAGTGGATCACCATTGACCGGATACTTGGCATGCAAGAGGAAAATCCAAGTGGGTCACGATTGATTGGATACTTGGTGATCGAAAGACCAACAGGATGTTGGCACAAGAAGGAAAGTTTAAGTAGGTCATGGATGACTATTTTATTGATGAAAGGTAAATAAATATCATCAAGAAAAGGTTACAGCCAACACATGCTCCCTTGGATAGCTAACCGTTTCTGATGATGTATCAGATCCGAGTAGCTATCGAGGGATAAAGTACATGTATGCCTACCATCATGTGTACCACCCAAATACATGCATGCCGATCATCATGTGCACCATCCGTAACAATACTCACCACTGTCAACCCTACTCACAAAATGTGTCCTGCCCGCAGGTGCAGCACACCATCCGTCAGCCTGTCCATCAACAGGATGTCCTCTGTCTACACCTCCACAACAGGTCAGCACACCATCCATCAGCATGCCCACGAACCAATGTAGGAAGCCTATGTCCGCAATCCAATCCATGCTGCCACTCTCACCACTCTGAACGTCTAGGAGCCATGAAGCGAACGCTCACATCCTTCATCCATCAACCGACCTCAAGCCCGATGTTCACTTTAGGTAAGTGACCAACCATAAACGGCTTTGACTTGTCTTTATCGTAGCCGTTACTACGGACTAGATAGACCTATGGTGGATCTATGCACCCTCACAGGCTTTTTGGCAAAGCCTCAGCCATCAACGGATTTGACATGTCTTTACCGTAGCCGTTTGCTACGGACTAGATAGATCATCTATGGCGGATCTATTCACCACCTATGTTGGGGTAACATAGGTCAAAAAGTCAAAATCGATGGAGACCTCGTGTCCGACGTGGCCTGATCAATTTTTTTTCCTAACTACTGTGTCTCAATAGAGACACCATGCTCGACGTGGCCTGGTCAAGTTGACTAGGTCAACGTTAGTGAAATTTTTTTTTCCTAACTACTGTGTCTCAATGGAGACACCATGTCCGACGAGGCCCGGTCAAGTTGACCAGCCCAAAATCGGTCAAAATACTTTTTTTTATCCCAGTTTCCTATATACTTGTACCTGTACTCTCCGAAATAATACCTCCACCTCTAACTTGCCACTTTGAAACCAACACTGATTCCTTGCCTGCCACACATAATAGACCATCACCGTAACCGCGAGGTGACGTGCCTGCATCAACCGACTCCTTCCTCGATACTGTCGAATAAACACTCTGAACATCCCCCGACTCGTGCTCATGTCCGGTGTCATCTGCAACCACCTTCTAACTTGGAGCCATAGTTGCTGCACTGGTGGACACCTGAAAAAAATATGCTCGTGTGTTTCTGGCTCAGAACGACAAATAGAACATAACCTGGCCTCCTCATCCCCCAAGTATCCTAGCTTGTCACCAGTGCGCAATCTACGGTGCGCTAGTAGCCACATGGTGAATGCATGACTCGGCTGAATGTACTTCTTCCAAATCATACTGGCCCATGCTTTACGACGTCCAGGCTCTCTAAAGAAGTCATACGTCATACTGATCCCCCTGCGATGTTGTCTGTGCATCTCAAACCAACCACGCAACATCTGCTGTGCTCCCTCAACTGATCCTGCCGCTGTGAGTATACGATCTCTGATATGGCATAACCGCTTAAGTAGCGGCGAGTCTCCGTGCTTCACCTGCCAGTGCCAAATGTCCACCTGCTGCAGATATGTGTGGTGGACCCACCTAATCCATAGCGCATCCTCCATGTCCTGAATCCTCCAAAGCACTTTTTCCAATAACGTATCATTCCACGCCGATGACTAGAAACATGACAATGTGGAAAGTCCAATAAGGAATTGGCATGGTGTGAAGATTATGTGAATCACGAAGGATCAGACACTTGGCACATGATTGAAGCCATAGTAGGTGATCGGATGCTAGCAATCATGATGTCATGGAAGGCCGAGAGTGAACTGATGCTACGCAATGACGAATACTGATAAATCAAGATTGACCAAATGTTGGCAATGAAAAGTCCGAATAGGTTGAGGTCAATTGAATACTAAACGAGACAAGGTGAGGCAAGAGTTTAGCCTTTAAAGGCTAAAATAGATGTAGCAATCGATTACCAAAAAGTAACAATCGATTGGTAACCCTAAACCTTGAATTCGGAATTTGAGATGAGAAAGAAGGCATGCCTAGTTGAATTGATGGCAATCTATTGTTTGCACTGTAATAGCGAACAAAACGCCCCCACAGGCTGGATCGGATGGTAAGGCGTCTGGCCGATTTGGTCGAGGCCATAGGCTCAAGGGTCGCCAATTGCGCACGGAGATAAAACTCTGGTCTACTGGCATTAATTCCCTCGACCCCAGGCGCCTCACCACACCAGTGATAACCGTGGTTTGCCTCCCTCTGGAAACCTATGGGGCCGGGACCAGGGGGCCGCTAAGGTGGTGGTTCCACCTTTTTTGGTGTAATAGCGAACAAAACACTATGGAATCCATTGACTCATTTGACTGCTAATTGATAGTTGATTAGTAACTCCTAGCAATTAATTGTTATATATGGTAAAAATAGTCATTCTGCAGGTGACCATTTGGTCGAATTACAACAAGGCAATCGATTGGAAGGTCTAAGCGATTGATCGCAAGGCAAAAATCAGTCCAAATGTAACCTTATAAAAGAAGATTTTGAGATCATTTGAAGGCGTTGGTTCTTGAGGATTTGAAAACAAAGTGCTATTGTATTTTTTACCATCAATAGGCAATCCAAAGCGACAACAAAGTATCCAAAGCAAAGTTCTCTCAATTTGTAAAGAGGTTTGCTTTCGTTTGTATTTGTTTTTTCTTGTATTGTTTGCTTTGCTAGTAAACAACTGGTGTTGTAAAAAATTTCTCAGCCTCTTAAAGATATTCAAGAAAGAGAAGGATAGTAGTGGTAGGTCAATGGGATTAAACTTTGGAGTAGTCGCCCAGCAAATCAGACAAAACAATCAAAGGTATTTATCCCTTTGAATTCACAGGGGTCCTAACAATTAAGTTTGACTTATATCTATTTTGACTATCAACATTGTGACAATTGAATTTCATAATACCTATTGATATTATTTTTATTGTTCTTCTGCTACGGAGATGCCTTGGAATGCATTTGAAGTAGAGGTGACAGAATCGAGCCAAATTAATAAAAATATTGATATTTAAGTTTATTTTTTTTTCGAAGTTAGAAAATACAAATAATTAATTTTGATGAGCAGTCGATTCAGAATGCAATTTAAGTTAAGTTTTATTAAATCTTAATTTAAATAGAATCGAATTAATAATTCAAAATAATTTAAATTTAAATTTTATACGACTTATTTTAATTTTAATTTGAACAGATTTGATCCAGAGTTGTATACAATAGAATATAAATAAATAGAGTGATATCAAAGTATTATGAGTGCAAATTTACCTTGTGAATGTTAAAATCCATGCGAATTAGAGGATGAATAATTTCAATTCCTTCATATCGATTTCAGGTTTGTCACGCAAGAGCAATGCCATTAACTAAATTCATCATTATAAGATATGAGTGGGGCAGCCTTTCCCACGTATAAAATGGTTGCAGGCATTTTTTAATTATGAAATGAGTGGGATCGAATGATCCAATTTTAGAATAATTATATATTTTTTTTATGTAAAAGGTGAAATCACTCGTTAGAACAAGAGGTCCAACTTCAGCACCAGCCCAAACTCCTTGCCTAAATATACGAAGTCATTATGGATAGACTGATAATTAATATATAAATATTATCATTTTAAAATTTAAAATTTGATAAAATTAATATATTTATCTTCTCACGTGCTAGATAAATAATCTAAATTAATAATTTTCATAATTTATATTTTTCATGTTAACTCTAACATGGGTTAACCAAGAGGTACGTAGAAGATAATCGAAAAATCTTTTATCACCTTGTCTAAACATATGAAATTATAAACATAGCGTTCCAGACTTCCAGTGCATAAAATATTTGTTTATTTAACGTATGAAATTATTATTGACATATGCTACATATAATTATACTAGTAGTTAGATGGTCAAATAATAAAAGTTTTAAAATTCTGATTGAAATAATGTTAATGATTATAAAACTTTAAAAAGCATTTTAAAAGGTGAAATAAAATTTGCTTCTTTCAATTATAATACGGTAATTTACCAAAGGGCGTACATAACAATTGGAAATGATCAAAGGGCGTCCTATGGTTTGTTATTTATCAAAGGGCGCACACCTTAAGTGAACTTCCTATTATACCCTTGGCGCCAGAAAATGTCTTTTCCATTTTCATTTTCGAGGCTTCCGAACCACTTTTGAGTGTAAAATAATAATTTGTGGTTCGGATGACAAGGTAGTAGAAATTTTCTCAGGCTATAAATATTTTACTACCTCGCACAAGTCGAATCAATACGAGGGTACGTATATATTTCGACCTTGCACAACATCAATTCATCACCAAGCCAGGGGAGGAAGATAGGTGGTGAAGGAGAAAAAGCAAGCAACAGATTGGTACCAAATACAAATAGTATTGTACGTATGATTGTCATCTTTGATATGGTATCAGACCTAGTTTTATACTTATCAACTCTTGCTTCAAATTTTATGTTCGAAGGAGACTAAGGGTGATATGCTTTACATAATAAGGGCTTTCTGAAAATTTGTTAAACTTAAGATAAATAAATGCTTGAATTCGAACTAGGGAAATTATCTGACCATATGAGGCCCTAGGAGGGCCTGAAACTAAAGGATTTCAGTCCATGGGAGTGTAGGATATCATTAGATTTCAGGCTCTCTAAGGTCCTTAAATATAGTGATTTGAGGTTGCGTGAGGGCCTGAAATCAAAATAATTCAGGCCTTCGAAGGGCCTGAAATATACTGATTTCAGGCCCTGTGAGGGCCTGAAATCAAAATATTTCAGACCCTCACAAGGCTTGAAATCAGTATATTTCAGGCCCTGTGAGGGTCTGAAATCAAAATATTTCAGGCCCTCACAAGGCCTGAAATCAGTATATTTCAGGCCCTCTGAGGGCTTGATATATAATGATTTCAGACCCTGTGAGGGCCTGAAATATAGTGGGAAAATAGTAAGGCCTCTGAGGGCCTGAATCAAAATATTTCAGACCCTCACAGGGCCTGAAATCAATATATTTCAGGCCCTCACAGGGCCTGAAATTAGTATATTTCAGGCCCTCTCAGGGCCTGAAATCATTATATTTCAGGCCCTCACAGGGCCTGAAATACAGTGGAAAAATAGCAAGGCCTCTGATGGCCTGAATCAAAATATTTCATGCCCTCACAGGGCCTGAAATCAATATATTTCAGGCCTTGTGAGGGCCTGAAATATTTTGATTTCAGGCCCTCAGAGGGCGTCAAATTTTTTGATTTCAGGCCTCAGGCCATGCTAGGTCCTTGATTATGATATTCAAAGTTTGCAAAATATAATTGTAATTTATTTTTCAGGGATGATAGTGTTGTTGACGAAATTCTATCCGAAATATGGAATACTCTTGATGATAATGCTGTCACGGGGAATGGATCAGAAATTACAAGGAATTTGACAATTGATCTAAATGAAGAAGCAAGTAATCTACAAGGTGAGGGTTTGAATTCTTCTACAAGAGTTGTTCAATTTTTTGAGGCAAACGGGAGTAGGGAGGAAGGAATTGAAATTGAGAATGCAGATGAATTAGAACCCATTACAAGTCTACTAGAATTCCAAGCCGATGATATGCAGATTGAGCAATATGAATTCCCCCCAGATCAGTACAGTGACTTAGAGGAGGAGTTTCCATTAGCTGAAGATCCCTATATTTTAAATTCTCGATTGCTTGCTGGGCCTATTGTAGAGGTAGAGGCAAGCGACGGACATGAATTTTTTATGGGGTAGATATTTCCATCTAGAGAAGAATTTAAGAATGCACTTGTCAAACATGTCATGGTTAAGTATATGAGATATAACCCAGTTGACACCCAAAAAATTAGAGTTTAAGCAGTGTGTTTCATCCAACCATATACATGGAGAGTAGTAGCAAGAGGGGAAGTAGAGTTCACTGTTACAAAATATATACAGGAACACCAATGTAGTACTGTTAGGGAAAGTGCTGATCATCATGCATGCTCTTCATCATTTGTTGCTTCTTTTGTTGAAGAGCAATTTCTTCATAATGAACAATACAAACCAAGTATGATTATATCAGATATTAAAGCTAGATTTGGAGTGACTATATCATACAGAAAAGTATACATAGCTAGGGAGAAAGCATTGAAAAATGTTGTTGGAGATTATGATGAGGCTTACAGAGATCTTCCACAATATCTGCGTGAGTTAAGAGCTAGAGATCCTGAAACGTATATGGCACTATGCAGGAATGGTGACAATCAGTTCCAGCGGTGTTTTTGGGCTTTTGGTGCTTGCCGAAGGGTGTTCAGGTCTTATTTGCGTAGACTTATCGGAATTGATGCCACACACCTAAGAGGAAAGTATCCCGGAGTAATGTTGATCGCAACGATGATTGATGGTAATGACAATGTTCTCTCAGTTGCCTTTGCAATAGCTGAAGTTGAATGTGGGTCTGCATGGGAGTGGTTTTTGGAGCATACAAAGAGGTTCTTTGCTGTCGATAACCACTCAATCACCATAGTATCAGATAGATATCGGGGCATTATATCAGCAGTTAGAAAAGTCTACACAAACGCGCATCATGCCTTTTGTTGCCACCACATGTGTTGGAATATGGTAACTGATACTGGAAGTAGAGCTGCTGTAGGTTTGTTTTGGGCAGCAGCACGAGCCAACACAACACTCCAATATGATATGATAATGCAGACAATGCTTGAAAAACATCCAGTTGCCCATAAGTGGCTTCAGAACATTGACCCTAAAAGGTGGGCAAATGCACACTTTACAGGGAGAAGGTACAGAATGCTTACCATGAATTGTGTGGAGAGCTTAAATGCTTTGTTCAAGTCTACACGTGAGCTTCCCATAAACAGGTTAATTGATAATATAAGAAGAAAAGTTGCTCAATGGTTCTATAACCGTAGAGAGGAAGTTTCCAAATGGCATGTTGCTTTGACACCTAATGCTACAAAAGAAATGGATTCAAGGAGGGTGAAAGCAAGAGCTTATAAGATTCACCCATACTCTCAATCAGAAATGGAAGTAGAAACATGGGGCACTTCATACATTGTTGATTTGGAAAAAAAGTTTTGTCATTGTGGGGAGTTTCAAATTTCAGGACTTCCTTGCTCACATGCTATTGCCGTAATCATTCACAGGAACATGGATACACTCCCATATTGTGAGCATTATTTTTATTCTGAAACTTGGAAGTGGGTTTACATGGATCGTATTTTCCCTTGTAGAAGCAAGGAGTTTTGGCCTACTGGAGTAAATGACATTACAATTCTATGTCCCCGTAGCCTTGTGCAGCCTGGTAGACGAAAGAAGGCACGGATTGAGTCCAGACACAATGGCAAGGTGAAACTAAAATGCTGCCGGTGCAAACAACTTGGTCATAATAAAAGGACATGTAGAATGCCACCAGCCCCAAGGTCTTAAGTTAATTGGTATATGT
This sequence comes from Boesenbergia rotunda, assembly GCA_024364735.1. Taxonomy (NCBI): domain Eukaryota; kingdom Viridiplantae; phylum Streptophyta; class Magnoliopsida; order Zingiberales; family Zingiberaceae; genus Boesenbergia; species Boesenbergia rotunda. The sequence continues at coordinate 46,113 of JAGFNQ010005506.1, forward strand.
AGTGAACCAATATTCTGATTGAAGTGTATAATTTGTATGTAGGAGAACTGAATGTATATATTTTGTATATTGCACAGCTATAGTATTGTCATAAAATTAGTAGTTGTTAATATTGTCACTTGAAGAAGTATTTCAATATTATGATACATTTTTTCTTGTGTAAATTTATGTAAGCAGAAATGATCAGTTGGGAAGGTCTCAGATTTGTAAACCCACAATAATGTTATTTCAGGTCTTGAAGTCCTGAAGTCCTATGGTTTGTGAATATCTGTCATTTGAGACACTATGTTAGTTTGCTTTGTTGATTTATTGTTCTGTGCCAACTGATACTATATTAACACGTAATTGATAATCATTAGAACTATGGTTGGAGACCAAAAATACCATCTCCTAGCTATCTAAACTCTAACTACTGGTAATGAGTTTTGAGAAATCTAAATTTCATAGGTCCTTGAAACAAACCTCCTGCTGTGCCAAATTCTGAAAATATGAGGTAATACTGTGGATGGAATTAAATTGTGGTATGCAAAGTGTATGTAGGTACTCTCCTTCTAGGTTTAATATTAAAAATAATTTCACAACATGCATATTTATATAAAATATTTAAATATTAAATTATTGAATTATTTAAAATCTGAAATGAGATAATTATGTCAGGCCCTGCGTGGGCCTGAACATGATTGTTTCAGGCCCAGCTTGGGCCTGAAATGAAAGATTTCAGGCCCACCATGGGCCTGAAATAATATCATTTCAGGCCCACGTTGGGCCTGAATGGGAATATCTCAGGCCCACGCTGGGCCTGAAATAATTCCATTTCAGGCCCAGCTTGGGCCTGAAATGAAAGATTTCAGGCCCACGTTGGGCCTGAAATATTTCATTTCAGGCCCAAGCTGGGCCTGAAATGGAATTATTTCAGGCCCAAGCTGGGCCTGAAATGGAATTATTTCAGGCCCAGCGTGGGCCTGAGATATTCCCATTCAGGCCCAACGTGGGCCTGAAATGATATTATTTCATTTCAGGCCCACGTTAGGGCTGAAGTAATCTCATTTCAGGCCCAACGTGGGCTGTGATTTAAAAAAAGGGTAGAGGAAAAGTAAGGTTCATTAACAAGGATTGAACATACATTATAACTATGAACATATATTGTTTGTCATCAAAGTTACAATATACAATTGAATAAATTTTTTTTAGGCCCTGGGTGGGTTTCTTAAAATGCTTTAGTTTCAGGCCCACCGTGGTCATGAATTCAAATGATTCTAGCAAAAGCAAGGTATATCTTTACTGATGGGTTCGACAACAATTACAGATTACAGATCATATATGAGACAAAAACAATGTTTGAAAGCAAAGTTTCATTCATTTGAAAAAGACTACATAGATTGTATAATTACAAATATACAATGTTTGTGATAACAATTACATTTGCATAGTATCACAATTACATTTGCATAGCATCACTAATATACTATTTACAGATTTAGCTTCTACCACTTGTCTCTCATTATTTTATATCCCACCTGAAATCGATAATTTTTCATTTGCTTTTGGCTAAATCAGTAGATCTCTGGAAAACCAGACTTTCAGCATACCGCATCATGAAAAATGCACAATCCAACCTGAAAAACCAATATTGACATTGTTGTGATCTAATAAATCCAACCATGAAATCAATTGTTATTTTTAACAAAAATAAACATCCTCTTACGATCTTGTTTGGGTGGGTCCTTCGACTATAATTTTATTAAACTCTGTCCTAGATATGGAAGGCAATCCTTTATTCCAAATCTTGTAATATGACCAGTTCAAATTTTTGAAAAACGCCACCTACACAGATATGACATTAGTAACAATTATATTGGTCTGAAACTGTTTGTTAAGTCATATCTATGAAATATAAAACTCACAGTTTTTTCAAATTGGGCAGTGTACCCTTCTGTGGCGCCGAGAGAATTATAATGATGGATACTACCTTCCACGAGGTCAATAATCATTAGATGTCAATGACCATCTGCATTATTTATAGGACAGATGATATATCTAATTGACTTTTCCGTATCAGTAGCCATAGTTTGTTCAAAAGCCTCAGCGTGAATCGCCTCAAAAAGTGCCTATGTTTATTAAAAACCAAGTATCAGTGGACTAAATCATAAAAAACAAAACAAAACAAGTAGCTAATTGACTTACATCAAACCCCACCCCACAGAATATGGAGGGGTGGTAAGGTGAGTTACACGCTTTTGCTTCATTTGCAAGAATAGTCCAGTATGTATTGATGCAATCCCCGGTGGTATAGTCATTCCAATCAAATATTGACAAAAAAGATTGCATATCTAATGTAAAGGTCCCATTGGACCATACTGGATTCAACTCATACCTACATGCAAATAAGATAAGCAACTTAATAACAATGTGAATGAATAAATTTTATTAATGAATGTCAATAATCATCATTGTTTTACATTATTTTTCCAAAGGCAATAGCAACTGACTCACTTTAATTTACTAAGCTTTAATAATGTTTCTGCAATCTCTGTATCTTTATTCTTCTTAAAAAATGCCTTTGAATTCTTCAATATTTTGCTTTTCACCTTCTGAAAATTCTTTTGCTTTAGCTTTGTGGTGTTCAGATAAGTTTGTTTGGGTGGAGGTCGCTGGTTGAGTTGTTTGCGTTGTAGTATCTGACATTGATAGGGCAGGAGCCTTGTTATCTTCATCCTCATCTTCATCTTCATCTTCATCCTCATCCTCATCCAGAAGAACTAGTTTGCGCTTGCCTTTAGGCTGGTAGTCTTGTCTGACCTGAGTTATTTTCTTTTTTTTGGCAAGTGGCTCACCTTCATCTGACCCTTTGCTTTGCAATTGTTGATACTGTTGGTGCAGGAAGCACCATATCGAACCTTGTTTTGATATTGACAAAGAATTCAAAGTTAAGTTTATTTGTGATCTAACAATGTTACTCAAGTGTGCAGAGACAAAGTCCTAGCGAAGGAATGCTAGGCACTTGGCGAAGGACTGCCAGGAAACAAAGTCCTAGCGAAGGGCTGCTAGGGACCTGGCGAAGGACTGCCAGGATACAAAGCCCTAGCGAAGGACTGCTAGGCAACTGGCGAAGGACTGCCAGTATCCAATCCCTAGCGAAGGACTGCTAGGCGCCAGGCGAAGGACAGCCTGGGACTGAAGCCCTAGCGAAGGAATGCTAGGCACCGGGCGAAGGACAGCTCGGCATCCAAGACCTGGCGAAGGACCGTGAGGCAAAAGTCCAACCAGAGGAACGGTTGGCATCAGGTAAATTCTCCCGAGAGGAGTAGGTGAGGACGCATTCCCCGTCGAGGGAACAGTAGGCGTCGGTTCGACCTAGGGCTCCATTTTGGAGACCCAAAGTTAGAACCAAGACAGCTAAGGCTGTATAATCTAACATCTTATTGTTTTATGGTGTTTTGGACTAACCCTGGATGCAGGACCGAAGGAACGAGTGTCTGCAGCTCAGAGAGCCTCAAAGGAAAGAGGCAACAGCTGACCAGGGCGCCCGGAGTGTCCCGGGTGCCCCCAAGGTGAACACAAAACACACAAAACAAAGGCAGGCTTCGACAGCTCATCTCCCGGGCGCCCCCGCTGCTCCCAGGCACCCCCAGCGCTCCGAGCGCCCCCAGCACTCCGGGCGCCCCCAGTGCAAGCCTACAAAGAGAAGCCCCAGCAAAGCCAAGGGATGAGGTTTGACCCGGTCAATCCGGGCGCCCCCAGCGTTCCGAGCGCCCCGGTCAAAGCTTGATCCTGAGTTTTAAGGGATCAGAGCTGACCGAGACCAAGGCGGATCGGATGACACGTGGGGGGGGCACTCCTGACGTCCCGGGCGCCCCCAGGCCCTATATAAAGGGCCCTCGACCCCAAGGCTGGAACAACACTTTCGATCAACGCTTCTACGCTCTTCTGCTCCCGCGCCTCGCTCCGGAAACCTTCCAACTCGAGCCGACGACGTCCCGCTGCTCCGAAAAAGACAACCTACATCGGACGTCGGTAAAAGAAGAGCCTCTTTTTAATTGTTTACTGTGCTGTATTTGTAAATCAATCTTTGTAAACTATTATTGCGCCTCATATAGAATTGCCCAAAGTAAACGGTCAACGACCGTGGGCCTTGGAGTAGGAGTCAACCTAGGCTCCGAACCAAGTAAAAATTACTGTGTTCGTGTGTTTGCTTTTATCTTCCACTGTGCAATTTCTTTTTCCATAAATCCGAACGATTTTCGATATTCACCCCCCTCTATCGGTTCTCTCGATCTAACAGATACATCTCTTTGATTTTGTTGTTAGACTGAAGTATGATCTTCTCTCTTGCAACTAGCCTTTTTTCATTCTGCTCCTCTTGTACTTTAAACTGCAACTCTTTGTCACCAATGATTTTATCCTTTTCAACAATCATGTCATCTTTTTTGTTTAAGCTGGGAATCTATAACTGCAATTATTGTATCTTTCTGAGCAATAATTTGATCCTTGGCACTGATGGATGTTGCCTTCTCACTTTTGGTTTCCTCCAAACTTTTAAGTGCTATATTTAATTGTTGCTGTAAGGTGTCTATTTGCTCTTGTTTTTCTATACATGTATTGCATGCTCCATTTGTAAGTCCTGTAGCCTTCCTTGTGCTTCCGGGCTTTCTTCAGGTGTCTGCTGTAATACCTCACAGTGTACCTCAAGTGGTTGAGTTGGAGGAGAGTAGTCAGGTACCAAATCTTGCTTTATATCAAAGGGAATTAAATCAACAATAATTAAATGTGTGGCCACACGGTCTATTATCCGCTTGATACTCTCAACATGTGCCTTAGGCCAAGTCCAGCGAAGTATTCTTGGCAATCTATGAGGATGTTCAGGAGCAGCAATACTAATATGTTCAGTAACTCATACCTGCAACATCATTATAATCATTAACTAATATCCAACTCAACTAATATGTTCAGTAGATATGGTTGAGCTAGGAGATGAGATTTTGGGTGGCCAAACCTCTATACTTGCTGTCTAACCAATGCTATAGGACAGATTTTGGTATATCAGTGAGTTTTGAGCAAAACTCACTGATGGACCTCCCTTACCTGGAATTCTGAAAAACCTATTTCAGTAAATAGGGTTGAGCTAGGAGATGAGATTTTGGGTGGCCAAACCTCTAGACTTGCTGTCTAACCAATGCTATAGGATAAATTTTGGTATATCAGTGAGTTTTGAGCAAAACTCACTGATAGACCTCTCTTACCTGGAATTCTGAAAAACCTATTTCAGTAGATAGGGTTGAGCTAGGAGATGAGCTTTTGGACGGCCAAACCTCTATACTTGCTGTCTAACCAATGCTATAGGAGAGATTTTGGTATATCAATGAGTTTTGAGCAAAACTCACTGATAGACCTCCCTTACCAGGAATTCTGAAAAACCTATTTCAGTAGATAGGGTTGAGCTAGGAGATGAGATTTTGGGTGGCCAAACCTCTAGACTTGCTGTCTAACCAATGCTATAGGACAGATTTTGGTATATCAGTGAGTTTTGAGCAAAACTCACTGATGGACCTCCCTTACCTGGAATTCTGAAAAACCTATTTCAGTAGATAGGGTTGAGCTAGGAGATGAGATTTTGGGTGGCCAAACCTGTATACTTGCTGTCTAACCAATGCTATAGGATAGATTTTGGTATATCAGTGAGTTTTGAGCAAAACTCACTGATGGACCTCCCTTACCTGGAATTCTGAAAAACCTATTTCAGTAGATAGGGTTGAGCTAGGAGATGAGATTTTGGGTGGCCAAACCTCTAGACTTGTTGTCTAACCAATGCTATAGGACAGATTTTGGTATATCAGTGAGTTTTGAGCAAAACTCACTAATGGACCTCCCTTACCTGGAATTCTGAAAAACCTATTTCAGTAGATAGGGTTGAGCTAGGAGATAGATTTTGGGTGGCCAAACCTCTATACTTGCTGTCTAACCAATGCTATAGGACAGATTTTGGTATATCAGTGAGTTTTGAGCAAAACTCACTGATGGACCTCCCTTACCTGGAATTCTGAAAAACCTATTTCAGTAGATAGGGTTGAGCTAGGAGATGAGATTTTGGGTGGCCAAACCTCTATACTTGCTGTCTAACCAATGCTATAGGACAGATTTTGGTATATCAGTGAGTTTTGAGCAAAACTCACTTATGGACCTCCCTTACCTGGAATTCTGAAAAACCTATTTCAGTAGATAGGGTTGAGCTAGGAGATTAGATTTTGGGTGGCCAAACCTCTAGACTTGCTGTCTAACCAATGCTATAGGACAGATTTTGGTATATCAGTGAGTTTTGAGCAAAACTCACTGATGGACCTCCCTTACCTGGAATTCTGAAAAACCTATTTCAGTAGATAGGGTTGAGCTAGGAGATGAGATTTTGGGTGGCCAAACCTCTATACTTGCTGTCTAACCAATGCTATAGGACAGATTTTGGTATATCAGTGAGTTTTGAGCAAAACTCACTGATGGACCTCCCTTACCTGGAATTCTGAAAAACCTATTTCAGTAGATAGGGTTGAGCTAGGAGATGAGATTTTGGGTGGCCAAACCTCTATACTTGCTGTCTAACCAATGCTATAGGACAGATTTTGGTATATCAGTGAGTTTTGAGCAAAACTCACTGATGGACCTCCCTTACCTGGAATTCTGAAAAACCTATTTCAGTAGATAGGGTTGAGCTAGGAGATGAGATTTTGGGTGGCCAAACCTCTATACTTGCTGTCTAACCAATGCTATATGACAGATTTTGGTATATCAGTGAGTTTTGAGCAAAACTCACTGATGGACCTCCCTTACCTGGAATTCTGAAAAACCTATTTCAGTAGATAGGGTTGAGCTAGGAGATGAGATTTTGGGTGGCCAAACCTCTAATCTTCTGTATCACCATGTATAGCATAGTTTGTAATAGGAGTTTTTAGTATATCAGTGGTTTTATGTGCAACTAAGTACAATATTTATGAGTTATGTTCTATAAACGTATTACCCTATACAACTACAATTATTATCACCAACTTAAATCAGAAGTATTATGGTTAACAGAGACCCTGAAATTTCCCAGTTGAGGCACACGGTGGCCTGAAATCACTTGATTCAGGCCCACCCTGGCCTGAAATGGAGCTATTCAGGCCCACCTGGGCTGAATTTAAGTGATTTCAGGCCCTACCTTGGGCCTGAAAGTTTTTATTTCAGGCCCTCCTTGGCCTGAAAGTTTTATTTCAGGCCCACCGTGGCCTGAAATCATTTTATTTCAGGCCCACCGTGGTCCTAAAAAGTTAAGTTCATGATCACCTTGGCCATTAAATAAAATTATGATTTATAGATTAATATTCTATATTTATCTACAAGTTGTGACCAAATCCTGAAATTTTATTTAATTATTAATTTTTATAATTTGAATCAAGTTTTTTAAATTTATGGTAGACATATTCCAGCTTACTAAGTCAATACAGAATGCATACCAATTTTCATTTCCTTCGAGACCATTAAGTCATATTTTCAAATTATGTATCAGAAACCCACTGATGGACCGTCGATACTTGGATATATATCAGTAGTTAGAGTTAACCAAAGAGATCTTATTTCTGGTGTGCAAACTTAGTCTAAATCATTATGAGTTATGTTTTCTTACCGTATCAGTTGGTACACTACATTGCATCAACTCGATGTGAATTAACATCACACAATTGTTTTGTTTTTCTGGACAATAAATTATATTCATACAACTTACACAATTTCTATACATGCTGGAGCTGAATCACCAGCAAAGGATGGTTTTTTACAACATTACTTCAAGAGATTGACAGTCTCATATTTTACAATACATGTCTCTCATAGTATTTACTGTCAGATCAAATCTCATTTTCGTCATATCTCCTTATTTGAAATCTATCTTCTCATCGTATAGGAGACATCGGACGTATTGCATAACAAAGAAGGCACAGTCCACGCTGAAAATAACAAACAGTAGTTCTTATTTCAATAAGTGGGGTAATAAAATACTTTGATGATTTTAAAATTTTCAAACTCTTCCTCACTTACTGACCTATGTTCTTGTTGGGGACATTTTTGTCTGACGGAGGGCCATTTGTCCAAGGGATGATGACTTTGTAGATATGGATGAATAGCCGTAAGTTCCTCGCGAGTATATTGTTTAAGTTCTTTTACCTGTCAAATATATCATGAATTTCAATGACATTTTTTACCAAATGATGAACATATATATGAATAAAGGTAGGTAGCTCACCGCTGAGTCAAAATCATGCTTATATTTACGGCCACTAGCAAGAGAATTTAAATGAATGAAAGTCATTGCTTCTGTATCCACCGCCAACAAGTGAAAGTGTGTATTATCACTGCACAAAGGTATTAAAATATATCTAAACCCTTGTTCTATCATATCCATCTTCATCACTTGTTGCAGGGAAAACTTTTTGACGATCTTATTGAAGCCTAAAAAGTTGCAAACTCAAAATTATTAATAACCACATCATAATATTAGGTCTTCTATAATCTATTAATTCTTACCAATTTACATCACTTACTGTGAAGAAGGTTGAACAATATATTGACTTGTTGTATGACCTACCAAATGTGGAGGCTCCCCTAAATAACATTTTACAGAAGGCATCAATGACCTCGCCTTTTGTAAAAACCTCTCCATTGAGGATTTGTAAGAATGAATGCAAATTCAAAGCAAAGGGTGCATCCTCCCAGATAAATTCATTAGCCAACCTGCCAAGTTAATTTATAAGATTATATATTAAAGCCCCAAATATATTAATTAAACTATGTTTCATAACTTACTTTAGGTTCTCCAATTTATTTATCACGTAGGTCACTTCTTTATCTTGATTTTTCTTCTTCGACATCATAAAATGCTTCTTCACAAACTACATCGATATAATTTAGACCAAACTATTTAATGACCAAGTTCAATAAATTTGACGAAATTTATATGAAAATAACTCACATACATCAATGCCTTGTTGCCTCATTTTGTATAGTTCTGAGGTCCTTCTTTTTTCCTCCTCTATATCTTCTTCAGACATGACTTCCATTACAGTAATGGTTTCTCTTGCTTCATCCATTTCCTCCTCACTAAGTTTCCTTTTTCTCTTGTCTATAACATTTGATATTTGTTCCTTTCTCCGCTTCCCCTTATGTAATAGCTGGTGCCATACTGGACTCTCAATTGGAGTATCCCTGTAATTATACCGAGTTCGGTCACGTCCTCTCCTTGTTCTACAAGATACAGGATCAGAAAGAGGAGTGACTACAGGATAGCTTTCTTGACCCTCCATCCCCTTATTTTCAATAATTGAAATTAATTCCTTAACCCTTTCATGCAAACATATATTCTCCTCTGTTAGCTCCTTGATTAGAGTTTCTTTAAGAATGCATTCATCACATGACCTTACATTTTCTGTGTCATGTCCTTGTGATGTCTCCATTGCCCGTGGAATGTCATCCCCAATCTCAAGGTTCTCAAATAATGTGTTTTCTTGTAGGTTAGGAATTATTTCAACAATCACTTGTCAATTACCAAGAACACAAATTTTACTGCCTCTATATCAAACTAACATAGATCACAATTTAGAATAATTACTTCTTCGGACCTGATTTGGTTGACAAGGTCCCTCACCCTACTAATATGCAAAGGTATATTCCTCCACATATTTATTCGGGGGTCCTTCAACATTATATGGTTTTTGAATGGGTACATGCTCCAAAAATCATGCCTACATAAAGTTTTCCAGACAATTAAATTAATGACAGTAAAATATTATAAAATATAATTTAGGTTATTTCAACTCACTGTCAAAAGCCTAGCAAATCCCTTTACGTAAGGGAGGTTGGTGGTCCTCTGGTTTCCCTGAGTTGATGAAAATAATTCGCCAATCTTAGGTAATTGGGGAGACAAAAATTTATGGATAGCTTCCACCCAGTTGAATCTACCAAGATTGTCATAATCATCTACTATATCAACAAGCCCTAGAGGGACCTTATATGTACTAGACAAAAATAAAACACAAACAAATATATACAAAATATAAAATTTACAAACTAATAACACATCATCCTCTGATTCAACACTTATAGAATAATGTTTAAGTAAGTCCTCAATTCTTATTCTGGTAGGTTATTTTTCTTTTGAGAAGTAAGTACGATAGAGGTCACCCGATGCTTTAGTTGAATTAATAGGGACCGAAACTCCACGGTCCATTATACCCAGTACCAAAGCAACATCTCGTCTGGTGAACGCAACCGGTACACCTGAAACAATTAAAATATTTAGTTATCATCAACAATATATGCTTCAACTTATTTCACCTCGGTAGGCCTGAAATGAATTTATTTCAGGCCCACGTTGGGCCTGAAATGATTCATTTCAGGCCTACCGAAGGTCTGATGTAAATTCACTTCAGGCCCTCGTTAAGCCTGAAATAAAATCATTTCAGGCCTACCTAGGGCCTGAAGTGAATTTCACCTTAAATTCACTCATTTAAATTTATCAAATATCAATCATTTAAGGCCAACTATGTCCATGTTTTATCTTACAATAGATATTGTTTATAATTCATAATTAAAACTATTACCTGAGAATTTAAAAACTTGCGAGGTTGAATCCCAACTTTCAAATATATTAATCAAAATTCCCCGGATATGCTGTAATTCTTGAATGTCCAAGAAAATACTAAAGGGCGACTCTTTGATCTTCGCAATGTGTTGATCATTTAAAATTTCAAATGCTTCAACAAAATGTTTAAAGTGGCCTAAAACACTGCACCAATGTAATTTTTTCCCAAACTCATCTGAACCCTACAGTTTTTATACATTACAAATTTATTCAGCAAAACTAAGTATAAACAATTTCACAAACTATGTTGTTCTTACCTAAGCCTATCGCTAACATACCTTGCTGATTAATGCCAATGAAGAAGACGATGAACCACCCACAGACCTTTTTCCTGCCATTATGATGAAAATCAAGCCTGCCGAAACCCTAAATCCTACTTTGATAGTGTCGAGCAGTATCAACTTCAACGTTAACACTTAAAGCCGCCTCAGGATCACACACTACCACTTTCCTATATAGGAGGCTAGGTTTTGGTTGGGCGGAGGGATTCGAGGGATGAGCAAGCGACTAAAGCATACTAGGGCACGCACAATGTCCTCCTTCAACAATACCATTTACATTGTTGCGGTGAGAGAGAGAATGGCAAAAAATTCTACTACCTTGTCATCCGAACCACAAATTATTATTTTACACTCAAAAGTGGTTCGGATGCCTCGAAAATGGAAATAGAAAAGGTATTTTCTGGCGCCAAGGGTATAATAGGAAGTTCACTTAAGGTGGTGCACCCTTTGGTAAATAACAAACCATGGGACGCCCTTTGGTCATTTCCAATTGTTACGTACGCCCTTTGGTAAATTGTCCTTTATCCTTTAAACAAACTAAAAATAAGATTATCTACCTCTAAAATTAATCAAACAACGTTAGCATATTTGAATTATTTCAAATATAACTATATAAGGAAAAATCAAGAAAAAAAATATAACATTGAGGTCATTAGGCCTAATTCCATATCAGACCCAATGGGCTTAATATGAGATTTTTTTCTCGATTCTTCCTATTACATTTTATCACCTCGAAAAAGTCAAAAAAAATAATGGATAATATATTTGAACTCTTCGTAACCTTAGAAATCCAGAAGAATTGAAGTTTTTACAATCGGAGCTCTCTAGGTCAAATCAGTGGGTTTTGATCAAAACCCACTGATTGACTTAGAGAGCTTCAATTATACCAATTTCAAGTCCCATGAATTTCTGAGGGTACAAGGAGTTTAAATATATTATCGACTATTTATTTCAACTTCTCCGAGGTGTTAAAAGGTAATAAAGAAAAATGGACAAAACATTCTCACATTGGACCCGTTGGGTCTGATATAGATACCATATCAGGCCCAACGTGGGCTGATATAATTCTATATCACGCCCAATGTAATCTTTAAATTTTGGTTCCATCTTAATTTATGTTATCTATTATTTTAGAGAATTCTAATGCATTTAAATATAAGTAATAAGAGATATTGACAATGATAATAAATAGTTCTTATTAGCAAATAATAAAAATATCATCAAAAGAACTAAATTGTATATATATTCTTTGGGATTTAATTATAACTTAGAATGTTTAAAAAACTTTTAAGTAGTCCCAAAAAAGAAGAAGTTCCGAAATCGGTCCACGTTGGGCTTGATATATGAAAAATACCAGGGTCAACACGAGTTTGATATGAGAAATATCAGACTCAACGCGGGCCTAATATTTTTCCCATGTTATACATCCATTCATGTAAAAGAGAGGAGAATGAAAAAAGGAAAGAGAAAAAATCCATGAAAAAGGAGAAATGAGAAAAGATGAGAGGAAATAGAAAATAGGTTGCATGCATGAGAGAGAGGAAAAAAAAAAGAGATTGCATGCATATAAGTCAAATTTAACATAAGAATAAAATAAAAAGACTATTAAAAAAATATACTTTTTGGTAAATATCAAAGTATCGTGCGTCTTTTGGTTAATTCGAAATGCGATGTACACCATTTGATAAAATATCCCAAAATCTAATATTTAATAAAATTATATATATATATATATATATATATATATATATATAATAATTTAAAAAATTAGGGTGGATTATAGCCTAGGACGAGCCTAAATTTTCCAATCCTACATATATCACGTGTTATAAATAACAACGGGCGTTCTGTTATCAGCCATCATTGATAATAGAACAGATTGACGAATTCTCCAAATAAAATCATCAAATAACATAAACTCTCAACCAACTTTAATTACATCATTTAATAGGCTTGTTCTATAATAATAACAATCCGTGTTACAAAATAACACGTAAGTTCATCAAATAGCCAAATAAAATCCAACGTGTTAGTCTTTTAAATTAAAATTATTAAATCAGTGTCTCGCTTATAAATCTTCTATCTAAAATTTCGTGGGTACTCCTGCTTAGAGTTGCTTGAACCAAAACTACTTTGGAATTATTTTGACCAAATTAACTCAGCTCTGTCGTGGAGTTGTTTGATCAAAAAGTGCTCGCCCGAACATGGCGGAATTAATTAGCATGCGAACTATTGTTGCAATGAACATGAATGAATTGAATCTCGAAAAAAAAATATCATATATAATGCCTTTTCATATATTGTCAATTATAATTTCTTAATTTGTCTTTTTACGAATGATTTTCGTATGGAACACCTAGGTCAACATATGACATTTGCTGTAATTGTTCGAAAATGGCTCTATCTTGGAGCTTCTTCGAGCAAACCAGCTTCGAATGAATTTATTTTGACTAAAATTATTTTAATTTAATTTGTTTTAAAAAATAGGACACTTGTTGATAATAATAAAGTTATTTTACCGAAGAGAAGAATGTAGGTAAATATGTAATTTATCCAATCATGTATATAATTTTAAAAAGGTCCAAATAGCATAGTCTTTCTCTTCCTTTTCACTATTTATCAGATAAAAATTATATGCATCTTCTCTCCTCTTACTTGCCTTTTCTCTATTTTATATACACATGAAAAAAAAAATCTCTCTCCTCTCTAGGCAATTAATTTTTAAAATTTCAAAAGTTAGCAATACTACATTATTGATTTCGAAAATCAAAACAACATTATTACTAATTTAAACTTTAAGAGACTATAATTTTTGGTTGAGATTGATATGAGACACATAATATATTAAATTGAAGGTCTCTGAACGAACTTCAATTTGATATATTGTGCGTCTTATTGTTTATTCCTAATAAAAAATTATAGTCTTTTGCAAATCAATTGGAAAATCAATAATACAATATATTGTATTGCTTATTTCAAAAAATCAGCAACACAACATTGTGCTGCTGAAAAATCAACAACAAAATGTTGTGTTGCTTATTTCGAAAACTTAGCAACACAATATATTGTACTACTGATATTTTTACTTCCAAATTTCAAAAGATTATAACTTTTGATTAAGATTAAATCACGTGACGCGCAATATATAAATCAAAACTCTTTCATAGATCTTCGATTTGATATATTATGTGTCTCAGCATTCAATCCAAGTTAAAAGTTATAAACTCTCAAAGTTTAAGTCAGCAACACAATGTATTGTGTTGCTGATTTTATTATTAATTTTTAAAGACAATAACTTTTGAATGAGATTAAACTACATAACGTATAATATATTAAATCGAAGTTCGATCAATGATCTTCGATTTGATATATTATATGTCCTATGATTTAATCTCAATCAAAAGTTTTTCAAAATCAATGATAATGTGTTGCTAACTTAAAGTTTGAGAAATCATAACTTTGACTCAGATTGAAATAATGTGTTGCTAACATAAAATTTGAGAGATCATAACTTTTGACTCAGATTGAATCCCGAGACACAATATATCAAATCAAAGCTCATTAAGAGATCTTCGATTTGATATATTTTGCTTCTCGTAATTCAATATCATTCAAAAGTTATTGTCTCTCAAAGTTCGTCAGCAACAACGTCATTGCTACTTATGCATTTTCCCATGATTTAATTGTCAAACTCAGAGAAATGAGGGTAGAAATTCTGATTTCTCCTTTGGAGAATCCTCCTTTAAATAGTATGATACAATCTAATTTCTAGTCTTGAAGTTTGCTAAAAAAAGCTATATATTCTAACATACAGCTAGGCTAACAAATTAAGAATATAATTACATAATTACAGCTATACAATCATGCAAATTTGCGCCATTAATGTCAAATCATCAACCTACAAATTTGTGTAATTAATGTCAAATAATCTGCCTATCAATTCTATTGACATCCCCACTTAAATTGATGTTGGTGAATCTACAAGCATCAATTTGCTAACGAGAAAATTATGTCGCTGACGTGTTAAGGATTTTGTGAGGATGTCATCTAGTTGAATAGATGTTGAAACATGAGGGAGATTGATAATTCTACGAGCATAAGCTTCTTTGATGAAATGACAGTCGAACTCTATGTGCTTCGTTCTTTCATCATATACAGAATTTGCTATAATCTATATGACACTTGTATTATCAGCCTGCAACGGAGTTGGTTGTGTTTGTGAATAACCAAGTTTTGAAAGAAGGCCCTGTCACTAAATAATCTCAGAGCATGTTATAGACATTAGCCGATATTATGCTTTAATAGATCGAATTTAGAGACTGACTCTTGTTTCTTGCATTTTCAGGAGATAGGGGCACCTTCTCAAAACATACATCAGCTAGTAGTAGACTTCTGTGTGTCCAAACATTTTGCCCAATCAGCATCACTATATGCTTGAAGTTGTATTGCCACATCTGTAGGGAAAAAAAGACCACACCTAGGAGTGGTCAGTAAATATTTAATGATTCGTTGTACTGCTGAAAGATGCAAATATCTTGAATTTTGCATGAATTTGTTGACTATGTGGACAGCAAAAGAGGTATCAGGTCGTGTGATGGTTAAGTAGATTAGACTTCTAACTAGTTTGCTGTATAAGGTTGGATCTTATAGGAGTTCACCTTCATCCTGCCTCAACTTTACATTAACTTCCATAGGAGCATCTACTGAAGTTGCATTGGTGAGACCAGCTAGCTGAAATAGATCTTGAATATATTTGTGCTGAGTGACAAAAATATCTTTTTATTGGAAATGTACTTCTAATCCCAAGAAATAAGAGAGTTGTCCAAGATCTTTCATGCGAAATGTTGTATGTAACAATTGTTTGATTTTAGTGATAGCCTCTTGATCGAGGCCTGTGATGACAATATAGTTCACATAAACAAGAAGCATCATAATTCCTTTTGAGGTCCTTTGTAGAAAGAGAGATGGATCATAGTTGCTTTGGATGAAGGAAAAACCAAATAGTATTGTTCTAAACTTTTCAAACCACAATCTTGGTGTCTGTTTTAATCCATACAAAGAACGTTTTAGTTTGCAAATAGTAATGGATAATGGTGAGGGCATATTAGTAGGAAGTTTGATGAAAATTTCCTCTTTGAGGTCACCATGAAGGAAGGAGTTTTTGACATCGAGCTGGTGAATTTGCCAAGATTCAGATGCTGAATGGCAAGAATAGTTCTCATAGTAGTCATTTTAGTCACAGCAAGTGCAAATGCCTCATCATAGTTTAGGCCAAACTCTTACTTGTTTCCAAAATCAACCAATCTAGCCTTGTATCAATCTATTGATTCATTTGAATGTAGCTTCAAAGTGAATACAAATTTACTGCCTAGAGGTTTAACAAATGGAGGGCATGGAATAATGTCCCATGTCTGATTTTTCTCTAGTGCCAAAAGTTCAATTTCTATAGCATCCTGCCAACATTTATATGCCATGGCATGTTTATATGAAGAAGGAATAGGAACAAATTCTAAAGTTGCTATCAAAGATAAAGGTTCATTCTAAAGTTGCTATCAAAGATAAAGGTTCAAAAAAACCATACTTTTTTGGTGGTTTACGAACGTGAATACTACGTCCTATAGAGGTTGGTGTTGGATTGAGAGAAACGATAGAGGGGGGGTGAATATCGTAACTCATTTTTCGGATAAAATTAAGAGCAAATGCGCAGCGGAATAAACAAAACACAAAGACACAATCGGGTTTACTTGGTTCGGAGTCGCGGTCGGCTCCTACTCCAAGGCCCACGGTCCTTGACCGTTTACTGCAGGCAATACTATAATCGTGCAAAATCTTACAAATAGTTGTACAGTTATAAGTGCAGTAAGAATACAAATAAAAATTGACTCTTCGTTACCGACGCCCGGTGTAGATCGTTCTTCTATGCGTAGGGTCATTGTCGGCGCTATAATCACGAGATAAAGGATTTCTGGAGCAGAGCGCGTGAGTTGAAGAGCGTATTTGCGTTGGAAAACTTCATGCTTGAAGCCTTGGGGTCGAGGGGCTTTTTATAGCCTCCCGGGGTGCCCCGAACGTTGGGGGCGCCCCCCCCCCCCCCCACGTGTCACCCGATCCGAGCAAATCTCGGTCAGCCCTTATCCCACTCGAATATGGCTGAGGGTTGACTGTGGGGGCACCCGGGCGCCCGGGCGCACGGGGGCGCCCCGCCCAGTGAGCTTCCGAAGCTTGCTTGTGCTGATCTCCTCTTTGCCTTGTACTTAGGGCGCCTAGGTCCTTCCGGGCGCCCAACCCAGCTGCTACCTCACTCATTTGAGGCTTTCTGAGCTGCAGACACTCGTTCCTTCGGTCCTGCTTCCAGGGTTAGTACGAAACAAGATGGAGCAAATATATAAGTAAGTTTTACTGCCTTAGCTGTCTTGGTTCTGACTTTGGGTCCCCAAAATGGAGCCCTAGGTCGAACCGACGCCTACTGTTCCCTCAACGGGGAACGCGTCCTCACCTACTCCTCTCAAGAGAATTTATCTGATGCCAACCGGCTCCTCAGGTTGGACTTTTGCCCAGCATTCCTTTGCCAGGTGCCTAGCTGTCCTTCGCCAGGTCTTCAGTACCAAACAGTCCTTCGCTTGGTGCCTAGCATTCCTTCGCCAGGTCTTCGACATCCTAGCAGCCCTTCGCTAGGTGCCCAGCATCCCTTCGCTGGGTCTTCAGGCAGTCCTTCGCCTGGTGCCTAGTAGTCCTTCGCTTAGGATTTTATTTCCAGGCAGTCCTTTGTTGAGGCAATCGTCCCTTTAAGTGATTGGAAGATCACGGTTTTGATGAGTGGACGAATAGGTTTAAAGTTAGAGTGTTATATTGTATTTGACTTGTGTGATTGAGTTTGCAGGACTTGGAAAATCACACTTGGTGGACCTATCCGAGGGACGAGAGCCGAGGGAGGAGAACTCCAAGGGCAAGCCGGGAAGTGGACTTCAAAGGGCACACGTGAAGGATGGCATGGAGGCAAGCCAAGGGAAGGCTTGCGTGCGCATCCGAGGGACGATAGCCAGAGGAAGAGGACTTCAAGGAGTGAGCTAAGGGAGTAGACTTGAAGGCACACGCGAAGGAGAACGTTTGAAGTGGCTGGAGCTGAGCTGGGAGGCAGGGCAGTCGACTGCCAAAACCCATAGAGAGCTCGCAGCTTCGGACCAGTCGACTGGCCCATGGGCAGTCGACTGGTATACCCCAAAACTAGCCGTTGGCTAGCTGTTTGCTAGCCGTTGGCCGGCATTTAATGCCGGGCCAGTCGACTGCCCTTGGGGCAGTCGACTGGTGGGCGTCTGGACAGACTGCGAATCTGTCCTTTTCACCTATAAAAGGAGGCCTCGTTACACGTGTCTGTACCGTTCCGTACAGTAACGAAGTGCTGCCAAATTGTAAAGTGATTACTTGCTTCCTCCATCTCATTTCTACATCTGTAAAGAGGAAGCTCTTGCTGTGAAGGTTTCTCCACCTAAAGGAGACTTTTCGATAGTGAAAAGTGGTGCTCGCGGCGTGGATTCTTGGACTAGTCACCCATCTGGGTGGATACCAAGTAACTGAAAGTGTTAGCATTGTTTATGTATTTATTTTGCATGTTATTTCCGCTGCGCTAACAAGACTACAGAGTTCAAGATCCGAAAAAGTGCATTCACCCCCCCCCCCCTCTGCACGCCACATCGATCCTTCAGTTGGTATCAGAGCGAGTGCGTTTTGGAAGATCTAACAATCAACCAAAACATCTGAAATGACGTTTCAAGAGGGATACTCCACCGCACGACCACCGTTCTTCGACGGCAACGACTTCGCGTACTGGAAAGGTAGAATGCAGTACTACCTTATGAATGACATAGAAACATGGATAAGTGTTGCAGATGGCTTCGAGGCGCCTGTCGATGAAAGAGGAGACCCAACTCCTATGAGAACATGTCCAAAGAAGTGATGAAAAGGGCGCAATCAAATGCCAAGGCCACCACCACACTGCAATGCGGGCTCTCAAAGGAGCAACCGAACAAGGTGGGGCCGTTCAAGAGCGCCAAAGAACTATGGGACAAATTAGTTGAACTGAACGAGGGGTCAAACGAGTCCAGAAGAGCCAAGAAGGACTTGTTGGTGGCCCAACTATAATCACTCTCCATGAAGAGCAACGAGACCGTCAGTCAGCTGCATGGAAGAGTAAAGGAAGTGATCAACGAGCTCCATGTAATTGGAGAGAAAATCGAAAACCAGGACATCGTCAGGTATGTCTTAAAAGCTTTCCCAAGAACCACTCTGTGGGCATCCATGGTTGATGCTTACAAGGTATCGAGGGACTTGTCTTTAGTTAAATTGGACGATCTATTTTGTGAATTTGAACTGCACGAGCAAGCTAACATTTCGGCAAAAGAGAAAGGTATTGCATTTGTTGCAGAGAAAGAGAAGAAGAGGAGAAAGGAGAAGAAGAAGGTGATCTACTCATCATCCTCGGACTCGGAGGAGTCAAGCGCCTCCATGGACAGTGACCAAGAGGCCTTTATGGTAAGAAAATTTCGTA
>JAGFNQ010005506.1:66203-124711 GCA_024364735.1 Boesenbergia rotunda
GACACACATGACCGGGGATGTGAGCAAGTTCACCACTATTAGCTACCTAAGAGAAGGAACGGTCTCTTTTGGAAACAGTGGGAAGTTAAGGATCATTGGTAGGGGCACAATTGAGGTATCTCCCAATATTTCGATTCATAAGGTACTCTTGATTAAGGATATGAAGTTTAATTTATTAAGTGTAAGTCAATTATGTGATGCCGGGTTTAGATTAGAATTTCATGCTAAGAAATGTGTAATTAGATATAATGAATCAAACACTATCATATTAGAAGGGTTTAGAGAGGCAAACCTATATTATCTTGATCTATCTTATGCTACTAACAATGTTGTTAAGTGTCTCATGTCCAAAGAAGAAGAAGGGTGGTTATGGCACCGGAGACTTTGACACGTCAACATGAGGAACATTACAAGAGTGGTCAAGGAAGAATTGGTGAAGGGGCTCCCAATGATCAAGTACGAAAAGAACAAGTTATGTGATGCATGTCAAGAGGGTAAGCAAACCAAAGCATCACACAAAGGTAAAACCTTAAGTACTACTTCATTGCCTTTAGAACTTTTACATATAGACTTGTTTGATTGTCATAGTACTCCATCACTTATAGGGAGTAAGTATTGCTTAGTGATAGTAGATGACTTTTCTAGGTTCACTTGGGTTCATTTCATGAAACATAAGGTTGATACCCTAAATATATTTATAGGTTTTAGAAAAAGGGTAGAAAATGAAAAGAATACCAAAATAAACCGAATTAGAAGTGACCATGGTGGGGAGTTCCAAAACGCTAACTTCACACAATTTTGTGTTGAAAATGGATACAAGCATGAGTTTTCATGCCCTAGGACTCCTCAACAAAATGGGGTAGTTGAGAGGAAAAACCGAGCCCTACAAGAAGCCGCTAGGACTATGCTTAATGCATACTCTCTTCCTAGCTACTTTTGGGCCGAAGCGGTTAACACCGCTTGCTATATTCAAAACCGAGTATTGGTACATAGGTTTTTAGGAAAAACACCTTTTGAACTTTGGAATGGAAGGGTACCCCAAGTCCACTATTTTAGGGTCTTTGGATGTAAAGCTTACATCTTAAACACCAAAGACGACCTAAGAAAATTTGAATCAAAGGCCGATGAAGGAATCTTAGTAGGGTATTCATTGACTAGTAGGGGTTATAGAGTGTACAACAAGAGGAAAAAAGTGATTGAGGAGTCCTCAAAATTTAATGAAACCACTAGTACCTACCCTAGGAAGGCCTCAATTGATAAGGATATAAAAGAGGTCCAACCCCTTGCCCAAAGACTTCAAGACCTACAATTGGAGGGCAATGATCAAGGGGGAGTAAGAAGTACCCTAGAGGATGAGGAAGAAGGAGTAAATGAACCTACAACCTCTAGACCCTTGAGACATCATCATGATCATCCCATTGACCAAATTGTAGGTGATGTCACTCAAGGAGTAAGGACTAGGTCATACTTTAGGGATCAGACTAGCCAAATAGCTCTAATCTCCCAATTAGAACCAAAGACCATTGATGAAGCATTGGGAGATGTTGATTGGGTGTTGGCCATGCAAGAAGAGCTAAACCAATTTGAGAGGAGTGAAGTTTGGGAGTTAGTTCCTAGACCCACCGATTGTACCATTGTAACCACGAGATGAGTTTTTAGAAACAAATTAGATGACCAAGGTAAAATCACTAGGAACAAGGCTAGATTAGTAGCTAGAGGTTTTAACCAAGTTGAGGGATTAGATTATGATGAGACCTATACTCCCGTAGCTAGACTAGAGTCAATTAGAATTCTACTAGCCTATGCCGCTCACATGGATTTTACACTCCACCAAATGGATGTGAAGTCGGCATTCCTCAATGAGATCATTAAGGAAGAGGTTTATGTAGAACAACCCCCCGGATTTGAGGATCCCAACTATCCGAGACACGTATTCAAATTAAGAAAGGCCTTGTATGGATTGAAACAAGCTCCCCGGGCTTGGTATGAAAGGCTCTCTTCATTTTTGGTGTCTAAGGGGTTTAGGAGAGGAACAATAGACCCTACATTGTTCCTAAAATCTAAGGATAAGGACATATTTGTTGCCCAAGTCTATGTAGACGATATCATTTTTGGGTCAACAAATAATGACTTCCTACAAGAATTCATCAAATGTATGGAAGATGAATTTGAGATGAGTCTTGTAGGAGAGTTAACCTTTTTCTTAGGCCTTCAAGTTAAGCAAATTAATGAAGGTACACATGTATTTCAAACCAAATATGCTAAGGAGATGCTAAAGAAATTTGGTTTAGAACATGCTAAGGAAGCATCTACACCCATAGGAACTAATGTGAAAATGGATAGTGATCTTGAAGGCAAAATGGTAGACTCTAAACAATATAGGAGCATGATTGGTAGCCTCCTATACCTAACCGCTAGTAGACCCGACATACTTTTTGCGGTAGGTATGTGTGCTAGGTACCAATCTTGTGCAAAAGAGTCCCATTTAATTGTGGTCAAAAGGATCCTAAGATATGTGAAAGGAACCCTAAATGTCGGACTTTGGTATCCTAGAACCCCAAATGTTGACCTAATTGGATACACCGACTCGGACTATGCATGTTGCAAGTTAGATAGGAAGAGTACAAGTGGAGGGTGTCAATTTCTTGGGTCTTCATTAGTTAGTTGGAGTTGTAGGAAACAACCATGCGTTGCCCTATCCACAACGGAAGCAGAATATGTGGCAATGGGTGGATGTGTTTCCCAACTCCTTTGGATCATGCACACCTTAGAGGACTATGAGCTACATTACACCAAGGTCAAAGTCTTATGTGATAATGTAAGCACGATCAACCTAACTAAAAATCCGGTTCACCATTCTAGAACAAAGCACATTGAAGTGAAACATCACTTCATTAGAGACCATGTGGCAAGGGGAGACATAGAATTACACTATGTTGAATCAAAGTCGAACCTAGCCGACATCTTTACCAAGCCTCTTCCCGAATCGGAATTTACATCCTTAAGAAGAGGCCTTGGAATGTGCTTTGTGGAAGTATAGAATGATCTTGGACACATTAGCCTTGAAAAAGGGTGCTTGATCCATTAGGGTGATACATTTGGCTCACTTGTGCTTGTGGCACATTGTTGGACCATTAAAAGTATCAAAATATCAAAACTAGATCAATTATGTGGGAGGCAAGTGTTTAATCAATGGACACTTTGCCAAAGATCATAGTTGGACATTATAAACCTTTGAAAACCATTTTATGTTTTACATATTGTGTCATGCTTTTAAAAGTCATATATTTGCAAAATTGGTTTCAAAGGTTGATACAAAATGTAGTGTTTTTGAAAAATTTTGAGTTTTTATCAAAAGACGTGCATATTTGAAATTTTATATGGTTTATTATTTTTCCCTAATAGAGTATAACATTTCAAACATGTACGCAAAATTTTACAATTTTTTGAATTTTCTGAAATTTTCTGGGAGTTTCTGAAATTCGGCAGAAAACCTGTAAATTTAGACTGATAGCGTATCAGTCGACTGCCCTATGGGCAGTCGACTGGTACAGCAATTTTCAGCAGCTGTGAGAAAATTCAGAAATAAATAATTCTCATAATTGATGTCATAGGGTTTAGTTGTTTGAGGCAATCATTTTGATGGTGTCAAAGGGGGAGAATGGGCGGTTTAAGTTAGAACTTTGACTTAAAATGGATGACTTTAGGTATTTTGTCTAACTTAGACCTTGAAAGGTTAAAATTTGGAAAGAAGACATGGATTAAGGGGGAGGTACCTCTTAGATTCAGATTTGTCTTATGGATGTTGTTAAGTGGAAACTTAACTTGGAATATGATTAGAGTTGAAACTGTGGAGAGGACATAGGTTAAGGGGGAGGTTACCTCTTAGGTCTATTATGTCTCATAATGTTTCAATTGCTATCTTTTGCTATTGCTATTGCTGTTATTTATCTCTAACTTAAACATATTGCCACACATCAAAAAGGGGGAGATTGTTGAGGCAATCTGCCCTTTAAATGATTGGAAGATCATGATTTTGATGTGTGGGCGAATAAGTTTAAAGTTAGAGTGTTATGTTGTATTTGATTTGTGTGATTGAATTTGCAGGACTTGGAGAATCACACTTGGTGGACCAATCCAAGGGACGAGAGCCGAGGGAGGAGAGCTTCAAGGGCAAGCCGGGAAGTGGACTTCAAAGGGCACACGTGAAGGGTGGCATGGAGACAAGCCAAGGGAAGGCTTGCGTGCGGATCCGAGGGACGATAGCCAGAGGAAGAGGACTTCAAGGGGCGAGCCAAGGGAGCAGACCTGAAGGCACACGCGAAGGAGAGGGTTCGGAGTGGCTAGAGCTGAGCTGGGAGGCAGGGCAGTCGACTGACCCTGAGGCAGTCGACTGGCAAAACCCACAGAGATTTCGCAGCCTTGGACCAGTCGACTGGCCTTGGGGCAGTCGACTGGTATACCCCAAAAACTAGCCGTTGGCTAGCTGTTTGCTAGCCGTTGGCCGGCATTTAATGCCGGGCCAGTCGACTGCCCTTGGGGCAGTCGACTGGTGGGCGCCTGGACAGACTGCGAATCTGTCCTTTTCACCTATAAAAGGAGGCCTCGTTACACGTCTGTACCGTTCCGTACAGTAACGAAGTGCTGCCAAATTGTAAAGTGATTACTTGCTTCCTCCATCTCATTTCTACATCTATAAAGAGGAAGCTCTTACTGTGAAGGTTTCTCCACCTAAAGGAGACTTTTCGATAGTGAAAAGTGGTGCTCGCGGCGTGGATCCTTGGACTAGTCACCCATCTGGGTGGATACCAAGTAACTGAAAGTGTTAGCATTGTTCCTGTATTTTATTTTATATATTATTTCCGCTGCGCTAACAAGACTGCAGAGTTCAAGATCCGAAAAAGTGCATTCACCCCCCCCTCTGCACGCCACATTGATCCTTCAGACCCATCCTCCTCCACCACAACCAGCCGATTAGTCTTAGATTTGCTATCTATTTTGGCTTGTACTTTTATGACTTGTATATGTTTCATCTATTACAACATCATTTGTTAGATCTTTTGACCTGTACGTTTGGCTTATTCTTTTGACTAAATTTTGGCCATCGCTTGTGTTGGATTAAGGTGGACCGGCAAGAGGGGGGTGAATTGACGGATTTGAAATTGAAAGAAGGGGCGCTTGATTTTACTTGGTTGCAACTGGAAGGTTGCTTCCAAGACAGTAAAGCTTAATTAAAACACACCTTATGGCGAAGAAGCCTTTACAAATAAAGCACAAACTTAGAGAGATTACAAAAGAATTGTTCAATAATTATCATTAGCTTCTAGGCCTATTTATAGACTAAGACAGTTAATCTTGACTGTTGATCGTAGATAGGCCTGAATCTTGAGCGTCGATTTCAAGGATAAATTTTATCCTTTATCTTAAATAAAAGATAGATATTTAAATGATAAATTTAAAGGATAAATTTTATCCTTTATCTTAAGCTGTGACTCGGCCATCCATTTCCTTATCACTTAAATCAAAGGAGAATAAATTTCCTTATCATTTAAATCAAAGGAGGATAAATCCTTATCCTTTAAATAGGATAAATATTATCCTTATACTTCACATATTTTTCCAATCGCTCCAAGCCACGTCATAGTCTTTATGTCCAAGTCCA
Organism: Boesenbergia rotunda; assembly: GCA_024364735.1. Taxonomy (NCBI): domain Eukaryota; kingdom Viridiplantae; phylum Streptophyta; class Magnoliopsida; order Zingiberales; family Zingiberaceae; genus Boesenbergia; species Boesenbergia rotunda. The sequence goes on from JAGFNQ010005506.1 coordinate 71,866, forward strand.
TGTCTGTTCAAGTCTTCTTCAATGGTCAAAGTTAAGGTCAAGTCAAACTTTGACTTGGTCAAAGTCAAATTGAGTTGACTTTTTATAGAAATGATATTTTGGTGATTTCCGGCCAACCGGAGTTAGGCTTACCCGAACTCGATTTCGGCCTTTTGCCCCTCGAGCGTACATTCTCCTAGCTTCTCGTCCCTCGGGCGCGCATGTCATTCTCGCTCCATCGGCGTACTCTTCCACAGTCTTTGCATCCCTCTGATGCATCGAGCCCGTCGGCTCACTCCCTCGTGTTATCCTTCTCGTCCGCTGCATCTTACGGTCGACTGCCTCTGCTCCTATGTTCCTACACACTTAGACAGAGGGATCAAAACAACATAGTACCTAACTTGACATGATTGATCACATCAAAACTAACTCGGGCACCAACAATCTCCCCCTTTTTGATGTGGATCAACCCAAATTCAGTTAGGGTTAAACCAAAAAATAAAAATAGTAAAAATATAAAACTAAGTCAAGCTGTTAAGTATGAAAATAATTTTGCATTTCAGAACTAAAAACCTCCCTCTGAACTTCAGCCTACTCTCCCCCTTTGATCATAGCAAAAATGGGATAAAGAAAATTAGGGAAGAAAAAATTTTTACAATAAAAAATGTTTATGAAAAACTTTTGAGAGTAGTACAATAAGTTTTGGAGTTAATTTTTTTTGTTTTTATGTGTAAAAAAACAAAAAGTTACACATTAAGGAATTCAAAATTAAAATTTTAAAATTCAAAAATACAGTTGACAAATTCTGAATAAATTTTGGCAAAGTCAACAAATGATGTGTAGATCTGAAAAATCGGATCTGGTCAAAATAATTTTTTATCAAAATTTTAAAATTCAAATTCAGATTTTATTTTTTAAAAAAAATCTAAATTTTTTTGTTCAAGTGTAAAATAGAGTTTGTAGCATGTATAAAAATTTTTAATTTGAAAATGTTTTGCTAAGTCAAAAAATAAATTGAAATCCAATAAAGATGAATTTTTGAAGAATAATATATAAAAATTTAAAAACTCTTCTAAAAATTCGAATAAATATTTATTGACTTCTACGGATGATATCTAGATATCAAAAAATTGAATCTGAGAGAATAAATTATTTATCTATTTTTTAAATTAAAACTTTATTTTTCGAATAAAAATTCATTGAAATTCAAAATATATCTGAATATTTTTTGAAAATTCACAGTAAGTAGATGACAGATTTTTACATCGAATAAAAATTTATAGTATATTTTTCACAAATAGAATTTGGTCGACATCTATTTCCAAAAAAAATGTTAGTAACAAAAATTCAATTTAATGTATACTTTGGAATCCAATATAAGTTTCTACCAACAGGATTAATAAAGATTTTTGGAGGAATATAACTCTTGGGCACTTTTTTAAGTTGGCCCCTATAATTTTTAATGTACCAGTTTAAATTTCTAGGAAAAAAATCTTTTCTTTGTTGTAAACATGCAATATCAAATTCTAATTTCTCAACTAAATTTTTTATATTTTCATTTTCTATTTTCAGTTTGTCAGATAAATCATATGAACATGCAATGCCTAATTTCTCTTTTAATTCAAAGTTTTCCTCTTCTATTTTAATCATGGAGTTCAGTATGGATTTTATTATAGAATAAATTCGAGCAGGTGGAAGTGGGGATACCTCACTTACTGGGTCGGTTTCGAAGTTAGGGTCTCCCCCTTCTTTGCTGCTCTCTTCCGTGGTGCTTTCGCCATCTTCATCTTGGTGACATGCTATCAGCGCAAGTCCAGCGTACTCTTCAGCTTTCGATTCGTCCGACGAGGTCTTGCCCCTGGTGGCTTTTAGTGCCTTCTTCTTCTTTGGCTGGTTTTTGAGTTTGGGGTACTGATCTTTCAGGTGACCCTCTTCGTTACAGTTGTAGTATCAGACTGTGCATTTCTTCTTTCTCTGCACCTTTTTAGAATGATTAGCTTTAATGAATTTAGACAAGTTTCTGACCGTTAGTGTTGTTTCTTCATCGTCCATTGAAGATTGTTCGTCGAGTTAGATCTTCATTGTTGTTAGTGTGACGTTGTCTGATTTACCATTCTTTTCTACACAACGAGATTCGTGAAGTTCTAATGTAGAAAATAACTGTTCTAACGTACTCACCTCTTAATCTTTTGAAATATAGTATGCGTTGATTATCGAGGTCCATTCTGAGGTTCTCAGAAACGCGTTTAGGGTGTACCTTTGAGCATCGCGATTGGTCACCTTTTCTCCAAGATTTTTGGGGCTTGAGATTAATTCTTTTACCTTGGCGTGTAATTTTACAATGGATTCTCCGTCTTCCATCCAGAGATTGCTCAGTCGGCTTCGAAGGATGTCTCGTCGTGCCAGTTTTACCTTCGAGGTGCCTTCATGCAGTTCCAGGAACTTTTCCCAACGTTCCTTCGCCGATTTGTACTTCCCAATCTAGTTGAAATCTTGCTCGGGGGAGAACGGTTAGTAGATGGAATTCTACCTTTCTGTTTTCTACAGCGTCTGCTGGCTCCTTCTTGGTCCAGGAATCAGGTTCTTTGATCATGCCTCCATTATCTTCTGGAGCTGAAAAACCATTTTTCATTATTAATAATAGTTCATTCAGTAGTAAAAAAATCCTGCATCTTCTATTCCCATGTCGCGAACTCTCCCTCAAACTTAGGAGGATATATCACTGGTCCAACCATCTTCTTGAAATTTGCTGTAGTTGGCGGTTAGTCCTTCTGTGGCAACCTTGCTCTGATACCACTTGTTGGATCAAGGTAGACTGGCAAGAGGGGGTGAATTGACGAATTTGAAATTAAAAGAAGGGTCGCTCAATTTTACTTGGTTGCAATTGGAAGGTTGCTTCCAAGATAGTAAAGCTCAACTAAAACACTCCTTATGGCGGAGAAACCTTTACAAATGAAGCACATACTTAGAGAGATTACAAAAGAATTGTTCAATAATTTTCTTTAACTTTTAGGCCTATTTATAGCCTAAGATAGTTAATCTTGACCGTTGATCGTAGATAGGCCTGAATCTTGAGCGTCAATTTCAAGGATAAATTTTATCCTTTATCTTAAATAAAAGATAGATATTTAAAAGATAAATTTAAATGAAAAATTTTATCCTTTATCTTGAGCTGTGACTCGGCCATCCATTTCCTTAACATTTAAATCAAAGGAGGATAAATCTCCTTATCATTTAAATCAAAGGAGCATAAATCTTTATCCTTTAAATAGAATAAATATTATCCTTATGCTTCACTTATTTTTCCAAACACATCAAGCCATGTCAATGTCTTCAAGCTGGGCTTCGTTTGCTTCAGTCAAGTTCAAGTCCAAGTCTGATCAAGTCTTCTTCAATGGTCCAAGTCAAAGTCAAGTCAAATGTTTGACTTGGTCAAAGTCAATTGAGTTGACTTTTTTTTATAGAAATGATATTTGGGTGATTTCTGGCCAATCGGAGTTAGGCTCACTTGAACCCGATTCCGACCTTTTGCCCCTCGAGCGTATTTCCTCCTGGCTGCTCGTCCCTCGGATGCACACGTCCTTCTCGCTCCACTGGCGTACTCTTCCGCAGTCTTCGCGTCCCTCGGATGCACTGAGCCTGTCGCCTTACTCCCTCGTGTCATCCTTCTCGTCCGCTGCATCTTACGCTCGTCTTTCTCCGCTCCTAAGTTCCTGCACACTCAGACATAGGGATCAAAATAATATAGGACCTAACTTGACCTGATTGATCACATCAAAACTAACTGGGGCACCAACAACTTATTCCTTTATTTGTTTCTTATTTACTTGTGCTATGCATGTTGAGTTTTAATGTATGACAAAGGGGAGGATATGGTAATAATTAAAGAAAATAAAATAATCATGTTAATTTACTTGACCAAATAAGCTTTATTTTTCTAACTTTAACACGGGTTGTCATTATATCAAAAATGGGAGATTGTTGATACAGTTTGTACTAATAATTTAACTCAAGTTTTGAAGTATGACAAAAGGTTAAAGTTAGATCAGATATTTTCTAATATATGGACCAAGTGTGTAGACTAAAAAACTTAATGAATCTAGAAGATCATATACTAGGATAAAATCCAATTAGGTTAGGAGTATTAGAAAATTGGTAGGAATAAGTTAGAGAGGACTAGATATCTTGTAGGTAGTCTGGTTGGATCAGCAGGATCATATGGCTGGCTGAAGTCCATATGGGTATATGTATTTGGTAGGAAGTTTTGATGAGTTAAAAGATCAGACGTCAAGGGGACATATATGCAAATGGTAAGAGAATGTAAGAAACTAGAGAGAGGGTTCCTGGGAGGGTGAGTCCTAGTGGAGCTATAGGCCTTGGTCCAACTTAATTAGATCTAACCTGAAAATCTAAATTGAGACCAAGATTAAATCTGACCAAATCTAATGCACAAACATATAAATATTCAAGGCATTTATGTTGACTTTGTTTTGTTGGTAGTTTTGTTATTGGTCTAACATGTTTTGTAGAAGTTTAAAGTAAAAGTCAAGCTAGAATGAATAGTATTCTAGGCGACTTAGTTGGTTGGAGGTGCTTTAGGTGAACAAATGAGCAAAGACGCCTAAGGTGAATAGGAGCATTCCAAAGAGGAACCACTAGAGGCGCCTCAGGTAAACAGAGACACCCCACTTTGGATAAGTTGAGGATAGATGCTAGTGCAATGGAGGTGCATGGGGATAGTGGAGACACCTGAAAGAGTATAAAATGTCTTATCGGATCTGTATGCATGGAGGCACCCCAGATGAACCAAAGTACCCCCAATGCCTTATAAAAATAGCTCACCAAAACAGTGCAAAGAGAAATCAATACGAGCTTCAACTCAATTCCTTGATCAATTTTGTTGTGTCATGACCTTGCAACTACTGTGCTATGACCTTACTATGCCGAATTCATGCTCGAGCAAACTTCTATAGCAAGAACCACACCAACATCGAGCTCCAATCATTAATTCCGATTGTTGTTAGTAAAATAGTTTCGTTAATTTTTATTCTACTTGCATAAGAGAGTGTAATGTTTTACATTTTCTTCATCTTTGTATTCGACCTCTCTTTCCGACGGTTGTTTGGGAGAGAATCTTAATGAATTGTCAATTGGAAATGTCCGAAGAGGCGTGGACCTTAAAGTAGTAGCCATTGAGTCTATGAACCAAGTAACCGACTGTCGTGTGTTATTATTATTATTTTTGTTGTCTTAATTTGTTTTTCTTCAGCTGCAATACACTTGATATTGCGATAAAAAAAGTTTTTAAAATTACATGTGATTCACCTCCCCTCCCTTCCCTATCACGTGCAAATGATCTTACACTCACTACCTCGGTGCAACTTATCCATCGGTCCTTCAATCTGCTACGTCATTCAACTTCTCCAATCTCTACCGACATTGAGACTTCAAGTTGTCAACTTAGCCATAACAAGTCATCATTCCAAAGCTGCTCTAGCACCATTTTCATGTTCCTCATCCTGCAATCCTTTAGATGTCTTTTACCATATTTTAAATTTCATTGAGCCTCCAAGATACTGCACGTGTCACCTTGGTCCCATCAAGCAAACATCACACACTCGACCCTGTCGAACCACAAGCTCTTCAAGCTCCATTATTCACCATCTCCCCTCCTTTAGCATCCAAATATATACTAACCAACGAGATAAATATATTTAAAATAAAAATTAAAAGCAATTACCTAATAGTTGGTCACTTACAAGTCTAAAACTTTACCATCAAATTTGGTTGGAAAAATTCTCCTTTTATTTTTTTCCAAAAAATTAAAACTAAAATTAAAAAATAAATATTTAGAATTTTTTTGATGCACTATTAAATCAGCTTGATCTAGTGCCCTCCACACTATGAATTAGATGAATCAAACTTACGTCCAATTGTATTGGTTCACTATCAATTTCGACTGGACAAGCCAACAATGATACAGTGAATCTAGGCCTCGAAAACAAACAACATCATCTAAACTATTTATTGCTCCCACTTGAGCCATAAGGTTAACGTAACTCAGCTCAAGGATTGAGATGCTAGCAAAAACAAATATATTGGATAGAAGCAATGGATGATTTAACAATGCGGGACTAAGTAAACATTACGCCCAATTTTTAATAATTGAATATTTTAAAAATTATAAAGTAAACATTTTAAACAAATTTATTCCAGTCAAATCACCTTTTTTACATTGTATTATTGACTAATAATAAATTTAAACTTTTGATAGAAAATTAATTGGTCTTGGTTTTTATATTATAACGATTTGTTTGATGGAAGCTTACTTTGAGGGGTTTAGTGGATCCACTATAAATAGGTTTGCTATCCTTCCACTACTGAAAGCGAGTGGGTGAGATTGTTCTATTAAACCAGCTTGATCCGATGCCCTCTACACTATAAAGTAGGTGAATCCTACTTGCATCCAATTGCATTGGTGCACTATCAATTTGGACTAGACAGGCAAACAATGGAATAGTGAATCTAGGCTATGAAAGCAAGCAACAACATCGAAACCATTCGATGCTCCCACTTGGGTCACAAGCTAACGGATCTCAACTCAGCGATTGAGATGCTGGCAAAAAAATATATATTGGCTAAAAGTTAAGGATGATTGAACAATGTGGGACTAAGCAAGTTTCTAATAATTGTATAATCTAAAAATTATAAGGTAAACCTTTTAAACAAATTGATTCAAGTCAATTACCTTTTTACATTGTATTACTAACTAATAATAAAATTAACCTTTTGATAGACAAATAATTTGACTTTATTTTAATATTATTGCCTAACAATTGAAATATCAAATAAAAATGATTTGTTTGATAGAAGCTTGCTTTGAGGGATTTAGTGGATCCAACCTGTTATCCTTCAACTACTGAAATTGGGTGGCTGAGACTACTCTGTTAAACCAGCCTGATCTGGTTCCCTCCACACAATGAATCATGTGAATCATACTTATGCCCAATTGTATTGGTTCACTATCAATTTGGACTTGACAAGCCAACTATACTTGTCCAACAATGGTAAAGTGAATAATGGCCTTGAAAGCAAGCAAAACTATCCGAACCGTTTGTTGATCCCACTTGGGTCACAAGAAATTGCAACTCAGTTTAGCGATTGAGATGCTAAAAAAAACAAATATATTGGCTAGAAGCTATGGATGATTGAACAATGATGAACTAAGCAAGTTTCTAATGATTGTATATTCTAAAAATTGTAAGGTAAACATTATAAACAAATATTATTCCAAACAAATCACCTTTTTACATTCTATTACTGTCTAATAATAAATTTAACCTTTTGATAAAAAATTAATCGGACTTTATTTTTATATTTTTAACTGAAAAACTAAATCTAAAATTAAAATGATTTGATTGATAGAAGCTTGCTTTGAGGGATTTAGTGGATCCACTATAAACTAACCAACTATCCTTACACTGCTAAAAGCAGGTGGGTGAGATTGCTCTATCAAACCAGCCTGATCTGGTGCCCTCCACACTATGAATCAAGTGAATTAGACTTACGTCCAATTGTGTTAGTTCGCTATCAGTTTGGACTGGACAAGCCAACAATGGTATAGTAAACTAGGCCTCGTAAGCCATCAACACCATCCAAACCATTCATTGCTCCCAAATGGGTCACAAGCTAACGTAACTCAGCTCGGCGATTTAGATGGCAGCAAAAACAAATATATTGGCTAAAAGATAAGGATGATTGGACAATGTTGGACTAAGCAAGTTTCCAATAGTTTTATATTCTAAAAAATATAAGGTAAATTTTTAAACAATTTGATTCCAATCAAATCACCTTTTTACATTGTACTATTGACTAATAATAAAATTAACCTTTGATAGAAAACTAATTGGACTATATTTTTATATTGTTTGCTAATTATCGAAATATAAAATAAAAATGATTTGTTTGATTGAAGCTTGCTTCGAGGGGTTTAGTGGATACACTTTAAACCGACCTGCTATCCTTCCACTGTTGAAAGCGGGTGGGTGAGACTGCTCTTTTAAACCAGCCTGATCCGGTGCCCTCCACACTAAGTATTAGGAGAGTCATACTTACATCCAATTGTACTGGTTTGCTATCAATTTGGAATGGATAAGCCAATAATAGTATAGTGAATCTCAACATTAAAACAGGCAACACCATCCAAGTCGTTTGTTGCTCCCACTTGGGTCACAAGCCAACGCAACTCAGCTTAGCGATTTAGATGCTAAAAACAACGAATATATTGGCTAGAAGCTATAGATGATTGCACAATGTAGAACTAAGCATGTTTCTAATAATTGTATGTTCTAAAAATTGAAAGGAAATCATTTTAAACAAATATGTGATTACAGTTAAATCACCTTTTTAAATTGTATTACTGTCTAATAATAAATTTAACCTTTGATAAATAAATAATTTGACATTATTTTTATATTATTAGATAAAAATCTAGATCTAAAATTAAATTGTTTTGATTGTTAGAAGCTGGTTTTGAGGGGGTTTAGTGGATCTACTATAGACAAGCCTTCTATCCTTCCACTAATGAAAGTGGGTGGGTGGGACTGCTCTATTAATAAATTTAACCTTTTGATAAAAAAAATAGTTGGACTTTATTTTAATATTATTAGCTAAATATATAAATCTAAAATTAAATTGTTTTGTTCGTAGACACAGGTTTTGAGGGGTTTAGTGGATCTACTATAAACCAGCCTTCTATCCTTCGACTAATGAAAGTGGGTGGGTGAGACTTCTCTATTAAACCAGCCTGATCTAGTGCCCTCTACAATAAGAATCAAGTGAATTAGACTTACTTACGTCCAATTGTGTTGGTTCACTATCAATTTAGACTAGACAAGCCAACTCTGATATAATGAATCTAGGCGTTGTAAGCAAGCAACACCATCTAAACCATTCATTCCTCTCACATGGTCACATGCTAATGCAACTCAAATCAACTATTGAGATGCTAGCAAAAACAAATATATTGACTAAAAGATAAGGATGAATGAACAATTTGGAACTAAGCAAGTTTCTAATAATTGTATATTATAAAAATGGTAAGGTATACATTTTAAACAGATTGATTCTAATAAAATTACCTTTTTACATTTTATTACTGACTAATAATAAAATTAACCTATTTATAGAAAACTAATTAGACTTTATTTTCATATTACTAGCTAATAATCGAAATATAAAATAAAAATGATTTGTTTGATTGAAGCTTCCTTTGAGTGATTTAGTGGATTGATAATTTCCATCTTGATAATCAATTTAGGCTTTCAAATTCATGTTTTGATCCCTTTTTATATGCTTACTTTTGCATTTGCACTAGGTTCCATGAGTTATTTCTATTTTATCTTTAGATGCAAATCTTTTTATATTTGAGATGTTTTGGCATTAAATTTGAATATAATGTTGTAGGCTTCGAATGATTACGGACCTAGATCAGATTGGATCGAATTTGAGTTCAGACTTGGCTTCAATCAAGAGGATCAAGAGATGGAGAAATATGGGTTGCCCAATCAAGAATGGGGAGATCTAAGCCATCTTTCATCTTTTGATCAATCCGTGCTCAAGGTAGAGTAAATCAAGACCATAGATCAAGATCTGAAGTTTTGGTCCAAATCAAAAGTCATCTAGCCGTTGGATCTGTTGGAACCCGGATGGCTAAAGAGGGGGGGGGTGAATATAGCCAAACACTTGGACTTTTTGCACTTAACGAAATTCTGCACTTCAAGGGTTAGTAGCACAGCGAAAGCACAATAAACAGAGTAATGCAGAAATGCAGAAAACAAAACACCCTAGAACAACTAACAAGATCGCTAACAAGGAGGATTTACAAGGTTCGGGGATAACTTACCCCTACTCCTTGGCGTGCCCTTAAGGTGGGTGATCCCTTGATCGTCGGCAGATCAAGCCCCGGTGTTCACCGGATAGAAAGCAACCTCCTTCTCGGTGGAGTAACCTCTCCACAGCGTTTCAAACAAGGATATAGTTTTAAGCACAATGAAACACAAGGAAGATCTTACATAGCACTTAGCAAAGACAAGAACACAGCAAGCTCCCTCTAAGCTCCACCCAGCAACGATCTCACGCAAGAACCCTTTCCCCGTGTCTTCTCGCTGTTGGACTCGAAGCTTCTTGTTCCTTCCTCCAAGTGCTCAAGCAAGGGATGATCGCTTCACTGATTACAATTGCTTGCTCAAGATGATGGGATCACAGAACACACAAGCAAGGATGTGGAGAACACAATCACGCAGCAAGAACTAGCCAGAAGTTGATTCAGTGAACTCTTCTTCCACGAAGCTTTCTTGCGCCCTTTTGTTTCTCCACTCAGCACCAGGTGATGCCATCTCCTGCAGCCTCCAGCTGCTCACCTGCCAACGCCAGCTACCACTGAGCTCTCCCTGGACTCCCTGAGCTTCCCTCAGCCAAGCTCCAGTCAGCAGCTCCAGTCTGCAGCTCCGGCCGTTGCAACCTGAGATGGAAAACGGACAAACCTGCTCCAAGGAAAGGCCTCCATTGACTCTCCTTGAGTGATTGAATCCTTCCCTGTCACCTGCAGCTTAATCAGAGCATTAGAGCAGTGTATCAACCAGAAAATCAAGCATCAGAGGTTAAGCGCAGAAGATCAGATACGGTCATACGCGATCAGAGCGTCTGACAATGCAATTTGAATTAAAGTGATCGGTCATCGGTCTGATCCATGACTTGTGGGTCGGTCACCAGACCGATCTACTGGTTTGCTGGGACTCTCAGCTCTTGAAGCAACACAAGCCTGATCGGTCACCGGACCGATCAGAGTGAAGCCTGATCAGTTACCAGACCGATCAGAGTGAAGCCTGATCGGTCACTCAGACCGATCAGGTCCGATGAACAGTAATTTCGCAAATCAGACCCTAAGTCTTTGATCGGTCACCGGACCATTCAGGAGCTGATCCGCGGGGGAACTCAACTCACTGTTTGCTCCCTGATCGGTCACCAGACCGATCAGGAGCAAGGCAGTGAGGAAGCTGCCTGCTCCCTGATCGGTCACCGGACCGATCAGGAGCCAAGCAACAAGGCAACAGCCTGCTCCCTGATCGGTCACCAGACCGATCAGTCATCGCTGGATCGGTCTCCAGACCGATGCACGAGGGAGCAGCGTGCCAATCTCCCTGATTGGTCACCAGACCGATCCAGGGACGCAAACCTAGCCTTCCAAGCTAGGGTTTCACCCAACCTAGCCCTCCAAGCTAGGATTTTTCCATCTAACCCTCCAAGTTGGGACTTTTCACCTAACCCTCCAAGTTAGGACTTTTCACCTAGCCCTCCAAGCTAGGACTTTTCACCCAACCCTTCCGAGTTAGAACTTCATCCAACCTAGCCCTCCAAGCTAGGATTTTTCACCTAACCCTCAAGTTGGGACTTTTCACCTAACTCTCCAAGTTAGGACTTTTCACCTAGCCCTCCAAGCTAGGACTTTTCACCCAACCCTTCCTAGTTAGAACTTCATCCAACCTAGCCCTCCAAGCTAGGATTTTTCACCTAACCCTCCAGTTGGGACTTTTCACCTAACTCTCCAAGTTAGGACTTTTCACCTAGCCCTCCAAGCTAGGACTTTTCACCCAACCTTCCGAATTAGGACTTTTCACCACCTGGCTTCACTCACTAGGACCCGGCTTCACTCACCGGGATTTCCAACACCCGGCTTCACTCACCAGGACCTGGCTTCACTCACCGGGATTTCCAACACCTAACCTTCCAGGTTAGGATTTCAATCAACCCATGCCTAATCCCCGATCAGGTCTTAATCATAATCATAATCATAATCAACCTAAACTAAAATCGGTGTCAACACCAAAATAATAATCAGGGCCAGACTGCATCAACAATCTCCCCCTTTTTGTTATTTGACAACCCGATTTTAAGTTTAGGGATTCTCAATCAATTTCCTCAAATCCAGAATCATAGGGGAATCAGGATCCTCCCCCTATAGCATATCAAACCTAAACTTACCCAACCACACTCTAGATCCTCCCCCTCAACCCTAGGGGTATCCTAAAACAACAAAGGTATGATTGAAAATGTTTTTTTTAAAAGCATATGATATCATGTGAAAAGGATAGATCAAGATGAAGTAACCACATGCATCATATGAACATGGAGTAACAACACACATAGCATGGCATAACAGTCATATGCATCAAGTAGACATGACATTATAAGCATGAACATAGCGATATAGAATGCGGCAGATAGACAGATAGTAATCATGGGAACACATATAAGCCAACATCCTAAACATGATAAGAAATACATGCAAAATAACACCATTCAAGCTACTAAAGAGCATAAGATGGCAAGAGATACACCAAAAACAATCATAGTGGTAATACATAAAATATCCAGAATGATAATTAGATGCAACTCAGTGTATCAAAACCAAATAGATGCATACCAATGCATCGAAGTCAAAGAAAGTGTGGCACAAGGCCATAAAAGTCAAGTCACAGGGCATACAACCCAATAGTCATACAAGCTAAGCAAACAAATAGGCAAATCCCAACCCGAGACAGAGGACATCCAGACTCAACTATCAGCAGGGGGGGTCGTCATCCTGCATAGAATCATCCATCGTGATGTCGGCAGGAACAGAGGACCTTGGTGCAGTACTAGCAGAGGGCGCAACTCTAGGGAATGTGTGCTGGCGCCACTCATCGGACCATGTCTGCTGTAAAGTGCGAGCTCCAGAAACGTCGGTCTCGATCGAGGTCAGTCTGCTATCGATGGATCGGAACTGTGATTGGACCTCCTCGCGATAGACCTCCCGCAAATGAAAATCATGCTGGATGGTCTGATCCAGCTCTGAGAGCTGCCAGCTCAGATCTGGCTCGGGCTCATCATCGTAATCAACAGCAGCATCGACTGCCGCCTGAACCTGTGGACCTCCCCTCGGTAGCTCACCAAGAACCCTACCATCCTTCCAAACCAACGCCCGATCGTGCTCCCGAACAATGATGCCGGACTTGGCAAATGCCCGTCGGCCAAGTCTGCAGTCTTGTTTCACCATGGGCATGGTCCTGCCCTTGGTGACATCAACACCCACTGACATAAGCCAATCGGTGATGACATGACCAAATGACATGTAGACCGTGCGGCGACTCGGCTCGCGATAGGATAAGATGGACTGGAAGATGCTCTCCATGATATCGAAGTCCAAATGGCGGTGCATGCCGTAGAGCATCAGGCAGTGATAGGGTCGGATCTCAGTTAGGGGCTTGGAAGTGATTGGTAAGATACAATTTGTGATAATCTTGAACAAGATGTAACTAGTAGGAGAGAGACGAAGTGCTGCAAAGGTAGAAAAATCAGGGCCCAGCTCATCGAGACCAGCTGGGCGGGGATGACCGAAGAAATACTGATGGATACCATCAGGAGTAACATCCGCAAAAGGTGCCAATAAAGGATCAGGAAGCTCGGGGTAGATCGAATACAGGTTTGGTGATCTTCAACCACCCAGATACTCTGCTAAAATCTCGTAAGAGAAATCAAGGTTCCTCTTGGCGACTCGAGTGGTGAACTCGAAGCCCCCCTGAGGTCCCTGCTGAAGATTGTTGTAAAATTCGGAGACTAGGTCATAGTTGATAGGTCTCCCCAGAGAGAGGAGGAAACCAAGGTTGTAAAAAGTGACGATCTCCATGATCGAGGGACAATACTGAGTCAGGAAAGGGACATCTATCGATCGGCAGGGTAACACTTTAAAGGTCCTTGATTGGAAAGCCTGCTCACAGGCGGCATTTGGAAAGCGAGAGCTCGAGGAAGGCTGAGGCCTTCTGGAGGGCGCAGATAAGGAAGGGGCTTTCCCCTTCGCGCTGCCCTCTGTGGATTCTTTACCCTTTGATGATTTTCTAAAGATTGAATAAACAGATTTGATCAAGATAGGTAAACCAAATCATGACACCAATCACAAGAATAAGATGCGATCAAATTGATCAAGACAAGGTAAGACCCAATCAGTGAACATAATCACGACACAATCAAGATAAGAATTTAACCAAAAAGCAACCAAGATTTGATCATAGAGTGATAATCAAAGGGTAAGACGTTTGATCAAAGGTAAGACATGGCATGATAGGTCACGGCCAAAATAGGAGGTCACGGCACAACAAGCAAATACCAAAACACAGTTAGCCTCAAATACATAATCTATCAACTGATTAAAACCAAAAATGCTTACTTAGGTGCCATTTAGGTGTAGTGCAGAAGAACTCGAGGTCTAGATGAGCTTGCGCAGGAGAATACCTTGACGCAAGAGAGGAGCGCAACACCGTGAGTAAGGAAGGAAAACTTGCAGAAGACAAGGAAACCTCGCAGGAAATCTGTTCAGAACCGTGCGCACACACACAAACGCTCACTCGCAAGGGGAAGAAGGAGATGAGGAAGACTCGCTAGGGTTCGACAATGAGAGGTTTTGGAGGAGTTAATCGGTTGGTGGATCGGTCCACCAACCAGACTTTAATGCGTCTGAACGGATCACCGTTCGATCTGATAGCGCCCAGACCGATCAGGCTCTGGCCTGATCGGACTTGCCTGGTCCTGATCGATCGGGTGACCGATCAGGCAGGCTCCTGATCGATCTGCTGATAGATCAGGAAGCGAACAGTAGGGTCGGATGAAATCTTGGAAGACCCCAGATCGGTCTGAGGACCGATCCAGGCTAGGCCAGAATTAAGAAATCTCGTGAAGTTTCTGTGACCCCTCTAATCGGTCTGTGGACCGATCACTACCGAAAGGAGCCAGATCGGTCTGGGGACCGATCAGCCCTAAGCCTGATCGGTCCGGTGACCGATCAGGGTTCCTGATACTCCCTGATACGATCTGAAATATTCAGTTTCAGATTTTCAGAATCTTTCCAACGAGATCTGATGAAGTTTATCGAACTTGGACATGATCTCATGACTAAAATTGATCCCTAAACAAGGATCAAAAGTCCTTATAGGTTCAACAATCACTTTGCTCCACCCAAGTGGAGTCAAACTCAATCAACAATCATCCAAGCAAATTCAATCAAGTTTTATACCAAATTCATGTTTCCAATCAAGTTTCCTTGATTGGAATGTCCAAGTATGAACATGGAGCCAAATACACATATGTTATGCATTGGATTTTCCCATACTTGGTCACCAAAGTGATTTTTATCTCGTCAACTTAATGTCTCAATGGATGCAATGACATTTTGAGAAATTGAGTTGATCCTAACATCTCACCGCATTTCTAGCAAACAAAAAAGTTTTGGTAAACCTTATAGTTTGTGTGAGATGTCCCCAAAGTTACCCATTGTATCCCAACAATTAGAACTTATCATGAAGGGTTTTGGATGCATTTTGAAATTTATGAAGTACAACACATTCCCAACTCCCTTCTTAAGAAGCTAAAATCATTTTCGGGGAGTGGTTTAGTGAAAATGTCAGCGAGGTTTGACTTGGACTCTACATGTGAGAGTACAATATCTCCCCTAGTAACATGATCCCTAATGAAGTGGTGACGCACTTCAATATGTTTGGTCCTAGAATGATGGACTGGATTCTTGGTGAGGTTAATTGTGCTAATGTTGTCACACAACACTTGCACACTCTTGCAACTCAATCCATAGTCCTCTAGAGTGTGAATCATCTATAAAAATTGTGATACACTCTCTCCCATGGCAATATATCTGCCTCGGTCATGGAGAGAGCAACACAATGTTGCTTCCGACTTGACCAACTAACTAAAGATGATCCTAGAAATTGGCAACCCCCACTCGTGCTTTTCCGATCCAACTTACATCCAGCGTAGTCGGAATCGGTATAGCCAATTAGATCAAATGATTCGGTACGGGGGTACCAAAGACCGACTCCTATTGTGCCTTTAAGATATCTCAAAATTCGCTTAACAGCGAATAAATGAGATTCCTTGGCACATACTTGATACCTAGCGCACATACCCACAGCGAAAAGAATATTAGGTCGACTAGCTGTGAGGTATAGCATACTACCTATCATGCTTTGATATTGAGTCAAATCAACGGGTTTACCATTCTCATCATTGTCTAATCTTGTGTTTGTGGCCATGGGAGTGGTTTCCTCTTTTGAATCACTCATATTGAATTTCGGAAGCATTTCTTATGTGTATTTCGATTGGTGCACATGGATACCATTGCGAGTTTGCTTGATTTCAAGTCCAAGGAAGAAAGTCAACTCTCCCACTAGACTCATTTCAAATTCACTTTCCATGTGTCCAATGAATTCATTTAAATAGCCCTTGTTGTTTGAGCCACAAATTATGTCATCGACATATACTTGGGCCACAAAAATATTGTTACCATCTCTACGTAAAAATAGTGTAGGGTCTATTTGGCCTCTTACAAAGCCTTTCTCAATTAGGAATGTCGACAACCGCTCGTACCAAGCTCAGGGTGCTTGTTTAAGGCCATAAAGTGCCTTTTTGAGTTTGAACACGTGGTTTGGAAATTCGGTACTCTTAAACCCCGGTGGTTGTTCAGCATAGACCTCTTCTCTAATTAAACCATTTAGAAAAGCCGATTTGACGTCCATTTGATATAATTTGAAACCACGATGTGCTGTAAATGCTAGCATCAATCGGATGGACTCTAATCGTGCCACAGGAGCATACGTCTCATCATAATCAAGGCCTTCAACTTGACTATAGCCCTTGGCTACTAAGCGTGCCTTGTTTCTAATGATTTCTCCCTTGTTGTTCAACTTATTTTTGAAGACCCATTTGGTTCCAATGATGGTGGTCTTCCTAGGTCTAGGGACTACGTCCCAAACTTGACTTCTTTCAAATTAACCTAGTTCATCTTGCATTGCAATGATCCAATCAGGATCATTTAATGCTTCATCAATTTTCCTAGGTTCAATCTCAGAAATTAAGGCAACTCCATTAGCCTCATTCCGGAAGAATGATCTAGTTCTAACCCCATGGTGGATGTCTCGAACAATTTGGTCTTGGGGATGACTAGAGGCTAATCTAGTTTGCCTAGGTGTTGGTGGTGCTTCTTGAATGGGTTCACTAGACACAAGCTCAGCCTCAGGATTCGGCTGATCTATGGGTTGTCTAGGCTCACCATCATCGGATTCATCACCATCAACAACATTTGGACTCTCATTCTAACTTAGTCCCCTAAGTTCGAATTGGACTTCATCTTCTGGTTGACCATTGACTTTTGGAATTTCTTCAAAGACAACATCAGAAGACTCTTCAACTAATCTAGATTTCTTATTGTAGACTCTGTAGGCTTTGATAACGAGGGAGTACCCGACTAGTATCCCTTCATCAGCCTTTGCCGTGAACTTCCCAAGATGATCCTTGGTGTTTAGGATGAACACCTTACAACCAAACACCCTAAGGTGTTTAACCGTAGGTGGCTTCCCAAACCAAAGCTCATGAGGAGTCTTTCCTAAGAACCTATTAATGAGGACTCAGTTTTGCACATAGCAAGCTATATTTACAGCTTTGGCCCATAAGTAACTCGGTAGTGAGTACTCATTAAGCATGCTTCATGCAGCCTCTTGTAGAACACGGTTCTTCCTCTCTACAACACCATTTTGTTGTGGTGTTCTAGGAGTGGAGAACTCATGTCTATAACCTCTATCTTGACAAAATTCTAAAAACCGTTGATTTTAAAATTCACCTCCATGATCACTTCTAATTGTCTTAATAGTTGATGATTTTTCATTTTCAACTCTTCTACAAAAAGAAATGAAAACATCTAAGGTTTGGTCCTTATATTTTAGAAAATAAGTCCATGTATATCTAGTAAAATCATCAATGATAACAAAGCAATATCTACTTCTATTCAATGATATGGTAGTACTACAATCAAATAAATCCATGTGAAGTAAATCTAAAGCGGTAGATGTACTTACAGCGCTTTTACCTTTATGTGTAGATTTTGTTTGCTTACCCATTTGACATGCATCACAAAGTTTGTCTTTTTCATACTTGATGCTTGGTAAGCCACGAACTAATCCCTTGTTGGCCAACTTCCGGATGTTCTTCATGTTAACATGTGCTAGCCTCCGGTGCCAAAGGGTGGACTCTTCTTCTTTTGACATGAGACACTTAGCAAAAACATTAGTAGCACTTTTAAATGAAACTTGATAAATAGTCTACTCTTGCTCCTACTAGTACCGTGTCTAAGGTGTCATGTTGTCTAACTAGACATTGACTTGGTTGAAAATCAATTGTGTAACCCGTGTCACACAATTGACTGACACTTAGGAGATTAAATGTCATCCCCTTGACTAGAAGGGCATTTGAAATTCTAAGACATTCGGATATTTGAATGTCTCCTATGCCTATGACCTTAAGACTACCATTGTTACCAAATGAAACATTACCTCTACTTTTCTTTTGAAGTGTGGTAAACAATGATCTATCCTCGGTCATGTGTTTGGAGCATCCACTATCAACGAACCAAGTTGATAGATGCTCCCCCTCAATCATAACCTACACAATTAGAAAAATAGAAGTTTTAGGTACCCAACCCTTGGGACCTAAAGCATCAACTAAACAAGACTTAGGCACCCATGCCTTGACAGCTTTCTTTTGAACCTTGGGTGTCCTAGATTGTCTCATATCATCCTAGACATAAGAGATACAAAAGAAGGTTCTTTGGGTCGGTAACCAATACCGGCCCTATTGTAAACCGCCCTTTGGGCATTCAAGATCATGTCTAGGGTCTTGGAGCTAGTTGAGAACTTCTCAAGAATATTCTTGAGCTTCTCAACTTCACTCTTCAATGATTTGTTCTCTTCTTCTAGCAATTCATCATGCAAATCATCTACATCCTTAACCTTAGAGGATTTCAAATTTCAACCTCAAGTTTCAATGATTAATTTCATCCTTAACATTTCAACATGCAAGTCATCTATGTTATCATCCCTAGATGCTTTCAATTGTTCAATTTCTAATTGCAATGATTTAACCTTATTTTTGACTTCTTTAACATATTGGTTAAACATGCAATAGCTCTATAACATTTCTCAAGTTCGGGAGAAGTTACCTCTTCATCATCCGAAGATGATGAAGCCGCGTTTGAGGAGTTGGAAGATTCATCACTGCTTTCCTCTCCAAGAGCCATGAGTGCCACATGCCTTGTGCTCTTCTCCTCCTTCTCTTCATCGGATGAGCTTGAGGAGGATTCATCCCAAGTGGCCTTCAAGGCCTTCTTCTTTCTTCTTGATTTTTCCTCTTTCTTTGGATTTCTCCTCCTTCTTCTTTAGCTTTGGGCATTCATTCTTGAAATGCCCTTTCCTACCACACTCATAGCAAGAAGCATTAGTCTTATCAAGTTTAGCTTCACTAGGTTACCTTTACCCTTGAAGCGTCGACCCCTTCTCATCATCCTTCTCACAAAATTCGCCATCTCGGANTCCTTCTTCTTCTTGTTGGATCGGTCCCCTGCAACTAAGGCAATCCCCTTCTCCTTGGGGCCTTTGTTAGCCATTTCATGCAATTCCATCTCACAAAACAAATCATCTAACTTAAAAATTGATAAGTCCTTGGATACTTTGTAGGCATCCACCATGGATGACCACAAAGCATTCCTTGGAAATGCTTTTAGTACATACCTCACAAGGTCGCGATTCTAGACCTTTTCATCAATCGAATGAAGCCCATTGAGGACTTCCTTGAACCGGCTATGTAGCTCACTTACCGATTCATTTTCCTTCATGGAGAGGTTTTGTAATTGGTTGAGAAACAAATCCCTCTTGGCGATTCTTGAATCTCGGGTGCCCTCGTAGAGTTCGATGAGCTTGTTCCACAAGTCCTTTGCACTTGTAAAAGGACCAATCTTGATGAGTTGGTCTTTGTTCATGCCGCATTGTAGAGTGACAACCGCCATTGCGTCGGCTTCACTCTTTCGAGTTTGTTCATCCGTCCACCGCGAAGATTCAAGTTCTTTGCCTTCATCATCCTTTGGAGGGGTAAACCCCTCCTTCACTGCGAACCAAGTATTGATGTTCATCTTCAAGTAATATTCCATCTTCGATCTCCAATATTGAAAGTCAGCGCCATCGAAGAAGGGAGGTCGGGTGGTGGAAAAACCTTCTCTCAAAGCCATGGATGATAGCTCTCGGTTGTTAATCCGCAAAAAGAGAGCCCCAAGCTCTGATACCACTTGTTGGAACCCGGATGGCTAGAGAGAGGGGGGGGTGAATATAGCAAAACACTTGGACTTTTTGCACTTAACGAAATTCTGCACTTCAAGAGTTAGTAGCACAGTGGAAGCACAATAAACAGAGTAATGCAGAAATGCAGAAAACAAAACACCCTAGAACAACTAACAAGATCGCTAACAAGGAGGATTTAAAGGTTCGGGGATAACTTGCCCCTACTCCTTGGTGTGCTCTTAAGGTGGGCGATCCCTTGATCGTCGGCAGATCAAGCCCTGGTGTTCACCGGATAGAAAGCAACCTCCTTCTCGGTGGAGTAACCTCTCCACAGCATTTCAAACAAGGATATAGTTTTAAGCACAATGAAACACAAGGAAGATCTTACTTAGCACTTAGCAAAGACAAGAACACAACAAGCTCCCTCTAAGCTCCACCCAGCGACGATCTCACGCAAGAACCCTTTCCCCGTGTCTTCTCGTTGTTGGACTCGAAGCTTCTTGTTCCTTCCTCCAAGTGCTGAAGCAAGGGATGGTCGCTTCACTGATTACAATTGCTTGCTCAAGATGATGGGATCACAGAACACACAAGCAAGGATGTGGAGAACACAATCGCGCAGCAAGAACTAGCCAGAAGATGATTCAACGAACTCTTCTTCCACGAAGCTTTCTTGTGCCCTTTTGTTTCTCCACTCAGCACCAGGTGATGCCATCTCCTGCAGCCTCCAGCTGCTCACCTGCCAATGCCAGCTACCACTAAGCTCTCCCTGGACTCCCTGAGCTTCCCTCAGCCAAGCTCCAGTCAGTAGCTCCAGTCTGCAGCTCCGGCAATTGCAACCTGAGATGGAAAACGGACAAACCTTCTCCAAGGAAAGGCCTCCATTGACTCTCCTTGAGTGTTTGAATCCTTCCCTGTCACCTGCAGCTTAATCAGAGCATTAGAGCAGTGTATCAACCAGAAAATCAAGCATCAAATGTTAAGCACAGAAGATCATATACGGTCAGACGCGATCAGAGCGTCTGACAATGCAATTTGAATTAAAGTGATCGGTCACCGGTCCGATCCATGACTTGTGGGTCGGTCACTAGACCGATCTACCGCTTTGCTGGGACTCTCAGCTCTTGCGGCAACACAAGCCTAATCGGTCACCGGACCGATCAGAGTGAAGCCTGATCGGTCACTCAGACCGATCAGGTCCGATGAACAGTAATCCTGGAAATCAAATCCTAAGTCTATGATGGGTCACCGGACCGTTCAGGAGCTGATCCGCGGGGGAACTCAACTCACTGTTTGCTCCCTGATTAGTCACCAGACCGATCAGGAGCAAGGCAGTGAGGAAGCAGCCTGCTCCCTGATCAGTCACCGGACCGATCAGGAGCCAAGCAACAAGGCAACAGCCTGCTCCCTGATCTGTCACCAGACCGATCAGTCATCGCTGGATCGGTCTCCAGACCGATCCACGAGGGAGCTGCGTGCCAATCTCCCTGATTGGCCACCAGACCGATCCTGGGACGCAAACCTAGCCTTCCAAGCTAGGGTTTCACCCAACCTAGCCCTCCAAGCTAGGATTTTTCCATCTAACCCTCCAAGTTGGGACTTTTCACCTAACCCTCCAAGTTAGGACTTTTCACATAGCCCTCCAAGCTAGGACTTTTCACCCAACCCTTCCGAGTTAGAACTTCATCCAACCTAGCCCTCCAAGCTAGGATTTTTCAGCTAACCCTCCAGTTGGGACATTTCACCTAACCCTCCAAGTTAGGACTTTTCACCTAGCCCTCCAAGCTAGGACTTTTCACCCAACCTTCTGAATTAGGACTTTTCAACACTTGGCTTCACTCACCAGGACCCTGCTTCACTCACCGGGATTTCCAACACCTAACTCTCCAGGTTAGGATTTCAATCAACCCATGCCTAATCCCCGATCAGGTCTTAATCATAATCATAATCATAATCAACCTAAACTAAAATCGATGTCAATACCAAAACAACAATCAGGGCCAGACTGCATCAACAGGATCAAGCTCAAGAGGAGTCTAAGCCATCCATTCAAAAGGAAGGGTAATCCTAGCCAAATGTTGTAGATCTGATCGATCCAAGCTACGGAGAAGAAGATCCTGACCATTGATGGAGATCTGGAAAGTTTGGCTTCAATCCGAGATGATCTGACCGTTGGATTAAGCGAGGACGATCACAACCGTTCATTTTTAATTGGAATTAGTAAAATCAGAAAACTTCTCACCGAGCTTAGCGTCGCGAATTCTTCCCTATTTTTGGCAATTTCTCAGCATTTTTCTTCTCTGATTCGCACGGCCAACATCAGATCAAGCTCATTTCAAGATCTCGAATCATCGGGATCAATTTCCTGTGTAGTTTGCTAATCAAATTCGTCACTGAAGGGGCTCAGGTGAGGGTTTTGCCAAAGAGCTAAGCTTCTGCCGATTCCTTCCTTTTTGATCACTGTCTTCATCGATCGGACCTATCAGAGCACTCGGAGGGGTTCTTCGAAGGTTTCTGAGGGTTCCTGAGCCAATTCACCATTCAACTTATCAAGGAGGAAGAGATCGGAAGAGGTTTTCAGATTGCGCACCAAGCTGATGCAAATTGATCAAGGGAGTCGATCCTTTGCTGATTTTCAAGCTAGAGGGTTTCTAGCTTGGCTCTTGTGTGACGGCAAGAAGAAATCTTGGTGAAGGGACTGATCGGATGTTAAATTTCTGCAAATTTTGTTTCTGAATACTTAGTTACTTAAGTTGTTTGTATCTGATCGGTCTGTTTGACCGATCAGGTAAGTATCTGATCGGTCTGTTCGACCGATCAGGAAGAGGTCTCAGCTAAATTCCAGTCATGTTTCTTAGCATGTTTTGCTTCAGTTTTCACAATTCTGCAATTAGTTACAGATTTCCTACATTCAATATTAGTACTTGAATTTCAATCTCACAGTTTCGAATTGAATTGCTCAGTTTTCAAATAGGAAAAGTGAAGTTTCTGTAATTTTCTAGTTAGTTTCTGATTTAGCTGAGTTCATTTTGTTTCCAACTATAATTTCATTCACTATCGCAGAAATACCCATTTCACTTGATAACCCAAAATATAAAATGATGAATTCTAGCTCGAGTTAAGCATTCTTAGCTAGTCCTTGGAAAAATATGACTTGAGACCCCCTATACTACACTTAGTTTTGTGAGCTAAGGGTTTTCAATTTATAAATTCAAATTTGAGGCTCATTGTGACACTGATTGTGGGCTTATCAAAATTTTTGGCCTCGTTGCCGGGGAACTTCACACTAGATGAGTTTGTTTGATGTGAGCTTGTGCTTAGTTTCAATATTCTTTGATACTATTTCGTTTGCTTTAGCTTTCTATATACATTTGCTGGCATTTTGTTGGTTTTATGACCAGGACTGCATGTGGTGATATTGAGGAGTTTCATCCTGAGATTGAGAGAACCTTCAGAGCTAGGAGAAATCAAGGATGAGTTCTAGAAGTTATTGAAAATATTCCTATTCATTCAAGCAGACCCATGGCAGAACATCAGAAGACTATGAAGGAACTTGCAGCCCCTGATGGTGCATTTCAGTACTCTTGTATTGCATATCCAGAGTTAGCTAGAGATTTTGAGTTGAGATCAGGCCTAATTCATCTACTTCCCAAGTTTCAGGGGCAATCAGGAGAAGATCCTAATAGACATTTGCATGAGTTCCATGTAGTGTGCTCCACTATGAAGCCCCAAGGGATTTCTGAAAGGACGTAAAATTAAGGGCATTTCCATTTTCTTTGACTGGAGCAGCTAAAGATTGATTTTATTACTTGCCTACTGGACATGTTGCAAGTTGGATTGCTATGAAAAAGACATTTTTAGAGAAGTATTTTCCAGCTTCAAGAATGGCTATTATTAGAAAGAGCATCTGTGGTATTCAACAAGTGGTGGGAGAGACCTTATATGACTATTGGGAGAGATTCAATAAGTTGTGCTCAAGTTGTCCACAACATCAAATAAGTGAGCAACTTCTTATTCAATATTTCTATGAAGGTCTATTTCAAATGGATAGAATCATGATTAATGCTGCAGCTGGAGGAGCTCTAGTGAACAAGACCCCAGAACAAGCTAGAGAATTGATTACAAATATGGCGGAGAACTCTCAACAATTTGGAAGTAGGGCTCTTACAACGAGTGGGGTGAATGAAGCCCAATTGGTTTCGAATGAACAAAAAGAGATTAAAAATTCTTTTGTAGAGCTTACTTCTTTAGTGAAGCAAATGACTTTGAATAATTTGAGCCAAAATCAAAACGTTCCAGTAGCTTCACCTACAAATCAAGTAATGAGGTTGTGTAGCATATGTTCGAGTCAAGAGCATAATTCGGATTTGTGTCCAAATTTACAACAAGATGAATCATTAGTCGCCTTGACTAGAGGTCAATATCAATCAAGGAATGACCCATATTCATCTACTTACAACCCGGGATGGAGAGATCACCCTAATTTGAACTATGGTAATTCATTTTATCAACAAAATACTTCACAACAGCCCCTACAACAATTCCAGCCACATTTCCAGAATTTTCAGCAAGGAAATTAGAATTTTCAGCCTTAATTCCAACAAAATCAGCAAGGATTTCAACCAATTCAGAATTTTCAGCAATCTTTTCAACCTTCACAGCTTTCCCAGAGTTTATATCAGCATCAACAACCATACCAGCATAATTTTCAGTTTCAAAATCAAAGTTTTCAGTAGCCCCAACAATTTCAGCCTTCAAATCAAAATTTTCATCCTTCAACTCAGAATTTTCAGTTTCAAAATCAGAATTTTTAGAGTAGTAATTTCCAACAACATCCACCTAGTTCTCAACACAATCTCCAGCAATTTCAACCGCCCATTCACTCATTAAATCAGCCCTAACAATCTAATTTTCATGGTTCACAGCAAACCCAAGGTGTTTAGTAACCTAATGCTTCATTTCAAGGCCAACAAAAGTCCCATACTAATCAAGGAGGCTTTGGGAACTCTAGTGGGTATAATGCACAACAACAAAGGTTTGAGGAGATGATGTAAAAAATCCTACAACAACAACAAATTTTACAACAACAACAAGGGCAACAAAAGAATGATTCCACCCTTCAAAACATAGAAAGACATATTGGACAACTAGCAAGTGGAATGAATCAATTGCAAACCCAAGGATCGGGTCAATTACCTTATCAAGCTACTCCTAATCCTAAGAGAAATGTTAGTGCAATAACTTTGAGGAGTGGGAGAGTTGCTTCAAGTCTAAATACTCAAAGGGATGAATTTGCTGAAAAATTTTCAACAACTTGTTTTCTAGCTGAGAACAGTCCAAAAATGGATTCTACGACGGTTGAATGTAACCCTAGTTCAAGCCTAAGTCCTTCTTCTATTGATCCTGCGATTTTGGTGGAAGAACAAGGAGAAATTAGTAAAATCAAGGCACCTACATTAGCTATACCGATTGAAGTTCCTGCTCAAGACTCACTTCCAAAAATTTCAGCTCAAGTGGAGGAAACAAGGGTTCCTTTACCCTTTCCACAGCGTAAGATTCAAGCTAAAAAGCATGTAGAGGAGGAGAAGGCAAAGGAGTATCAAGAGCTTGTGAAACCATTCAGTAAGGTGGAAATAAATGTGCCATTGTTGACCATGATCAAGCAAATACTTAAGTATGCCAAATTTCTTAAGGATTTGTGTGTGCACAAGAGGAAGCTTAAGGGGAATGAATTGGTCAGTTTAGTAAAGAATGTCTCAACCCTTATTCATTCAATCCCCCAGAAATGTAAAGATCCAGGAGTATTCACTGTGTCCTGTAAGATTGGAAGGAATCTTTTTCATGATGCTATGCTAGATTTGGGAGCTTCTATTAATATGATGCCTAGATCAGTTTTTCAGATGCTTGGCATTGGACCTATGCAGCCTACAGGAGTGGTTATTCAGCTAGCAGATAGGAGTCAGACTCATCTAGCTGGAATCATTGAAGATGTATTAGTGAAGGTGAAAGAGTTGATTTTTCCTGCGGACTTCTATATCATAGACATGGAGGGGGATTATCTAGCACATAGATCTCCACTTATTCTTGGGAGACCATTCTTGAAGACTGCAAGGACAAAGATTGATGTATATGCAGGCACACTTTCTATGGAGATAGGAGACATAGTGGTGCAGTTTAATAATTTTGATGCTATGAAACAACCCGGAGAGGATCATTCCATCATGAGCATGGATATTTTAGATGAGTTAGTTGATGCAAATTTACTTGCTGATAGAGTTTCACTTGGTATTCATAGAGGATATTTTAGCTCAGATGAGGCTGAGGATGCATTAGCTATAGAGGGGGCTGGTTTGAAGATTCTATCTGATTCACTCTCAGTTGGAGACGATTCTATAGGTGTAGGAGATTGCACTGAGCCCCAGGGATCACCTATATTGATTGACATATCAGGAGATTCAGAGGATATGCTTGAGAGTGTAAGGGATTGCACTGAGCCCCAGGGATCACCCATACCTACCGAGCAGTCGCAGATAGAGTTAAAACCATTGCCAGAACATTTAAAGTATGCTTATTTGGGAGAGGAGTAGTGTTTACCTGTTATCATTGCCCAGAACCTAGATTCAGAGCAAGAAGACAAATTATGTCAAGTTCTGAGGCAGCATAAGAGAGCTATAGGGTGGACATTAGCTGACATACCTGGTATTAGCCCCGCTATTTGTATGTACAGGATATTTTTAGAGGAGAATGCGAGGCTAGTCAGGCAGCCACAGAGAAGGTTAAATCCACTAATTTTAGATGTTGTAAAGAAAGAGGTGACTAGATTTTTGCAGGCAGGTATTATATACCCTATTTCTGACAGTAAGTGGGTTAGTCTTATTTATGTGGTTCCTAAGAAGTCCGGAGTGACAGTGGTGGAGAATGAAAGTAATGAGTTAGTACCTACCAGGGTGAAGAATTCATGGAGAGTTTGTATCGATTATAGGAAGCTGAACCAAGAAACGAGGAAAGATCACTATCCCTTGCCTTTTATTGATCAGATGTTAGAGAGGTTGGCAGGAAAGTCTCACTATTGCTTCCTAGATGGATATTCAGGATATTTTCAGATTTGTATAGACCCGGAGGATCAGGAGAAGACCACTTTCACTTGTCCTTTCGGTACATTCACTTATCGACGTATACCATTTGGGCTTTGCAACGCCCCAGGGACATTCCAGCGGTGTATGGTGAGTATTTTTGATGAGTTACTAGAACACTGCATGGAAATATTCATGGATGATTTTTCTGTATTTGACACATCATTTGATACTTATTTGGATAATTTGTCTAGAGTACTACATAGATGCATTGAAATTAATCTTGTCCTGAATTTTGAAAAATGTCATTTTATGCTAGAGCATGGGATTGTTTTAGGACATATAGTCTCTAAGAAAGACATTGAAGTAGATCCTGCTAAAGTTAGTGTAATATCTTCTCTATCTTACCCCGTATACGTACGGGATGTTCGAGCTTTCCTTGGCCATGTAGGATTTTACAGGAGGTTTATTAGAGACTTCAGTGAAATTGCTCGCCCTTTGACTAGACTTTTGCAGAAGGATGTGAATTTTTTTGCTTTGATGAAAAATGCAAGGAAATTTTTCAATGATTGAGGGAGGCTCTTATTTCAGCTCCTATTATTAGGCCTCCTGATTGGACTCTACCTTTTGAGTTGATGTGTGACGCTTCAAATTTTACTGTAGGGGGTGTACTTGCACAGAGGGTAGATAGAGTGCCACATGTTATTTGCTATGCTTCCAAGACTTTAGATGCTGCTTAGGCTAACTATACCACCACAGAAAAAAGCTCCTTTCTATTATTTTTTTGCTTTGGATAGATTTAGATCATATTTGCTATGTTCTCATGTGATTGTATTTTCTGATCATGTAACCTTGAAGTATCTTCTGAAGAAGCCGAATGCAAAACCCAGATTAATTAGATAGATGCTTCTACTTCAAGAGTTTGTTTTGGAGATTCGAGATAGGAGTGGCAAGGAGAACTTGGTGGCAGATCATTTGAGCAGGATAGAGGGAGATGGACACCTTACCGTCATTGATGATGATTTCAGAGATGAGCACCTTTTAGTGGTGCATGGTGAGTTGCCATGGTATGCGGATCTAGTTAACTATTTAGTAGCTAATATTTTTCCTGCATAATTTACTAAGGCTCAGAAAGATAAATTTAAGAGTGATGCTAAATTTTATGTGTGGGATGATCCTTACTTGTGAAAATTTTGTGTGATCAACTAATTAGAAGATGCATACTTGATCATGAGTTTCATTCAATTCTTACACTTTGCCATTCGTCAGCCTGTGGAAGACATTTTGGTCCACAGAGGACTGCTAGGAAAGTACTAGAATGTGGATTATTCTGGCTTCTTTATTCCATGACGCTTATCTATTTTATAAAAACTGTGATAGATGTCAGAGGACAGGAAACATAGGAGCTAGGAATGAAATGCCCCAACAAACTATGCTTTTTTGTGAAATTTTTTATGTATGGGGGATAGACTTTATGAGACCTTTTCCTGCATCTTTTGGATTTTTGTATATACTACTTTTTGTTGATTATGTATCTAAGTGGGTGGAGGTCATTCCCTCCAGGACGGACGATTCTTTTGTTATTGTGAGTTTTGTTAGGTCACACATTTTTTTGTAGGTTTGGAATTCCAAGAGCTATTATAAGTGATCAAGGTTCACATTTTTGTAACAAGCACATGAAAGCTTTACTCAACAAATATGGGGTTTTGCACAAAGTGTCTACTTCCTACCACCCCCAAACTAATGGACAAGCCGAGGTATCAAATAAAGAGATTAAGGCAATCTTGGAGAAGATCATGGGGCCTAGTAGAAAAGATTGGAGCAAAAGACTTGATGATGCATTGTGGGCTTATCGGACGGCATATAAGACACCTATTGGAATGTCTCCCTACCGGCTTGTTTATGGGAAAGCGTGTCACTTGCCCGTGGTAATAGAGCATGGAGCTTATTGGGCGGTGAAGGCTTGCAATTTTGATGCAAATAAAGTGGGAGAAGAAAGGAAGCTACAACTTCAAGAACTTGAGGGGATAAGATTGGAAGCGTACGAAAACTCAAGGATTTACAAAGAGAAGACTAAGAACTTTCATGATAAGCATATAGTGAAGAAGGATTTTCAAATTGGCGACAAAGTTCTTTTGTACAAATCAAGGCTCAAATTAATTAAAGGTAAGTTGAGGTCTAGATGGGAAGGTCTATTTCTTGTTACTAATGTTTTTCCTTATGGTGTTATTGAGATTAAGGATGAAGCTAATGATCTTATATGGAAAGTTAATGGTCACCGGCTCAAGAAATATTTTGAAGAAGTGAAGGAGTTAGATGTGGATGGATTGGATGTTAAAGATGCTATCTACCCAACTTAAAGGGGAGTTTGATCCTTCTTACACTTTTATTTCATTGTATATACCATTTTTATATTTTCTAGCAGTAAATTTTTCTTTTACAGTGAGTTCTTGTTACCTTTTTGGCATCTTGTTTCATGCATGATTTGGAATAAATGTATCCCTCTAGATTTTCTTTATATCATTTTAGAATCCTTTGAAAATGAATTAAATTTGATTGTTAAAACTTATGATTTGAGCCAATGGATGAAAACTCTTGGATACTTGAGTTACTACTTAGTTATGGACTCTAGATTGATGATTTGAGATGAATTCATTTTACCTAGTGAGGATTTGGCCTTATTTTTGAGATACACACATGTGATTGTACTCTAGAACTTGCTTAGGTTCTTTCAAGACTATATTTCTATGATTGGAATATATTTATGGAGGTGAATCACTTTGTTTCCTTTTTCTTATTATTTTTGTAATATTCCTTGTTGATCCACTCTATATTCTATTTTTTCTTTCCCTATTTTTCTGTTCATAACCATATTTTCCATGGACTTGGGTGCTTTGATTGTTTCTTGATGTTACTTTGCTCAAGACAATCAAAAAGCTAAGTGTGGGGGAGGTGGTTAGTGTTGGATCGAGAAACACGATAGAGGGGGGGGGGGTGAATATCGTGAAAACTTTTTCGGACAAAACTTTAGAGAGAATATGCAGCGAAATTAAAATCAAACACGAGGAACACAAGTATTTTTTTTACTTGGTTCGGAGTCGCGGTCGGCTCCTACTCCAAGGCCCACGGTCCTTGACCGTTTACTACGGGCAATTCTATAATAGTGCAAAGATTTACAGAATTTGATACAATAGTAGTGTAGTAAATAAACGAATACACTTTTCGTTACCGACTCCCGGTGTGGATCGCACTTCGGAGAAGAGGGTCGTCGTCGGCGCTGGAATGTCGAGATCGGAGTTTGCCGGAGCAGAGCGCTTGAATGAAAAGCGTAGAGGCGTTGGAAAGTTGTATTCTTGAAGCCTAGGGGTCGAGCCCCTTTTATATTGCTCCTGGGGGCGCCTGGGACGTCGGGGGCGTCTGACACGTGCCTTCGGATCTGAGAACCTCTATCCGAAGATTGGTCAGCGCTTATCCCCTTCGAATCGGCTCTAGAGCTGACTGGGGCGCCTGGGACCTCCCGGGCGCCCAACTTGACTGGGTCCGATGGCTTCGTGATTGATTTTGCTTCGACTAATCTTTGGCTTTGACCTTGGGCGCCCGGGACCTCCCGGCCGCATAGCCCAGTGTTGTTCCGAAGCGATTCTTGCTTAACTGCTTGTTAGGCTTTGACCTTGGGCGCCCGGACCTCCCGGGTGCCTAGCCCAGCTGTATGCCCCTCTCCTTTGGGGCGTTCTGAGCTACAGAAACTCACTCCTTCGGTCCCTACATCCAAGGTTAGTTCCACAACAAATAAGGCAAGAATATTAGTCCATTTTTACAGTCGTAGCTATCTTGGTTCTGACTTCGGGTCTCCCAAATGGAACCCTAGGTCGAACCGACACCTACTGTTCCCTCGACGGGGAACGCGTCCTCACCTACTCCTCTCAGGAGAATTTACCTTTTGCCAACCGGCTCCTCCGGTTGGACTTTTTGCCTGATCAACCTGACCAGGTCTTCGTGCCAAACCCTTGTCCAGGACTTCGTGCCCACCTTCCGAGTAGGTCTTCGGTGCCCAGCCCCTTGCCAGGACTTCATGCCCAGTCCTCGACCAGGACTTAGTGCCCACCTTCCGAGCAGGTCTTCGGTGCCCAGCCCCTTGACCAGGTCTTCTTTGCCCAGCCCTCTGCCAGGACTTCTTGCCTAGTGTGCCTAGGGCTTCTTTCCTACACACTTAGTAAACACATTAGATAACAATAACATATTAACTCTTGAACCCTTTGCCTTTATCAAAACCCAGGTTTGACTTAAGTGCTACCTGCACCAACAATCTCTCCCTTTTTGATTTATGGCAACCTGGTTCAAAAAGCTAAGTTAATCATACATATAAAAAAATTACTTTCCTCCCCCTGGAGGAAATCTCCCCCTAAGTTTTTCAAAAGTTCATGGGGTTTTGAAAAAGTTTCTAAGTCTTAAGGTGAAACGTTTTTCAGGTTTTCAATACTTAGAAATGTTTTAAGTTAGAAACCATTTTCCAAAAAAGTTTTTAGTTAGACACTTGGAAAATTTTCAGGAGAATTTGAATTTTCCACTTAGAAAATTTTCAATCAACTATTTAGAGTAGGTACTTAGAATAATTTTGAAAAATTTTCAGGAGAATATTGAACTGTGCATTTTGAAAAATTTCCACTAAAGAGTAAGTACTTAGAAGCAAGTAATTTTCGAAAATAACTTTCAAAATACTTAGTTTTTGCATTTTAGAAAATTTTCTAAACTTATTTTGATGTTTTAACACTTAGAAAATTTTCAAGCAGTTTAATACTTAGAAATATTTTTCAGGTACTTTTAATACTTAGAAATACTTTTCAGGTACTTTGAAATATTTCAAACAGTTTAAGTACTTAGAAAATTAACCTTCAAATGGAGCTTAAGTACTTAAGGAATTCTACTTTTTGAAAAAAAAGGAGATAAGGTTTCAAAAAAATTAATAAATTTTGAAACCTTCTAAACCTTCTTTTCTCTCCTTTCCAATCTCTCCCCCTTTGCCATACATCAAAAAATATAGCAAAAAAAATGTAGCATTGAAACTAAGTAATCAAGGTAAGATGCTATACTGAACCAATTCTTAAATTAAAACTGGACCAAATCAATTTGAATTTCTGCTTTCAGGTCCTGTCTAATCCAATTAGCTACTTACTAACTGTTATAAACAATAGCTTTCGCTAGGGTTAGTCAAGTTAAGTGATCTGATCAAGTTAGATTTTCTAAGCTTGACACTTAACTTGATTACTGTTGATTGGTATTTAGTGCCCCAATTACTGCAGATGCACAGACTTAAGCATCTTGATTCAAGGCAAAGACCTAAGCATCTCAACCCATTCTAGGTTATCAATCAAAAGTACCCTAAGGTGCTTGTGAGATGCTGGCTTCTAGATCTATAGGTGCATGCAGTTCTAGGGTTAGGGCCTAGGCTAAGTCCATTTGCGAAAAAGCTCTAGTTTTGAAGGGGGTAGTTTTTATTAAAAAACTAAGTCAGAAAAATCATTTTAAATAACATAATAAAAATAAAGAAATGGTTTTGCAGAAAATAAAACAGTTTTTGAAAAACAATTTAATTAGAGCAGTCCTATTCTACCAAGCATAACCCTAACTGCCTTCTTAGTGAGCTGAACTCAGACTCAGGTAGGGGTTTGGTGAATATGTCAGTTAAGTTAGATTTTGAATCTATATGCTTAAGGACTATCTCACCTCTGACTACATGATCTCTTACGAAGTGATGTTTGACTTCTATGTGTTTAGTTCTAGAGTGTTGAATTGGGTTCTTAGTTAGATTAATTGAACTTATATTATCAATGTAGACCTGGGTTTGGGTTTAGTCAAGCTGGAAGTCTTTAAGAGTGTTCATCATCCATAAAAGTTGTGCTACACACTCTCCTAAAGCAACATACTCAGCTTCAGTTGTGGATAGAGCTACACAGTGTTGCTTTCTGGTACACCAACTTACTAGACTATTTCCTAAAAGTTGGCAGCTTCCACTTGTACTCTTTCTATCTAGTTTACAACCAGCATAATCAGAATCTGAGTATCTTGACAAGTCAAAAGTTGAAGTCCTAGTATACCAAATCCCTACATTTAGGGTGCCCTTGATGTATCTAAGGATTCTTTTAGGGCTGCTAAGTGTGTTTCCATAGCACAGGTTTGGTATCTAGCACACATTCCTACAGCAAAAAGAATATCGAGTTTGCTGGCTGTAAGATAAAGTAGACTACCAATCATACTTCTATATAATTTAAGGTCTACGGGTTTGCCATCAGGATCACTATCTATTTTTACATTTGTGGTCATAGGAGTACTTATGCTTTTGGAGTTATCCATTTTGAATTTCTTTATTAGCTCCTTAGCATATTTACATTGATGGACATAATTTCCATCCCTAGTTTGCTTAATTTGTAACCCTAGAAAGAAGTTGAGCTCACCAACTAAGCTCTTTTCAAATTCGTTTTCCATTATTTTTACAAATTTTTTTAAGAAATTTGAGTTGGTGGATCCAAAAATTATATCGTCAACGTAGATTTGGGCGATAAAGATTTCTTTTTCTAAAGTCTTAATAAACAGAGTTGAGTCAATTTGTCCTTGTTTAAATTCTTTAGAAATGAGGTAGGTTGATAGACGTTCATACCAGGCCCTAGGTGCTTGTTTTAGTCCATATAGTGCTTTATTGAGTTTGTAAACATGGTCAGGTTTTTCTAAGTCCTCAAAACCAGGGGCTATTCTACATAGACTTCTTCCTTAATAAATCCATTTAGAAAAGCTGACTTTACATCCATTTGGTAGAGTTCAAATTCTTTATGGGATGCAAAGGCTAACAACATCCTAATGGATTCAAGTCTGGCTACTGGGGCATAGGGTTCGTCATAGTCTAACCCTTCGACTTGACTGAAACCTTTGTCTACTAAGCGGGCTTTATTTCTCACTATTTCTCCTTGATCATTTAGCTTATTCCTAAAAACCCACTTAGTATCAATAACGGATTTGCTCTCAGGTTTAGGTACTAGTTCCTAGACTTGGTTCCTCTCAAATTGGGCTAACTCTTCTTGCATCGCTATGATCCAATCAGGATCAGGTAAGACTTCCTCTATAGTCTTAGGTTCAATTTTTGAAATCAGTGCAATCTGACTAAGGTTTCTATAGGAGGACCTAGTTCTGACTTCTAAGGTTGGATCACCCACAATTTGATCAGTTGGGTAACTGAGTCTGGGTTTCTTTGTTCTTCTAGAACTTGGTTCAGCCTCAGGTCCGGCTGGTCGGTTCGGTTCAGTATTTGGTTCAACTATTTGAGTTGGTTCAATTATTGGTTCAATTGACTCAATAGTTGGTTCAATAGTTAGTTTATTTAGGGGTTCAATTAATGGTTCAACAATTTGTTCATTATCTTCGTGATCAATATTTGATGAATTTAGATCTGGATTATAAGATTTTGAATTAATTTCTTCATCAAATATTAGATTGGTTGTTTCCTCAATTTTGTTAGTTTGTTTGTTGTAAACCCTACATGCCCTACTTGTTGTTGAATATCCTAAGAAGACCCCTAGGGTTCACTTAGACTGGAATTTACCTAGATAGTCCTTGGTGTTTAGGATATGAACTTTACACCCAAAGACCCTTAGGTAATGTAGGTTTGGAAGTCTATGGTAGTGTAATTCATAAGGTGTTTTATTATGTCGTTTGTTAATTAGGATCCTATTTTGGATATTGCAAGCCGTACTAATTGCTTCTGCCCAAAATTGGTTAGCTAGGTTGAAATCATTGAGCATAGCCCTAGCGACTTCCTGTAGGGTTCTATTTTTCTGTTCTACTATCTCATTTTGCTGGGGGGTTCTAGGACACGAAAATTCGTGTATATACCCATTTATCTTACAAAACTCCTCGAATCGTTGATTTTCAAACTCTCCCTCGTGATCACTCCTAAGTCTTTTGATTTTGGTATCATTTTGATTTTCAATTAACTTACAAAAATTAATAAATAGGTTTAGGGTTTCATCTTTAGTTTCTAGGAACCTAACCCAAGTAAATCTAGAGTAATCATCAACAATAACTAAGCAGTATCGATTTCCGCTTAGTGACTTGGCTCCATGTGAATCAAATAGGTCAAGGTGTAGTAGCTCAAGTGTGGTTTGAGTTAGGTCTGATTGAATTTATTTGTGATTAGACCTGGTTTGTTTACCTTGGTTGCATGATTCACATATTATGTTTTCATGGTACTTAATTTTAGGTATTCCTTTAATTAGGCCAAGTTCGGTGATTTTTGGGATTAATCTTAGATTAGTGTGACCTAATCTCCTATGCCAGAGGTTTGATTCTTCTAACCGAGTTAATAAGCATTTAGGTATTAAGGGTAGGTTTATAGTGTAAACATTATTTTTCCTAGTGCCCTTAAGCATGATTTCTGAGTCTTACAAGTTTCTAATCAGGCAGTTAGAGTTGGTAAAGCTAACTACATAGCCAGTATCACACAATTGACTTATACTAAGCAAGTTAAATTTAAAATCTTCAACCAACAGTACCTTTTTAATAACAAAGTCAAATTTGAGTTCAATGTTACTTGACCCAATGACTTTGAGTGTAGTATTGTTGCCAAATACTACTGAGCCTAGGTTCTTAAACTTGAGTTTGGTGAATTTCAATTTGTCCCCAGTCATGTGTCTGGAGCACTTGCTATCCAACATCCATTGGTCCAAATCTTTATGTTCCTACACATAAAGAGTTTGTTGATTTGGATCCAATTAGAATCAAGGATAGCCTAAATTGATTTTTACAACCTAGTCTGTCTCACCCAATCTAGAGTTATCAATCACGTTAACCTTATGGGTTTTTGTGAGACAGTTTTTAGTAGAAAGATTTATTTTGAAAAGACCATGATTAATTTTGAAAAGTTAAATTAATTTTAAAAACATTTGTTTTGAATTTATTTTGTAAAAGAAATTATTGAGTCTAAGATTAATTGAAATCTGTGTTAGATTCAAATCTGACAATAGTAAAGTGAATTTGGTTTTCAATAATCAGCTTCCAGGTCTTGGTGAGGCACTTGGCCTTCTTTGGCCATAGCCTTATTGGATCATCAACCCTTTCCATGACAA
This sequence comes from Boesenbergia rotunda, assembly GCA_024364735.1. Lineage (NCBI taxonomy): Eukaryota > Viridiplantae > Streptophyta > Magnoliopsida > Zingiberales > Zingiberaceae > Boesenbergia > Boesenbergia rotunda. The sequence continues at coordinate 108,232 of JAGFNQ010005506.1, forward strand.
AGCCTTTTATTGAAAATCCATTTTCAAGTTACTCCTTGAAAGTTTTTGGTCTAACTAGTTTGGGTCTTGGATCGGTAGCTTCGGCTAGTTCTGCCAAAATGGCTTCCCTAACATACAATCATCTCACCTCCACCCAATACTATGTTATTCAAATTTCAGTTAATCAGTTTAGTCCTTAAACTAACCAGTCCTAGATCTAAGCATGGTAAATTGCAGAAAATAAATAAACAAGCAATCATGCAATTCTATAGTAAGAAAAGGAATTTATTTAACTATTAAAATAGTTTTTAATTTGGCTCCCCCTGGACTAAAGCCACGGTAATGATTAGGCAAGATATGAATCATGTCCATGGGGATCCAATACTGGTTTGGTCCGGCTTGGTTGTTTAGGCAAAGTTTGGGTACCCATGCCTGAACTTTGGGTCTAGACTGATTCAGTACAACATAATATGACCTTTGTCTAGCCTTGGTTCGATACCCTAATCCGGATAGATTTAGAACGGACTTCTGTTTTCCAAGGATCATGTCAATGTTGGTGCAGACAGCACCCAAGTCGAACCTGTGTTTTGATAATGGCAAAAGGGTTCAAAAGTTAAGATATTATGTTGATCTAACATGTTCACTAAGTATACATCACGAAGTCCTGGTCGAGGACTGGGCACGAAGCCCTGGCAAGGAGCTGGGCACCAAAGACCTGCTCGGAAGGTGGGCATGAAGACCTGCTTGGAAGGTGGGCACGAAGACCTGGTCAGGTGCATCGGGCAAAAGTCCAACCGGAGGAGCCGGTTGGCAAAAGGTAAACTCTCCTGAGAGGAGTAGGTGAGGACGCGCTCCCCGTCGAGGGAACAGTAGGCGTCGGTTCGACCTAGGGCTCCATTTTGGAGACCCAAAGTCAGAACCAAGACAGCTAAGGCTATATAAACCTAATACTTGATTGCTTGTGTTGTTTTGAACTAACCTTGGATGCAGGACCGAAGGAATGAGTTTCTGCAGCTCAGAACGCCTCAAAGGAGAGAGGCAACAGCTGAGTAGGGCTCTCCCAGTGTCCCGGGCGCCCCCAAGGTCAAGGAAAAACAAGTTAAGCAAACATGTGCTTCGGCAGTTCACTGGGCGGGGCGCTCCCATGCTCCCGGGCACCCCCGTGCTCCCGGGCGCCCGGGATGCTCCGGGCACCCTGGGTCCAAGCCAACGGGGCAGATAAGGTTCAAGCCAGTGAGAAGCCAGCAGACTGAGTCAACCCGGGCGCACCCTGCTTCCCGGGCGCCCCCGTCAAAGCTCGATCCCTATTTTGGAGGGATTAGAGCTGACCGAGAGAGTTACGGATCGGAGGACACGTGGAGGGCGCCCCCAACGTCTCGGGCGCCCCCATACCTGCTATAAAAGGGGCTCGACCACTGAGGCTTCAGCATCACTTCTTCAAACGCCAATACGCTCTTCTACTCAAGCGCTCTGCCCCGGAAACCTCCCAACTCGAGATACAAGCGCCGACGACGTCCCTCTGCTCCAAAATACAATCCACACCTAGCGTCGGTAACAAAGAGCTGACTTTTTAAGTTTACTGTACTTCAACTGTAATATTTGTCTGTAAACCTTTTTGCGCACATATAGAATTTCCCGCAGTAAACGGTCAACGACCGTGGGCCTTGGAGTAGGAGCCGACCGCGACTCCGAACCAAGTAAATCGCTTGAGTTTTTTGCTTTGTGTTTTAAATTTCAGCTGCTAATTCTCTTAATCTCGAATCCGAAACGTTTTACGATATTCACCCCCCTCTATCGTATTCTCTCGATCCAATAAGTGGTATCAGAGCGGGGAAGCTCAAAATTGGTACAACTACCAGTTTGAGAATTTTTCAGATTTTTATGAAATCTTTTTAAATTTTTTTTAGTTAGAAATTTTTCTTGTTAATCGAGGTTGGTGCAACACCCCTCGATAATTTTTTTTTTTCTTCCCGCACTACTAATCCAAGACCAAGTCTTGGGATATATTTTTTTTACTCTTATTTTTCAGATAAAATGGCCATGCAAGAAGGATTCAGCACAGCCAGACCACCACTTTTCAGTGGGGAGGACTTCTCCTACTGGAAAAGTCGGATGGAGGTCCACCTGAAAACTCAGGTGGACATGTGGATAATCATCCAGTCTGGCCTGGAGATTCCAAAGAATTCTGAAGGAGTGCCACAGTCTTACGCTGAGTGGGATACCGGTCTGAAAAGAAAAATTGAAGCTGATGCCAAAGCAACCCAGACACTTCAATGCGGCCTGACCAAGGAAGAGTTGAGTCGGGTAGGACCATTCAACAGTGCAAAGGAGCTGTGGGGTAAGCTGATCGAGCTGCAAGAAGGAACTTCAGATACTCGAATCAGCAAGAGAGATCTCCTCCTGAACAAGCTGTACACAATCAAGATGAACGACAACGAAATAGCAGCTCAACTCCACGCCAGAATTCAGGAGTTAATGAACGGACTACACACCATCGGTCACAAGGTAGAAAACCGTGACCTGATAAGGTACGCTCTTAATGCTTTCCCGAGAAACACCTTGTGGGCATCTATGGTAGATGCATACAAGGTTTCAAGGGACCTTTCAAAAATTAATTTAGATGAACTGTTTTCAGAACTTGAGTTACATGAGCAGACTAACTGCACCCTGGCCGAGAAAGGCATTGCCTTTATTGCAGGTAATGCTGGAAAGATATCCAAGAAGAAACCTTAACCTGCACCCGAGTCTGATTTAGACTCAGACTCAGAAGACGACGAAGGAGATTGACCTAAGCTGGTCCGACTGGCCCGAAACTACTACAAGGAATTGAAGAATCAATCCAACAGAAGAAAAGCCAGCCGAAAGAAGGAAGATCAAGCTAAATCAACTAAGAACAAATCAAGTGTGACTTGCTTCGAGTGCAACAAAAAGGGTCATTTCAAATCCGAATGCCCTAACCTAAAAGAAGCCAAGAAAGCAAGAAGAAAGAAGGCACTTTAGGCAACGTGGGATGAGTCCTCCTGCGAAGAAGAAGAAGAGGTCCCACAATCTAACCTACTCGCACTAACCACCTCAGAAGAAATCGAGACCGAGTCATAATCGGAGCTGGATGACGGCAAGCTCACTTTTTTAGAAAATGACGAAATAACTGTAAGTGGTTTTTCTAGAATTCAATTATGCGAATTAATTTCTTATCTTTCTCAAGATTTGGCAAAAGCCAAAATCTGAGTCGAGTCTCTCAGACAGGAAGTAAAACTCCTGAAAGAGAGAGAAGACTCTGAACCCTTAACTGAGAAGGTTCAAGAAGGAACCTCTGCTCAAGTTGAAAAACTTGAATCAGAGAACTCTTTCTTGAAAACTCAAGTTAATGATCTTAGAGCTGCCTTAGAACGATTCACTTCTGGTTCCAAGGGTCTTGACATGATTCTTGGAAAATAGAAGTCGGTTCTAAATCGATCCGGGTTGGGCTATAGAACCAAATCTAGACAAAGATCCAACTATGCTGTACTGAACCAGTCCAGAGCTAAAGTTCAGGCATGGGTACACAAACTGTGCCTGAACAAACAAACTGGATCAAATCATTATTGGATCCCCAAGGATAAGATTCACATCTTGCCGAACCATTATCGTGACTTTAGTCCAGGGGGAGCCAAATTAAAAACAATATTCATAGTTAGATAAATCTCTATTCTTGTTTTAAATTGCATGCTTGCTTGTCTATTTAATTTCTGCAATTTACCATGCTTAGACTTAGGAATGGTTAGTTTAAGGACTGAACCAACTTAACTGAAATTTGAACAACATAGTATTGGGTGGCGGTGAGATGATAGTATGTTAGGGAAGCCAATTCTAATAAGGTCAAGTATACTCTACTTGGTCTCTTTAGACTGGTGAAACTAGCCGAAGCTACCGATCCAAGACCCAAACTAGTTAGACCAGATTTTTCAAAAAGTAATTTTGAAAATGAAATTTCATTAAAAGGTTTTGTCAAGGAAAGGGTTGATGATCCAATAAGCCTACGGCCAAAGAAGGCCTAGTGCCTCGCCAAGACCTGGAAGCCAATTTTTGAAATTCAAATTCAAATTATTTTTTTGTCAAATTCGAATCTAACACAAATTTTTGGTTAATTATAGATTCAAACATTTTTTAAATCAAAATCAATTATTTTCAAAATTAATTTAACTTTTTTCAAAATAAATCATAATTTTTCAAAATAATTCTATCTACTAAAACCTGTCTCACAAAAACCCTTAAGGATAACGTGATTGACAATCCTAGATGGGATGAGACAGCTAGGTTTAAATTTAACTAAAACTCATCTGATATTCTTGTCAAGTACAAACACTAAACCTTGTAAGTTAGAACTAAGTTCACTTGGTCAAAATTTGATTAAAACTAGTCAAACCTGGTCAAACAAGTCAAATTTGATTAAAACTAGTCAAAAGCAGTCAAACAAGTCCAGCCCGGGCGCCCGTGAACCCTCGGGCGCCCCTCCTTTTACTTTTTCTCTCTTTCAAGACAAAAGTTGCAAAAGCAACTGACCAGGGCGCCCGGGTCCTCACGGGCGCCCCCATATGGGTGGATAAAACCTGAAAGCTGCCAAAAGGCAGCTGCAGCCTACGGGGGGCGCCCTCGCCCTCCGGGGCACCCTTGCTCAACGGGGCGCCCTCACACACCAAGGCGCCCGGCTAAGCCCTATAAAAGGCCCTCAAGCCTCACTCACTTCCCACACCAAAAACTCCTCTCTTCTTCAACTCCTCTCATTCCAAGGCGATCGTACGACCTTATCGAGCCCTCAACCACTCCTCCTCGACAATGCCTCCCCGAGCAGCCACCCGGTATTATTTTATTTGCATTTAAAATTAATTCTAATGTTCTTTAACACATATCTTTATTATGTTAGAAAACGTCGTGCTACTAACCCTGGGACCGAACCTAGCCCCGATCCTAGATTTCCAACCTTAGAACTTTGTAATAAATTCGCTAGGACAACCTACAAGCCCATTAAGACGAGTTACCTAAATAAACAATTCTTCACCCAATCTTGTCCATTGACTATGAATGTTATAAATTTTTACCAACTAGACAATCTCGTATTCTGCACTCATCCTATTAATACAACCTTATGTGCAGAATTCTATAATAATATAGTCAGACAAGATCAGCTCAGCTTTGTCACCACAGTCCAACGGATGCCTCTATCCATCACACCCTCCTTGCTTAACCAATTTCTTGGACTACGATTTTCTCAGTCCACCTTTTGTTGCTATCCTCCTAGGGATCCTCCATTTGATGCTCCCTACTCTCATATTACCCTAGACACTCTCCACTCCTACTTCTATAGGTAAGCTAGAAATCCCGTAGCTAGACAATTTCAGTACATTGACCTTCAGGTCAAGGACTACGCCCTGTATAGAGTTCTGGTCCGCTGTATCCTACCTTATCCACCAGGGACGTCGCGACCATGCGACCATTTCACACATTCTTATTGTATGCGTTGATCCACCACCTAGACATTGACATTGACCTTCACATGTTCCACGCAATCCTACATGCCTCCAGTGTTACCACTCAGGGTCGGGTACGCACCCCCTTCTGCCACATCATCACCTCTATCCTTCATCACCACAGTCGTAACATTACCGTAGGTGAAATGACCGCGATGACCGATTTCAACGAGATAGGATTTAGGAACTTTTCCCTAGCTGGTATAGAGGTCTCGGCTACCGGGGTTTTGTCATGGAGACGCCAGCGAGCAGGACCACCGATCGACTCTGACGAGGATGTTGAGGTTGATGTCGGAGATCTTGTGGCCGAGATTCGACAGCAGATGGACGAGCCCCCACCTCCGACGACTGCCGAGAGGTTAGCTCTACTTCAGACCGAGATACACAGTCTGAGGGAGGAAGTAGAAGCTAACCACGCAGAGTATATGGATGCTCGCAGATCCGATCGACAGATCAGCGACGCACGCTACGATGAGATGATGGCATTATTCCGTTCCTGGCAGCCAGGCTATTCTGATCGTCTCGGTCCCTCCTCCTAGAGTTGATTGACGTTATACTAGTGACTGTTTGACTTACCCTACTCGATAGGGTTGACTTCTATTTTGACTGGTGTATGACTGTGCTGGTTTGACCAGCTGACTTATGGAGTTGACTACTTGCTTCTCTATTATCTGATCTTTATTGCTTAGTAGAATAGGTTTACTCTACTTTTCTGCTTTCTATCTGCTTTACTTGATTTAAAATCAGTTTCTAAAACAATTTTAAAACTGCTTTACTTAATTTCAAAATCAGCTTTTAATTAGTTTGAAAAATCTTTTTAGCATTTTAAAATAATTTTTCGACTTAGTTTTATTTTAAAAACTACCCCCTTCAAAACTAGGGTTTTTTCGCAAATGGACTTAGCCTAGGTCCTAACTCTAGAACTGCATGCACCTATAGATTTAGAAGCCAGCATCTCACAAGCACCTTAGGGTACTTTTGACTGATAACCTAGAATGGGTTGAGATGCTTAAATCTTTGCCTTAATTCAAGATGTAGATCAGTGCATCTGCAGTAATTGGGGCACTAAATACAAATTAAACAGCAATCAGGTTAAGTATCAAGTTTAGAAAATCTAACTTGAACAGAACACTTAACTTGACTAACCCTAGCGAAAACTACTGTTTATAACAGTTAGTAAGTAGCTAATTGGGTTAGACAGGACCCTAAAGAGATAATTGAAATAGCTTTGGTTCAGTTTATATCTTGAATTGGTTCAGTACAACACATTATTTTGTTATATACTTATGCAGTTTATTTTTTCTGCTATATTGCCTTGTTTTTGATATATGGCAAAGGGGGAGAGATAGGAAAAGGAGAGAAGCTTTAAAATTTTACATTTTTTTTTCAAATTTAAAATTTTCAAAACTTTATCCTTTCTTCAAAAAGTACTTAATCTAAGTTCTTTTCAAAAGTTCTGTAAAGTACTTAAACTTAAGCTATTTTCAAAAGTTTTGTAAAGTACTTAAACTTAAGATGTTTTCAAAAGTTTTGTAAAGTACTTAAAACTTAAGCTGTTTTTAAAAGTTTTTGTAAAGTACTTAAACTTAAGCTGTTTTTTCAAAAATTTATCTAAGTACTTAAACCAAGCTAGGTTCAAAATTTGTCTGAATACTCAACCCAAGTTAGGTTCAAATTTTTCTAAGTACTTATCTTAAATAGAAAAGTTTCAAAAGAGATTCAAACTTTTCTTTAGAAAATTTTCTAAGTTATTGACTTGAAAACGTCTCTAAATAACGTGAAAATTATTTTTTGAAATGTTCTAAGTATTTGAAAAATTATTTCCATCTTTAAAACTTAGAAAATTTTCAAACCCCACGAACCTTTAGAAAACCTAGGGGGAGATTCCTTCCAGGGGAGGACTCTAAACTGTTATATCATCTGTTCTTGATTAACTTAACTTTTTGAACCAGATTGCCATAAATCAAAAAGGGGGAGATTGTTGGTGCAGACAGCACCCAAGTCGAACCTGTGTTTTGATAATGGCAAAAGGGTTCAAAAGTTAAGATATTATGTTGATCTAACATGTTCACTAAGTATACAGCACGAAGTCCTGGTCAAGGACTGGGCACGAAGCCCTGGCAAGGAGATGGGCACCGAAGACCTGCTCGGAAGGTGGGCACGAAGACCTGGTCAGGTGTATCGGGCAAAAGTCCAACCGGAGGAGTCGGTTGGCAAAAGGTAAACTCTCCTGAGAGGAGTAGGTGAGGACGCGTTCCCCGTCGAGGGAACAGTAGGCGTCGGTTCGACCTAGGGCTCCATTTTGGAGACCCAAAGTCAGAACCAAGACAGCTAAGGCTGTATAAACCTAATACTTGATTGCTTTGTGTTGTTTTGGACTAACCCTGGATGCAGGACCGAAGGAATGAGTTTCTGCAGCTCAGAACGACTCAAAGGAGAGAGGCAACAGCTGAGTAGGGCGCCCCCAGTGTCCCGAGCGCCCCCAAGGTCAAGGCAAAACAAGTTAAGCAAACATGTGCTTCGGCAGTTCACTGGGCGGGGCGCCCCTATGCTCCCGGGCGCCCCCGTGCTCCCGGGTGCCTCGGATGCTCCGGGCGCCCTCGGTCGAAGCCAACGAGGCAGATAAGGTTCAAGCCAGCGAGAAGCCAGCAGACTGAGTCAACCCGGGCGCCCCCTACTTCCCGGGCGCCCCCGTCAAAGCTCGATCCCTATTTTGGAGGGATTAGAGCTGACTGAGAGAGTTACGGATCGGAGGACACGTGGAGGGCGCCCCTAACGTCCCGGGCGCCCCCAGACCTGCTATAAAAGGGGCTCGACCTGTAACGACCCGGAAAATTCTCTTAATATTTTCTTAAAATATTAAGCATGTCTAAATAATTTTCCAAGGGACCTAGAAATATTAAGGAGAACTTTGGCCTAGAAAATCCATGTTTTCTCATTTAAATTTAGAAAACTAAGTACCAATGAGCTTTAAATGGGCTCCAAAAATGGGTATTAATTAGGTAAAAATTAATATAAATTAGGTAAAATTAATATAAATATAAAAGAATTTTATTTAGGAATATTGGCATAATTATGGGTGATTTTAGGGGGATTTTCGGAATTTAAAAAAAATAAAAAAAATAAAATAAATGAAATAAAAATAAAATAAAAATAAAGGTGCATGAGCCAAGGATTGAACCTTGGACCTCTTGTACAACCATGTATGCACTAACCAACTCACCTAGCAAGGTATTATTAGGAGGGAATGAAGTGGATATTGGTTAAGGCATAGAAGAAGATGAAGAGTCATGGAGAGACTCTTCATTTGCCTCCTTAATGGGCTATTAAAGGGGGGTTTTGGGAGTTACCTCTTCTTCCCATCACTTGCATTTCGAAACCTCTCCCTTCCCTCATCCTAGCCGAATACCCAAGGAGGGGTTCTCCCTTGGAAAAGCTCCACAAGAGGTCTTATCTCCAAGATCTAAGAGTTTTCCCAAGGATACAAGGACAAGGAGGCAAGGATCCAAAGCTTTTACAATCTTCTTCTTCTTCCAAGATTCGAAAAATCAAGAAACTCAAGGTAAGACTCCCTCACCTGTGGTATAATAGTTCTCTATGATTTTTATGATTTTTAGTATGATATATAGTGGTTGGTTTCCGAATTGGATGTTGAAAGGAAAGAAAACCGAGACCCTCATGTTCAAGGGTTTCGGCCACCATGATTTACAGGTCTATAATTATGCTAAAAATCATGATAATGTTATTTCATGTTCCCTTATGATTTGTAGAGGTTAAGTATAATTTTTGGGAATTTTTGGAGTAACCTAGGGCACCCTAGGGTTTCGGCCACCATGATTTACAGGTCTATAATTATTCTAAAAATCATGATAATGTTATTTAATGTTCCCTTGTGATGTGTAGAGGTTAAGTATAATTTTTGGGAATTTTTGGAGTACCCTAGGACACCCTAGGGTTTCGGCCAACATGAAAGAAACAAAACTAAGAACCCTCATGTTTAAGGGTTTCGGCCACCATGATTTACAGGTCTATAATTATGCTAAAAATCATGATAATGTTATTTAATGATCCCTTATGATGTGTAGAGGTTAATTATAATTTTTGGGAATTTTTGGAGTACCCTAGGACACCCTAGGGTTTCGGCCAACATGAAAGAAACAAAACTAAGAACCCTAAGTTTAAGGGTTTTGGCCACCATGATTTACAGGTCTATAATTATGCTATAAATCATGATAATGTTATTTAATGTTCCCTTATGATGTGTAGAGGTTAAGTATAATTTTTGGGAATTTTTGGAGTACCCTAGGACACCCTAGGGTTTCGGCCAACATGAAAGAAACAAAACTAAGAACCCTAAGTTTAAGGGTTTCGGTCACCATGATTTAAAGGTCTATAATTAAGAAAAAAATCTTGATAATGTTAATTTATGTTCCCTATGATGTGTGGAGGTTAAGTATAAATTTTGGGAATTTTTGGATTACCCTAGAGACCCCATATGTTTCGGCCAACCTCAAGGGCCCAAGGGTTAGGGTTGAGCCTATAACTTCAAGTATATGTTTATGTGTTTCCATGATAAGTATGATAAGTATATGTTCAAGATATGAATGATGCCATGATAAGAATGATAGGGTTATGATCACGATAAAAATGATGCTATGATATGTTAGGTTTATGCTATGAATGATGCTATGTTAAGTATGTTATGTTTATGTTTAAGAATGAGGATGATGCCATGTTTAAGAATGAAAATGATGCCATGTTAAGTATGTTATGTTTATGTTTAAGAATGAAAATGATGCCATGTCTAAAAAAATAAAAGTGAAAAATGAAGTTAAGGTTCATGCCTTTAAGGCATAATGATGATGTTAAGTATGATGAATGAATGAATATGCTATGAATGATGATGAATGAAAGATGATGCTCATGTCTTTAAGGCATAAATATGCTAAGATGGCACGGTCGATGGTCGACGGTACGACGGTCGTGAGGACCGGTAAATGGGCCGGTAGACGGGCCGAGCCGTAACAAGTTATGCTATGTTAAAGATGCCATGAATGCCATATGAATGATGAAGCATGAAAAGTATTTTACTTTATGTATGGGCTTGTACCGGACCGAAGTATGGGTCCAAGGGATGGGCACCTTAAGAACGCCCCGGTTTTGGACTACCGTAGCTGTCCACGGTTCTGGCACTACCGGAGCTGTGCAACAGGGATGGGCACCTTAAGAACGCCTCGGTTTGGGGACTACCGACTATGCTGTCCTTACCCTAGTAGGTTGGGGCTCGCGACCTCGGACTTGCTAGGGATGCGCGCAATGATGTATGTATGTGGTACAAGCCGGGGACCCCAAATGATGTTATGATGATTATGTTTAAGCAATGAAAAGTATGTTTTAAAAGTTAAGCATTCTTATGTATATGCATTCCACTCATGCATCCATTCATGTTATGCATTATGCTATGTTGATAAGATTTTATGCTTACGTTTCATGTTAAGAAGTATGCATGAGAATGAATGAATTATGTTGTGCTTAGAATGTTCACTATGTTTATGATTTATGGCATGAAATATGTCATGCTTAGAATGTTCACTATGTTTACGATATGCCATGAATTATGTCATGCTTAGAATGTTCACTATGTTTACGATATGCCATGAATTATGCCATGCTTAGAATGTTCACTATGTTTATGATTCATGCCATGAATTATGCCATGCTTAGAATGGTCACTATGTTTACAATATGCCATGAATTATGCCATGCTTAGAATGTTCACTATGTTTATGAATTGTGCCATGAGAATGAATGAATTATGCCATGCTTAGAATGTCTATGATGTTTATGTTTATGCCATGTATCATGCCATGCTTAGAATGTTACTATGTTTATGTTCATGCCATGCTATGTATACGACAAGTAATGCAAGATGTTATGTTCTAAGTAGAGCACCAAGTATGTTAATGTTTTATGTGCTCATTATGAGATGATGAATGATGGATGGTTTTGTGAGTAGGAAAGAGTCTTACTAAGCCTGTGTGCTTATAGTCTTATTTCCTTATACCGCAGATCATTCAAGGGGATAATGAAGGAAGCAGCAGGAGGGCAAGAACGCATGTGTGACGTAGTGACTTGGCCCAGGAACTATATGTTTACTTATGTGTTTGAATAATGACTTATGGAACCTTATGATATGATGTTATGTGAGACATGATATGATGCTTAAGTTCAAAGTTAATATGCTAAGGTTCCCATGTCAATAAGTTAAGAATGGTAACAGGGCATGTATAAGTTAAGTTATTCCGCTGCCTTATGATGTCTACATGCCCTAAGCATGTTAACGTAACGCCGCTTAGGAAAAAAAAAGCGGGCGTTACAGGTTGGTATCAGAGCAGTAACCATCTCACTACACACACATCAAGCCCTCTTCCTGCCGCTTCCAAGAAAGTACCTCTTTACAAATCTTATAGTAAGATGTTTTATGATTTAGGATATGCAAGTATGAACGATAGTTATGATTAGGATATGCAAGTATAAACGATATGCAAGTATGAACGATAGTTATGATGAAAGGTACCTTAAGATATGTAACGATGAACGATATTTTTATCTTCTTTTAGGAATTAGATGCTTAGAATAAAATAGGGGTAGAAAAGAACTGATATTGATCATACTTGTCTTCGGTGAAGAAAAACATGGCTAGAAGACAGAGTAACCGGCTTAATGAGGCAGCCCCACCGCCTGATCTGGTGCAAAAGGTAACCCAACTTCAGCGCCAAGTCACCGAGCAGCAGCAGACTATTAACACCTTGATGAACCAACAGGAAAATTCTACTACTCCACTAGTGAACCAGACTGCTATACCTGTGGCACCTACGGTTACGCACACTCCTCCGCCGGGCTCGACCACTGTGGCACGACAGGAGGCTTACTTGATCTAATGGTTAAGGCTGAAACCGGAAAATTTTTCCGGTGCTGGCGAACCTTGGGACGCCCAGGCATGGTTCAAGACTATGGAAAGTACCCTGGAGCTGCTGGACTGGCCTGAGTATGAGAAGATTAAGTGTGCGTCATTCTGCCTGACTGGGGATGCTAGAATATGGTGGGAAAGGGTCAAGGCCAAGAGACCGGTGGACAAGATGGCGTGGTCCGATTTCGAATCAGAGTTCTTTGAAGAATTCTTCAATATGCGTGTCACAAACAGACACTACGACGAGTTCACGGAATTCCGACAGGGCAACCTCTCGGTCAATGAAGCCGTGAAGAAGTTTAATCGCCTGGCTCGTCTATGCCCGGAGCTGGTCCGCACTGAGAAAGAAAGGGTCCGTCTTATGTTGAAGATGTTGCGGCCCGAAATAGCCCTGAACGTGGCCGGCAGAGTTAACAGGCCGCAGACCACCGAGGAGCTGTTTAGTAGTGCTCTACTCACCGAGCATTACTTGAACAATATCAATCAGCAAAGGAAGGCATTCAATGAGAGAGGTCAGAAACCTCAGGGTACCAACGCTAATGGGAAGGGAAATCAGGGTGGTAAACGGCAGCCAGGGGACGACCCCAAGGGGGCCCAGCAAATAAACAGTCCAGGTTTCCCCTATGTGCTACATGCGGGAAAATGCATCCCGGGAATGCCGCAAAGGTACGAACCGGTGTTTCACTTGCGGGGTGGAAGGCACATAGCCCCTTACTGTCCCTACCAAGAACCAGGCACCTCCCCAACAGCTTGTTCCGTACCGGGGTGCACCAGCGAAACTACATTATATGCAAGCCGAACTGGAAGGTACCCCGATGAGCCAAGGGAGATTGGAGGCCCCACCAACTATGGCGGATGCCAGGGTTTTCTCTATTGCTAAGGAGGATGCCGGCGAATGCTGCAACGGTTGTCACAGGTCAGATACTTATTTACAGTCAGTACGCTACTGCATTATTTGATACTGGGGCAACACACTCGTTCGTCTCTATGTCCTACACTAAGAAGATAGATAAGTCTCCACAAGTTTTAGACTACAAGTTCTTGACAACCCTGCCTTCGGGAGAAATAGGGACATCCACTCCCGTGCTGCGTGCTGTGCCAGTCGGAATCGCAGGAAGAGAACTCTACTGCGATCTGATAGTACTCGACATGCAGGATTATGATGTTATAATGGGAAGGAACTTTCTGAGCAAATACGACGCTTCTGTCGAGTGCCGTAAACGAAAGGTGATCTTTCAACTTGAGGCAGATTCTATGTTCGAATTTATCGGAGAGCCGAGGAAAAGAACCGGGGAATTTTTATCGACTCTCAAAGCACAGAAGGTGATAGATAAGGGATACACTGGATTCTAGCACATGTGGTTGACGTAAGTCAAACCAAGGACTAGAAGCTAGAAGACATTAGGGTTGTAGGTAATTATCCAGAGGTATTCCCAAATGAATTACCAGGATTAGCTCCTAATAGAGAAGTGGAATTCGAGATCGAATTGGTTTCTGGTACTAACCCGTTCCCCAAGGCACCTTACCGTATGGCAAGGTCAACGGTTTGAGGAATTCACCTGGGAACGTGAGGACGCGCTGAGACGCAGGTACTCGGAGATATTCTAAGTTCGAGGACGAACTTTCACGAGGTATGGGGGATTGTAACGACCCGGAAAATTCTCTTAATATTTTCTTAAAATATTAAGCATGTCTAAATAATTTTCCAAGGGACCTAGAAATATTAAGGAGAACTTTGGCCTAGAAAATCCATGTTTTCTCATTTAAATTGAGAAAACTAAGTACCAATGAGCTATAAATGGGCTCTAAAAATGAGTATTAATTAGGTAAAAATTAATATAAATTAGGTAAAATTAATATAAATATAAAATAATTTTATTTAGGAATATTGGCATAATTATGGGTGATTTTAGGGGGATTCTCGGAATTTTAAAGAAAATAAAAATAATAAAATAAATTAAATAAAAATAAAATAAAAATAAAGGTGCATGAGCCAAGGATTAAACCTTGGACCTCTTGTACAACCATGTATGCACTAACCAACTCACCTAGCAAGGTATTGTTAGGAGGGAATGAAGTGGATATTGGTTAAGGCATAGAAGAAGATGAAGAGTCATGGAGAGACTCTTCATTTGCCTCCTTAATGGGCTATTAAAGGGGGGTTTTGGGAGTTACCTCTTCTTCCCATCACTTGCATTTCGAAACCTCTCCCTTCCCTCATCCTAGCCGAATACCCAAGGAGGGGTTCTCCCTTGGAAAAGCTCCACAAGAGGTCTTATCTCCAAGATCTAAGAGTTTTCCCAAGGATACAAGGACAAGGAGGCAAGGATCCAAAGCTTTTACAATCTTCTTCTTCTTCCAAGGATCGAAAAATCAAGAAACTCTAGGTAAGACTCCTCACCTGTGGTATAATAGTTTCCCTATGATTTTTATGATTTTTAGTATGATATATAGTGGTTGGTTTTCGAATTGGATGTTGAAAGGAAAGAAACCGAGACCCTCATGTTCAAGGGTTTCGGCCACCATGATTTACAGGTCTATAAATTATGCTAAAAATCATGATAATGTTATTTAATGTTCCATTATGATGTGTAGAGGTTAAGTATAATTTTTGGGAATTTTGGAGTACCCTATGACACCCTAGGGTTTCGGCCAACATGAAAGAACAAAACTAAGAACCCTCATGTTTAAGGGTTTCGGCCACCATGATTTACAGGTCTATAATTATTCTAAAAATCATGATAATGTTATTTAATGTTCCCTTATGATGTGTAGAGGTTAAGTATAATTTTGGGAATTTTTGGAGTACCCTAGGACACCCTAGGGTTTCGGCCAACATGAAAGAAACAAAACTAAGAACCCTAAGTTTAAGGGTTTCGGCCACCATGATTTACAGGTCTATAATTATGCTAAAAATCATGATAATGTTATTTAATGTTCCCTTATGATGTGTAGAGGTTAAGTATAATTTTTGGGAATTTTTGGAGTACCCTAGGACACCCTAGGGTTTCGGCCAACATGAAAGAAACAAAACTAAGAACCCTAAGTTTAAGGGTTTCGGCCACCATGATTTACAGGTCTATAATTATGCTAAAAATCATGATAATGTTATTTAATGTTCCCTTATGATGTGTAGAGGTTAAGTATAATTTTTGGGAATTTTTGGAGTACCCTAGGACACCCTAGGGTTTCGGCCAACATGAAAGAAACAAAACTAAGAACCCTAAGTTTAAGGGTTTCGGTCACCATGATTTAAAGGTCTATAATTAAGCCAAAAATCTTGATAATGTTAATTTATGTTCCCTTATGATGTGTGGAGGTTAAGTATAAATTCTGGGAATTTTTGGATTACCCTAGAGACCCCATATGTTTCGGCCAACCTCAAGGGCCCAAGGGTTAGGGTTGAGCCTTTAACTTCAAGTATATGTTTATGTGTTTCCATGATAAGTATGATAAGTATATGTTCAGGATATGAATGATGCCATGATAAGAATGATAGGGTTATGATCACGATAAAAATGATGCTATGATATGTTAGGTTCATGATATGAATGATGCCATGTTAAGTATGTTATGTTTATGTTTAAGAATGAGGATGATGCCATGTTTAAGAATGAAAATGATGCCATGTTAAGTATGTTATGTTTATGTTTAAGAATGAAAATGATGCCATGTTAAGAATGAAAATGATGCCATGTCTAAAAAAATGAAAGTGAAGAATGAAGTTAAGGTTCATGCCTTTAAGGCATAATGATGATGTTAAGTATGATGAATGAATGAATATGCTATGAATGATGATGAATGAAAGATGATGCTTATGTCTTTAAGGCATAAATATGCTAAGACGGCACGGTCGATGGTCGACGGTACGACGGTCGTGAGGACCGGTAAATGGGCCGGTAGACGGGCCGCCGAGCCGTAAACAGTTATGCTATGTTAAAGATGCCATGAATGCCATATGAATGATAAAGCATGAAAAGTATTTTACTTTATGTATGGGCTTGTACCGGACCGAAGTATGGGT
>JAGFNQ010005506.1:126024-241811 GCA_024364735.1 Boesenbergia rotunda
AGATTTTCAGAAAACACAGGACTTCAGGACTTCAAGTTCCTGAAATAACATTATTTTGGGTTTACAAATGATACGACTTCGATTCTGATATATTCTGCTTATAACACAAGGTAAAATGTATCATAATATTGAAATACTTCTATAAGTCACAACATTAACAACTGGTTTTTTTAAAGAATACTATACATTCAGTTATCCTCCTTACAAAATAAACACTTCCATCAGAAAATTTCAGCAATTCATAAACCAATTAACTCAAGACCTTGGGCCTGGCGGCATTCTACATGTCCTTTTATTATGGCCAAGTTGTTTGCACCGGCTGCATTTAAGTTTCACCTTGCCATTGTGTCTTGACTCAATCCGTGCCTTCTTTCGTCTACCAGGCTGCACAAGGCTACGGGGACATCGAACTGTAATATTGTTTACTCCACTAGGCCAAAACTGCTTGCTTCTACAAGGGTAAATACGATCCATGTAAACCCACTTCCAAGTTTCAGAATAAAAATAATGCTCACAATATCGGAGTGTATCGATATTCCTGTGAACTATTACAGCTATAGCATGTGAGCAAGGGAGTCCTGAAATTTGAAACTCCCCACAATGACAAAAGTTTTTTTCCAAATCAACAATGTATGAAGTGCCCCATGTTTCTACCTCCATTTCTGATTGAGAGTAAGGGTGAACCTTATAAGCTCTAGCTTTCTCTCTCCTTGATTCCATTTCTTTTGTAGCATGAGGTGTCAAAGCAACATGCCATTTGGAAACTTCCTCTCTACGGTTATAGAACCATTGAGCTACCTTTCTTCTTGTATTATCAATTAACCTATTTATGGGAAGCTCACGTGTAGACTTAAACAAAGTATTCAAGCTCTCCACACAATTCGTGGTAAGCATTCTGTACCTTCTCCCAGTAAAGTGTGCATTTGCCCACCTTTTAGGGTCAATGTTCTGAAGCCACTTATGAGCATCTGGATGTTTTTCGAGCATTGTCTGCATTATCATATCATATTGAAGTGTTGTGTTGGCTCGTGCTGCTGCCCAAAACAAACCTACACCAGCTCTACTTCCAGTATCAGTTACCATATTACAAGACATGTGGTGGCAACAAAAAGCATGATGCGCGTTTGTGAATACTTTTTTGACTGCTGATATAATGCCCCGATGTCTATCTGATACTATGGTGAGTGAGTGATCATCAACAGCAAAGAACCTCTTTGTATGATCCAAAAACCACTCCCAAGCAGACCCACATTCTACTTCAGCTATTGCAAAGGCAACTGGGAGAACATTGTCATTACCATCAATCGCCGTTGCAATCAACAATACTCCTGGATACTTTCCTCTTAGGTGTGTCGCATCAATTCCGATAATTCTACGCAAATAAGACCTGAACACCCTTCGGCAAGCACCAAAAGCCCAAAAACACCTCTGGAACTGATTGTCACCATTCGTGCATAGTGCCACATAAGTTTCAGGATCTCTAGCTCTTAACTCACGCAGATATTGTGGGAGATCTCTGTATGCCTCATCATAATCTCCAACAACCTTTTTCAATGCTTTCTCCCTAGCTATGTATGCTTTTCTGTATGATATCGTCACTCCAAATCTAGCTTTAATATCTGAAATAATCATACTTGGTTTGTATTGTTCATTATGAAGAAATTGCTCTTCAACAAAAGAAGCAACAAATGATGAAGAGCATGCATGATGATCAGCACTTTCCCTAACACTTCGACATTGGTGTTCCTTTATATATTTTGTAACAGTGAACTCTACTTCCCCCCTTCCTACTACTCTCCATGTACATGGTTGGTTAAAACACACTGCTTTAACTCTGTTTTTCCGGGTGTCAACTGGGTTATATCTCATATGCTTAACCATCGCATGTTTAACAAGTGCATTCTTGAATTCTTCTCTAGATGGAAATATCTGCCCCACAAAAAATTCATGCTCATCTCTTGCCTCTAGCTCTCGAATTGGCCCAGCAAGCAATCGAGAATTCAAAATATATGGATCTTCAGCTAATGGAAACTCCTCCTCTAGGTCACTGTACTGATCTGGGGGGAATTCATATTGCTCAACCTGCATATCATCAGCTTGGAATTCTAGTACACTTGTACTGGGTACAAATTCTTTTGCATTCCGGATTTCAATTTCTTCCTCCCCACTCCAGGTTGGCTGAAATATTTCAACTACTCTTGTAGAAGAATTCAAACCCTCATCTTCTAAATTATTTGCTTCTTCATTTAGATCAATTGCCAAATTCCTTGTAATGCTATTATCACCATACTGGGAACATAATGGAATATTATTACTAGTTATTTCTAATCCTTTCCCCGTAGCCACATTATCATCAAGAGTATTCCATATCTCAGAGAGAATTTCGTCAACAACATTATCAACCCTGAAAAAAATTACATATAACTTTATCAAACTTTGAAATTGATAATAAAGGCCCTAGGAGCCCCTGAGGGCCTGAAATCATTTGATTCAGGCCCAGGGATTTGATTTCAGGCCCTACCAGGGCCTGAAATCATTTTATTTCAGGCCCAGGCAGGGCCTGAAATCATTTCCTTTCAGGCCCACTCCGGGCCTGAATCATTACATTTCAGGCCCAGGGAGGGCCTGAAATCATTTGATTTCAGCCCCTCCCTGGATCTGAAATAAAATAAATTCAGGCCAGGTCCTGGGAGGGCCTGAATTTCTTTTATTTCAGTCCCTCCTGAAATTATTTGATTTCAGCCCCTCCCTGGATCTGAAATAAAATAAATTCAGGCCAGGTCCTGGGAGGGCCTGAATTTCTTTTATTTCAGTCCCTCCGAGGGCCTGAAACAAAATTTTACAGCCTCTCCTATTGCCTGAAATCTAATGACATCATGCACTCTCAGGGCCTGATATCATGTAATGCATATCACCCTAAGCCTCCTCCAAAATTAAAATAGTAGAAAGAGTTTAACTTGATTAAAACTATATCTGATACCATATCAAAGAAGACAATCATACGTACATTCCTATTTCTCTTAGTTACCAATCTGTTGCTTCCTTTTTCTCCTTCGACAACCTATTTTGTTGCTTCCTTTTTCTCCTTCGACAACCTATTTTCCTCAGGTGCTTTGGTGATGAATCGAGTTGTGCAAGGAAGCAATATATACGTACATTCGTGATCATTCGACTTGTGCAAATCATTTCACATATATATATTGGCTGAGAAAAATTCGACTGCTACCCATCCGAACCACAAATTAATATTTTATTGATAAAGTGGTTCGGTTGTCTCGAAACTGTGTCTGATAAAGTTATTCTTTGGCGGGAGGGGTATAAAAGTAACTTCACTATATGGGATGCGCCCTTTGGTATAATAGAAACCATGGTACTCCTTTCGGTAATTACGAATAGTTGGATACGCCCTTTGGTAAATTGCCCAAAAATATTAGTTATAATGAATGGACCTTCCCACCTTGATCTCAACTTACCTCTTATCAATTTCAATCTTGACTTGTATAATAGCACTTTGTCACCAATTTGAAATTCCTTGTCCACAATGTGCTTGTCATGAAATTTCTTAGTCTTCTCCTTGTAGATCCTTGAATTCTCAAATGCTTCCAACCGGATTTCTTCAAGCTCTTGAAGTTGCAACTTCCTTTCTTCTCCCACCTTAGTAGCATCAAAATTGCAAGCTTTAACCGCCCAATACGCCTTATGCTCAACCTCCACAGGTAAGTGACATGATTTCCCATACACAAGTCTATAAGGTGACATTCCAATGGGTGTTTTGTAAGCAGTGCGATATGCCCATAATGCATCTTCAAGCCTTTTACTCCACTCCTTCCTATGAGGTCCCACGGTCTTTTCCAATATGGATTTGACTTCTCTATTCGACACCTCGGCTTGTCCATTTGTTTGGGGGTGATAAGCAGTAGAAACCTTATGTAATACCCCGTACTTATTAAGAAGAGCCTTCATGTGCTTATTGCAAAAGTGGGATCCTTGGTCACTTATGATAGCTCTTGGAATTCCAAACCTGCAAAAAATGTTTGACCTGACAAAACTAACAACCACAGATGAATCATCAGTCCTGGTGGGAATGGCCTCCACCCATTTTGAAACATAATCAACAGCTAAAAGAATGTACAAGAATCCAAAAGAAGCAGGAAATGGTCCCATAAAATCTATACCCCACACATCAAATATTTCACAAAATAAAATAGCTTGTTGAGGCATTTCATTTCTAGCACTTATGTTTCCTGTTCTTTGACATCTATCACAACATGTACAAAACCTATATGAATCTCTAAACAGGGTGGGCCAGTACAATCCACATTCTAAAATTTTTCTAGCAGTCCTTTGTGGTCCAAAATGCCCACCACATGCTGAAGAATGGCAAAAAGTGAGTACAGAATGAAACTCATGATTTGGTACACATCTCCTAATGATTTGATCACTACAAAATTTCCACAAGTAAGGATCATCCCACACATAGTATTTTGCATCACTTTTAAATTTATCCTTTTGAGCTTTCGAAAAGTGTGTAGGAAAAACATGAGCTACAAGAAAATTCACTAAGTCTGCATACCAAGGTGACTCACCATGCATCTGTAAAAGCTGCTCATCTCTGAAATCATCATCTATGGCCGTGGGATCTCCATCTCCCTCCAATCTGCTCAAGTGGTCTGCTACTAAATTTTCCTTGCCACTCCTGTCTCGTATCTCCAAGTCAAACTCCTGTAGTAGTAGCATCCATCTAATAAGCCTTGGCTTCGCATCTGGTTTCTTCAGGAGGTACTTCAATGCTGCATGATTAGAAAACACAACAACATGAGAACACAATAAATATGATCTGAATCTATCTAAAGCAAAAACTATGGAAAGAAGCTCCTTTTCAGTCGTGGTGTAATTGGCTTGGGCGGCATCTAGGGTTTTGGAGGCATAGGAAATGACATGTGGTGCTCCATCTACCCTCTGTGCTAAAACAGCTCCCACTGCAAAATTAGAAGCATCACACATTAATTCAAAAGGTAAAGACCAGTCAGGTGATGTAATAATAGGAGCTGAGGTAAGAGCCTCCCTGAGTCTATGAAAAGCTTCTTTGCATTTTTCATCGAAGTGAAACTCAACATCCTTCTACAGAAGTCGTGTCAAGGGCCGAGCAATCAAGCTGAAGTCTCTAATAAATCTGCGGTAAAATCCTGCATGTCCAAGAAAAGCTCGAATATCCCGTACGCATACGGGGTAAGATAAAGAAGAAATAACACTGATTTTAGCAGGATCTACCTCAATACCTTTCTGAGAGACTATGTGTCCAAGAACTATCCCATGCTCTACCATGAAGTGGCATTTCTCAAAATTAAGAACAAGGTTAGTTTCAATACAGCGATGTAAAACCCTAGACAAGTTATTCCAACATGAATCAAAAGACGTGCCATAAACTGAAAAATCATCCATAAATACCTCCATGCAGTCCTCTAGCAACTCACCGAATATACTCACCATGCATCTCTGAAAGGTACCGGGTGCGTTGCAGAGTCCGAAGGGCATACATCTGTAGGCGAATGTACCAAAGGGACAAGTGAAGGTGGTCTTCTCCTGGTCCTCTGGATCTATGCAAATCTGAAAATAGCCTGAAAATCCGTCCAAGAAACAGTAGTGTGACTTCCCTGCCAGTCTCTCAAGCATCTGATCAATGAATGGTAGAGGGAAGTGATCTTTCCTTGTGACCTTGTTGAGCTTCCTGTAATCAATGCAGACTCTCCAGGAATTCTTGACTCTGGTGGGTACTAATTCATTACTTTCATCTGCCACCACGGTCACTCTAGATTTCTTAGGCACCACATGAATAGGGCTAACCCACTGACTGTCAGAAATAGGGTAAATGATCCCTGCCTGTAGAAGTCTAGTCACCTCTTTCTTTACAACATCCAATATAAGTGGGTTGAGCCTCCTTTGTGGTTGCCTCACAGGTTTGACATTTTCCTCTAAAAAGATCCTGTCCATACAGATAGCTGGGCTGATACCTGGTATATCTGATAGTGTCCACCCAATTGCCTTCTTGTAGTGCCTCAGGACTTGCAATAATTTCTCTTCTTGTTCTGACTCCAAATGTTGTGCAATAATAACAGGAAAAGTCTGCTCCTCTCCTAGGTACGCATACTTCAAGTGACCTGGTAATGGCTTCAATTCACTCTGGTCCTCTTCAGTAGAATTAAGTGGTCCCTGGGGCTTAGTGCAATCCCCTACACTCTGAATATCAGTAAAAATAGGTGATCCTTGGGGCTCTGTGCAATCCCCTACACCTAGAAAAATGTCACCAGCTGGAAGTGTGTCTGAAATGTCTTCTGAAAAATCCTTAGTATCAGCAGTCAGTACTCTCTCAGCCTCCTCTGAATCAATAGCTTCTTCAGAAAAATCATCTAGAAATCCCTCAACCTCCAACTCAGTCTGCGCCAGCTCCTCTAGAATGTTCATGCTCATGATAGAGTGGTCCTCTCTTGGATGCTTCATGGTGTCAAAAAGGCTAAATTGTACAACCGTGTCTCCAATCTCCATAGAAAGTGTCCCGGCATATACATCAATCTTCGTTCTGGCCGTCTTCAGAAAGGGTCTGCCTAAAATAAGTGGAGAACGGTGTGCCAAGTAATCTCCCTCCATATCTAAAATATAGAAATCAACAGGAAATATCAGCTCCTTTACCTTCACCAAGACATCTTCAATCATACCTGCTGGGTGGGTCTGACTCCTATCTGCTAGCTGTATCACCACGCCAGTGGGCTGTAAAGGGCCTATGCCAAGCATCTGAAAAACTGACTTGGGCATCACATTTATGGAAGCTCCTAAATCTAATATAGCATCGTGAAATATGGTGCTCCCAATCTCACAAGAAACAGTGAATACCCCTGGATCTTCACACTTCTGAGGAATAGTGTGGATAAGTGCTGAGATGTTCTTCCCAAAGCTGACCAATTCATTTTCCTTGAGTCTCTTTTTATGAACACAAAGATCCTTCAAAAACTTAGCATATTTGGGAATCTGCTTGATCATGGTCAACAAAGGTACATTGATCTCCACCTTGCTAAATAGCTCCACTAACTCATTGAATTCCTTGGCTTTCTCTTCCTCCATTTGCTTTTTGGCATGTGTTCTCTGCTGTGGAAAGGGTAAAGGAACCCTAAATTCATCAGTTTTGGCCGGAAATGGAGCTGCTGAATTCTGCCCTGCTGTCCCCTGCGTAGCAGCTGCTGTCCCATGTGTCTCGGCACTGTTTTCTTCTCTGATTTCCACCAAATTTGGAGGGTTGCTTGAGGATTGAGTTGGGAACGGGCTAGGGTCGGAATCAGCTGAATTTGAACTCATTTCAGTGTGGTTTTGGGCCGGAATTGGAGAAGCTGTCCGGTTTCCTGAAAATTCTGCTCTTGGACTCTTAGGAGATGTTGTAACCTTCCCACTTCTCAAAGTTATAGCGCTCACATTCCCTTTTGGATTAGGAACAGTTTGGGAAGGAAGTTGGCTTGATCCTTGAGCTTGATTTTGATTAATTCCACTAGCCAATTGCCCTAATTGTCTCTCAACGTTTTGTTGCCAACCTTGTTGTTGTTGTTGCCAAGATTGTTGTTGTTGCATTATCTGTTGAAACATATCATCAACCCTCTGTTGAGGCATATTTCCTCCACTTGAGCTCCCATAACCTCCTTGGTTAGAATAGCTTCTTGAGTGACCTTGAAAGGAAGAAGAAGAAGGCTGAAATTTTGATTGCTGATTTTGTTGAAAACTTGAATTTTGGGGCTGATAAGAGGGCTGGTAGGGCTGTTGATAGGGCTGATCAAATGGCTGATATGCTTGGAAACATTGCTGGGCGTTGTGACCTTGAAAATTTTGATTTTGAGCTGTAAAATTAGGTGGCGAGGGCTGAAAATTTTGACCTTGACCCTTGGTTGTAGGGCTGAAAATTCTGAATTGTGGGCTGGGATGGCTGAAAATTCAATTGGTTTTGAGCTGGAAAAACTGGAAATGATTGAAAGCCCTGCTGCCCTTGATAAGGTTGCTGGAATTGTGGTTCAAATGCCTGAAATTGTTGCTGAAAATGTTGGGAACTAGGCTGAAACGAAGGCTGAAAACTCGGATTTGATGGCTGAAATTGTTGCTGATTGTTCTGAGGTTGCTGTGACTGCTGTAGGTTCGGTTGATGCTGCTGTGAAGATTGATTTTGAGGCTCTTGTTGGCAGAAAGCATTCCCATATCTCAAGTTAGGATGATTCCTCCAACCGGGGTTATAAGTGGAGGAATATGGATTGTTTCTGGCTGGAAATTGTCCTCTCACTAATGCAGCTACCGTCTCGTCCTGTTGGAGATTGGGGCATGAGTCTGAAGTGTGCTCTAGACTAGAGCAAATGCCACACACACTTATCACTTGACTAGAGGGTGGAGGTACTGAAGGAGTCGAACTAAGTCTGTCCATTTTTAATTCCATTTGCTTGAAAGCTGAGGTGAGCTCCATCAATGCATTCTTAACCTCCTTGTTATCAGTGGGAACTGCCTGAACTTCACCCACTCCTCTGGTGCTCAAGGCTCTGCCTCCAAATTGTTGGGAATTCTCAGCCATATTAGAAATTAACTCCCTAGCTTGCATTGGTGACTTGTTCACTAAGGCTCCTCCAGCTGCAGCATCTATCAGGACTCTATCCGTCTGCAGCAGTCCTTCATAAAAGTACTGAATCAACAATTGCTCACTGATTTGATGCTGGGGGCAGCTTGAACACAGCTTGTTAAATCTCTCCCAGTAATCATACAGTGTCTCACCAACCACTTGCTGAATCCCACAGATACTTTTTCTGATTATAGCTGTGCGGGAAGCTGGGAAGTACTTCTCCAAAAATGCCTTCTTCATGGCGATCCAACTAGACACATGTCCTGTAGGCAGATAATAGAACCAGTCTTTGGCTGCTCCTGTCAATGTGAAGGGGAAAGCTCTCAGCTTGATGTCTTCTTCAGAAATGCCCTGAGGCTTTATAGTAGAGCACACCACATGGAATTCGTGCAAGTGTCTGTTTGGATCCTCCCCAGATAAACCCTGAAATTTTGGCAACAAATTAATAAGCCCAGATCTTAACTCAAAACTTTCTCCCAGCTCTGGATATGCTATGCTGGAGTACTGAAATGCAGCATCTGGTGCTGTGAGCTCCTTCATGGTTCTCTGGTGGTCTGCCATGTCAATGCCTGAGTGAGTGCTGATAGTCTGTAGTGGAGGAATATCTGTAGTCTCAGAAAGAATGGCCTGACTCCTCCTGACTCTGAAAGTCCTCTCAATCTCAGGATCGAAATCTTCTAATTCAGCACCTAGAGACCTGGTCATAAAAACAGAACAAATTGCAGTAAAAGTAGATAAACAAGTAAACAGATAAAATCAACTCCAAAGATATGACAATAAGCACAAAAATAAATCAAGAATGATGTGCAATAAGTGTACAAGCAAAATCAAACAAGTCAACTAACAGTGTTCCCCGGCAACGGCGCCAAAAATTTGACGGACCCAAACTATGTGTCACGAATGTGGGCCTCAAATTTAGAATTTATAAATGAAAGCTGGAAACCCTTTTACAAGCAAAAATATAATAATGTAGCAAAGGGGCCACAGGTCGTATTTTTCTCGGGGATAGTTGTCGTGCTCGATTCAAACTTGTAGATATGTGTCGTTTTTTGGGTTTCAAACACAAAAATGGATTTTTGGTTTGTAATTGAAAATGAAAATGAAATGGAAATAAAAGAAAGTGAGCAATGGAACTAAACAAGGAGATGACACTCAGTACTTAATCTAATGGAATCCTAAATAAGCATTTACCAATTTTTTTATGGGAAATCGTTTTCTGTTTTTAACAAACCAAAACAAATGCTAAACAATTTATTGAAGACAGAGTTGGTAGTTTTTAGGAACAAACAAGCTAAGCCAAATCAATGCAAAGTAGATTTTCGGAAATTGCACAATCAAGGAGCTTTAACTAGCTATAATGATTTTTTTGGAACCTAACCACTGCCAATAAAAATTCAGAATTGAGTGAATCCTAGCTTACTGAATTCAAACACAAGCATATGCCACAAAAGCAAACTAATTCAGATGCAAACAGTTCTAAGGGAGTTGGCACGCAAGGGAATACTTTTTGTGCCAAAAAGTAGCTCTAAATCAAGGAATAAGTGGATTTTCGGCTCAAGGGTTTACACTAAGTGATTCAATTGGAAAACAATGGTGCTAAGAAAGAACTAAACAAGACTAAAGTGGGAAATTGGAACTGAAATCAGAGCTAGAGAAATAAAAATTCAGAAATCAAGTGGCTGAAATTTTACTTAGCAGGAATTTAAATTTCAGAGTTAAAGATTAGCTATGGAATTTTTTTCCGCAATGGATCAAAGGCTAAACTAGCTAATGCAAAACGGATTCGACTAACTAATCTAGATGCAATGTGGCTGAAACTAGCAATCACTTGACAGGAACTAAGGAAATGGAAGTGAAGTCACTAAAATGCAGAAATATAGCTTGGCACGCCACAATGTATTTGGCACGCAACAATTAAAACTAAAGCGAACTAAAATTTAACTCTATTAATCACCAAACAAGTTCCTAACTTACTGAACTCGAAGTTTAAACTCCTAATTAAGCTAACAATTCAGAACTTACAAACTAGACAGCTGAAAACTGAAAATTTCAGAAAACAAAACAGAATTCGGCAGAGTAAGAAATTTCAGCTAAACAATGAAAAGTTATCATCTATACTACTCCTCGATTCCTTCCAGAGCTCAGATACTCTTTGGTTGTCAAGCAAAGGAGAGCCTCGGACCCGCAAGCTCAGCAAATCATGGGGAAAAACTCATCAGCGATTGAATACAGCTCAAACTGCCCATTTCTGAAATTTCCATGCGATTTCTTCATTGCAGCTGTGTCTGCGTGTGTGGGTGGATGGATGATGATCCAAGCTACTCAGGGAACCCCTCTGGATGGCTCGGGTGGAAGGTATTGAAGCCAGCTGATCAGAAGCTACCAATTTGACAGAGTTGTAGAAACCTCTCACAAACTCTGATCTTGGGCAATTTCGATCCGGAAACAAGACTGACGAACTCCCCAATGATCTAGCACATGAATTCAGTAAGGAAATCGAGTGGTCGCGCCCACTGATTGAAGAAAACGCAAAGACAAGTGAAGAACTCGATGAAGAAGGTGGCTGCGGCGAAGACGCGACGAGGGTGAGCTGCGCAGAAAATCTGATTAAATACATAACCCTTGGACGGCTGTGATTGATTGGAGGAAATCCAACGGCCGATCTCGCTCTGATTTAAGCCAAACTTTGATGATGGTGATCTGAGGTCAGGATCTGCCTCGTGGTAGCTCGGATCCTCCAGATGTGCAACGGATGGTCCAGATCACCCTAATCTTTGAATGGACGCTCTAGAGCCCTCCAAGCTTGATCCAACGGTTGATTTAGCTCTGATTGGGATGAAATCCTCAGATCTTGATCATAGAGCTTGATCAACCCTAACCCTAGCTCGGATTGCTTCAGATCGTCCCGGATGGCTCAGATCTAGCCGCTTCCGAATCGAACGACCCAGATTTAATCATAATCTTGATAATCTGATCCGGGTCACTTCCGACTCGAATTTGACCTAATATGCCCTAGATCCTTGAACCTTGATGCCTACAAAAAATTAAATCAAGAATTTAGTGGCCAATTAACTCCAATATGTGTCATTTTGCATTTAAGTCCAAAATATGATTAAGTTCTAAAACCTAGGCAATTTCACAATTTTAGCAATAAAAACATAGATCAAACAGGGATTTTAGCAACTCAAATGATCAATAAAATGGAATCTATCAAGGTGCTGGCCAATTTTCGAGCAAGCCTGGGCCTTTGGGGGCATGACATGGTGTATGATGCTAATAGACGCAACACTCATTAAGCAAACCTCAATATGACATGCACAGGTTTGAAAACATAAATCATGACCTACAAATAAGCTATTAGGCATGCAATAATGCTAGATATCAATAAATGTCAAGTATAGTATGACATGCAAATATTCCTATACACACGTGTGCACTTTATAGAATCAGAGTATGTCAAAGGGTCAAGCAATAAGTATCAAGCTGGAAACAAAAGGCAGATAAAGGTGAATCCTACTATTATCCATAAAATAAACCATGCATAGAGACTTGACAATATTTATAGAGATAAGTTAGTAGGTACCTTCGTCCAAAGTGTAGTCCATAAACAACGAGAGTTCTTCGTCCAGAAGTCCAAGCTCAAATCAATATCCTATATCAGTGGACATATTTAATTAGCTATTTACAAAAATAGTACTTAGCTAAATAATCCACTAACCGTATTAGGACCATCCTTAATTATCCCATCCATTTAATTAACTCTAATTAAATGATAGTTTCTAATTATTCTGAGTCATTAGGGTTAGCTTCAATTTAGGTTTAACCCGAGCTTAACATAAGTTTCAACTCACCACCCAAGTTGTTTAGCTCTCAATACAAGCTAAACATCCAAGGGGCCAAGTCCACATTAGCATAAGAGACTCACGGTAACACCTAATCTAAAAAAGACTCCAACCTAATGCCCATGGTTAGTTCACGCAAGGAATCAAATCATCCTTTCCAATTAACAACAAACCATCACAGACGTGTCAAATAAATAGTAGCTTCACCCCAAATGAGCATATTCCTCAAGGATCACCCACAGTTCGATGACAAGCTCAAGAACAACTAACCTACTTCAACAGAATTCCTAAATCAAAACTCCTCCCTATAACTCAAATTCACCACCAACATCCACACTCCATTCCACGCCCAAATCGAGCATCAATTCATCTTAAATCCCATTACATGCTTAATGATTGCATGGTAGAACTCCTCAAGACCTAAGCTCACGCAGCATTGAGCAATCACACAGAACTGTACCAAAACCTACACACTAATCCGAAAGAACAATCCAATTGAATCCCATCGCCAACCCAGAATCAATTCCAACTCAAAGGAAGCGCAAAGCAAGGCATTTCCAAAACCAAACTACACCAAACTCATCCACAACAGAAACGTCTCAAAATCATTCAGAACCGATGGTGAAATAAACCAACTCCTTACCTTCTGCGATGCGTCGATGATGGAATCTTAACAGAGGAACAAGACCGCCTGCTGTCGTTGACGTTGGTACGTGTAGAGGAGCGACCTTGGCGTCGGGGTGGAGAGTCGCGACGAGCTGCATATAGAGAGGAGAAGAAGAGATTAGGAGGGACCGCCAACGTCTCCCTAAGGTGGAGTTTCGCTGGAGAGGAAGAAGCTGCTGGCGCCTCCCTGTGGCACTCTTGCAAACAAACCCTCAATATTCAGGATATCCAACTTCTACCCATAAATTTTTGGTCTTTATGCATTGAAGCCCTCAAAAACTTTTATATTTAACATTCTCCCCTACTAATAAAAATTTGATTTTCAAATTTCACTACTAAATCATAACAGATACTATTAATTAATAGGTAGTAATAGTACCGAACAAAAACATATAATACGCACCTCAAGTAGACAGATGAGGATAGCCTGATCGTATCCTCAAGCTCTTAGGTAGCCTCCTCATCAGAGTGGTGCTATCATCCGACTTTGACCAGTCGAATTATCTTGTTCCGCAACTGACGCTCCTTGTGGACCAGAATCCTCACAGGAATCTCCTCATATCACGTCAGGCTTCTCCTCATATCACGCCAGCCTGAAATGCAACTAGTACCTTCAATAAAATATGAGATGGATCTGGCTTATATCTCCTTAATATGGAAATATGGAATTCATCGTGTATGCCAGCGAGGGATGGCGATAATGCCAGATGATAAGTTACCGCTCAATCCTCTCCAGAATCTGAAGAGGGCCAATATATCATGGAGCTAACTTACCTCTAAGGTTAAACCTCTTTTTCGTGGGTGGAACTCGTAGAAACACAAGGTCACTCACGGAGAACTCTAGAGATCTCCATCTTTAATCCAAGTAGCTCATCTGACGGTCCAGAGCCTCGGACATCTTATGTCCGATAGTACAGACTAGCCTTATATCGTGCTAACCTCTCTGAGGTCCTAGCAGCTGACGTTCCCCAACCTCCTCCCAAAGGGTGGTTGTTTGGTAAGCTTTACCGTATAACACTTCAAATGGTGCCATCTGGATAACTTAATGATGGCTGTTGTTGTAGGCGAACTCAACTATGTGCAGGTGATTCTCCCATCTGCCTTCAATGCCCATATTGCATGCTCGAAATAAGTCCTCTAGTTGGTGAATGGTGCACTGCGTATATCTGTCTAAAATTCTATATAGAAATGTAGTTCTACACATGACCCATTAGAAATTCCGTAAAGTAATCCTAAGAGGTCAGTCTAGCAAGTCAATAGTAACTATATGAACTTGGTTACTCGATCAGCGATCCTCCAAATCAAATCATTTATCATTGTTCTACTTACGTATAAAATCATCCAAAGTACATTTGTTGGTTTCTGTTGTTTTCTATGAGTTATAGATCTGCTACGCTTCCAATGCGTCACTTTGATATCCCATCTTCATTTATCGACACACCAAGTGTCGACATATAATATCCTCAATGTCCTTCCCTTGTCATTCTGCCAACGAAACGCTTCAAATCCCTATCCACTCGGGTATATCCCAGGTGAATCGCAAATCAAGTTCGATGTACTACCGAGAGTAACTCCTTCAGGATCGGGGGGAACTCAAGACCGCACTATCTGTTATGGAAATAAAATATCTCGTGAACATCCCGAGAAAACTCCGTCTGATGCCCTAAAAGGCTACTCTACCTTGGAGACACTGAAAATAATAATCTGCAGCTTGAGCCCTCCTGATTCGATCGACAAAAGTGTCTAATCAACCCAAGGCACCAATATGTGCGCAAATTTTTGATTAGGAATACATCATAGTGGACATCTAATTCTAGAATATTCCTGTCAACAAACAACAATTTTAATAATTAAACATGAAAAAACTACTCTCTCAATCTACGAATGTTAATAGCTCAATCCAAATACCCTAAGAATACCAGTCTCATCAAATCCAAGTGGTGGCTAGGTCATTGGTATGCCCACACAACATTACCAAGAACTCACAACGTTCGTAGAGCCAAAATCTATCCCAAAATGGCACATAGAGTCAACTCTACTCCGAGCCAAAATTAACTATCCCTCCATCGATGTCCGCTGAGCGAAACATATACCATCTACTCTCAATCAACAAGAGCTACTGACATAAGTCACTATTAGAGATCACTGATCTAGAGGTTATCATCCGACAATCATTTACAACTGATCATACTATCAAAATCACACATAGGATGCTTAACCCTAAGGTCACTGGCCCTAAGTCTATAATCTAATCCTTCGGATTGATAAGAATGGGACAAGGATATGTGGACAAAATTAGTCCATTGATTAGGCGTATCTAGGATACGTAGATAAGGATATGATAGGGCAACTAATATGCAAGGGGAAATCAATGGACTAAAAGTTATTATCTTAAAGAAAAATGAATGTGCATATTATGTTCATTGTTTTGTTCATCAACTTTATTTTCACGTGCTTTGTAATATTGTTAGAGTGGTTGGAGCCTCTTGTAAGCACCATGATGCTTTGCGAGAGAAACAGGCTTCTAGAATCGTACCCTTGGAAAATGAAGAAATCACCATGGGTCGAGGCTTTAATCAAGAGAGTACACTCATTCGACCAAGTGATACATGTTAGGGACAGGGGTGGATCTACGATTTTAGATTTGGAGGGGGGGTGGAGACTTTTTTCGTCTCAAATTTAGTCTTCTAAAGGATTCGAACTCGAGATGTGTGTTAAAAATAAAACTTACTATTAAACTAACAATATATTTACCTTTAAAGGGATCACATTATATATACTAAGAAAATAAAAAATTTCTATATAAAAATAATGAGGCACGTACTTTTCAGATCCCAAATTTGATACTAAATTGATGATTCTGATATCAAACTTTTGAAAAGAATTTTATAGTCTCAAAGTTGGGCATTTACCTTTTTTTAGTCCTAAAGTTTAAAAGTAACAATTTTAATACCATGCAATGAGATGCACTCCAAGTCCTTTTTTTTTTAAAGAAAATTGTGATTGAGCACTATAACCCAATTGGGAAGGTGAACCCTAAGAATTTTTTATTTTTAATTTTTTTTAGCTTGAACAATATAACTCAATTGGGAAGGTGAACCTTAAACTAAAATAAAAATATAGTATTACTTGTGGGACTAAAATATTTTTTTAATTTAGTATTCAAAATGCCAAAAACAGGTCAAGTTTAGTATCTAAAATGTCTTTTCCTCTAAAAATAATGTTATTAAAAATTTAGGGGGGGGGGGCGTATGGCTCCCTCGGGTCCTAATGTAAATCTGCATTTGGTTGGGGATCACATTATAATACTTTGCTTAGTTTGATTCAAATCTATGGCTCCATAATTGACTTGCTTGATGAGATTATGGATGATGAATCACATTCGAATCAAAGACGCGAAGCATTGCGCTTGGTAAAAGATATACAACGATTTAAATTCGTGTTTAATTTACATTTGATGAAATTGATATTAGGGATAACACACTACATCGAAAATACCAAGACATTGAGCAAACCATGTTGTTAGTTGGTATATGTAAGAATAGAATTCAAGGAATGCAGGATGATGGATAGAGTTTATTACTTTAAAAAGTTTTCAATGTTTTGTGAAAAGTTTCAAATTGACACTCCGAATATGAATGATTTATACATCGGCGAGAGAAGATCAAGGCAAAAAACTGAAAAAGTAACAAATTCACATCATTATCATATTGAATTATTTAACACAATTATCGATATGCAATTGCAAGAGTTGAATTTCCGATTCAATGATGTAAATACAGAATTGTTGCTTTGTGTGGTATGTCTAAATCCATCAAATTCATTTGCTGCTTTTGCCAAACAACGATTGGTTAAATTGACTCAATTTTACCCAAAAGATATTTCACTAATTGAGCTTTTATCACTTCTGGATCAACTTGAGAATTTTGTGATAAATATGCATGTGAATGTTGAAGCTTTTGAATTTCGAAAGCTCGATGATAATTCTAGAAAGATGGTTCAAACAAGAGATGTAGCATAATCATTAGTTTATAAGTTTGTGACTTTGGTTTTGATTTTGTCAGTCACAACTGCTATTATAGAGAGAGCATTTTCTGCTATGAAAATTATTAAGAATTGTCTTCACAATCGAATGGAAGATGAATATTTAAATGATAGTTTAATTACTTATATTGAAAAGGATATATTTCATAACTTGTCAAATGAAATTATTAATTATTTTCAGAATATGTAAAGTTAATCAATTGTAAGTTAAATTTGAAATTAAAAGAATTATTTAAATTTTATTAATATATTTAAAATTTTGTTATGTAACATATATATTTGTGATATTTGGCTCTTTGTCTCTCCTTAATAAAATTTTTGGATTCGCTCCTAGCCATCGTGTTGTATCAATACAGGTTCAAGGATGAGAATAGTATCCTCTTACCTATTCTCGTTCAAATATGGAGATTCAAAAAATTCCTAAACTTGAACTCATATCCAAAAATACTCTCTAAATCAACCTCCGTTTCGAATTTTCTCTTGTGGAGGGGGAAATTGTGTCCTTAAATATGAGATATTTCTACCATCTTAAAATTTCTAGTTGAGTTTAAGAAAATAAATAAAGCTATAATATTTTTTAAAAAAATATTATTTATCACAATAAAATTAGGGATATTTTGAAAAAAAAAAAAACAAACAAACTGTTAAAGAAAACGACATCCATGATCTGCTGCTTGTCTTCTTCTATGCGTACATAACCGCGCAGAGTCGAGATTTGATCTGCTCACCGTGGTCCTGAGGCGAAAACCATGGCGATCGCCCTCCGCTTCCTCTCCGTCGCCACCTTCCTCTTCCTCTTCATCTCCTCGGCCTCTGCGGCCTCGGAAGTTCACGATCTCCTCGAGAAGTTCGGCCTCCCCAAGGGCCTTCTTCCCCAACCGGCTGATAACTACTCCCTCGCCGACGATGGTTCCTTCGAGGTCCAGCTCGAGCACCCATGCTATGTCCAGTTCACCGACCTCTTCTTCTACGCAGAGACTATTACCGGGCATATCTCGTACGGCAATATCTCCGACATCCAAGGCATCCAGGTCAAGAAGCAGTTGGCCTGGTTCTCCATCACCAACATCATAGCCGTCGAGGAGTCGGCCATCGAGATCACCTTGGGCTTCCTCTCCGAGAAGCTCGCGTGGAGCCTGTTGGAGGAAGTCCCCAAATGCCGGAATAAGGGGATGCATAAGGCCTCCTACAGCCGCAACGCCGATCTCCCAAGTCCTATCTGAGGAACTGTTTGCTGCTACTGAGGTCCGTTTGGGTTTCTCTCTTCGTTTTGCTTCCCCTCGTGCTTGATCTTCAACCAATCAATTGGGTACTTAGATCAGATTTAGGTGTTTTCAGTGGATTAGATTTAAGGAAAAAAGCACCGCCGCCACTACACCACCACCACCACATCGTCTTGAGTAGATTAAGCAGAGCAGTAAAAACAAGACAAGCCCTAAATGGCACATACAGATGCCGAATCATTTCTGATATTATGCATTAGGAACAGAACATTCCACTTTTCCATGTTCCTATCTTTTCTGATTTTTCCACCGACTGATTTCCTTGTCTGTCAACGATTTCCTTCACGATTTATTATAAACGATCCATTATGCTTGAACTTGCTTCCCCTGGTGATATCGAACGGACTAAAGAAGAGCATGCATTGATGACATATATCTGCACTTTTGCTTCTAACATAACCTGACGGAAAACATCTAGACTGCTCTTTCTGTTGATTCCTGTGTAAATGGATTAATTTTGTGCATATGTGCAGGTTTAACCTGGAAGCAATTTGGAGTTCTTAATTATGCTGCAGATCTTTCATTATGTATGCGCAATAATAATCTGGCTATATCTTCAGAATAAATGCATTGTTCAACTACATCACTTTAAGGCCTCTACTCTGGTGGTTTCTATGTCTTTCTATTCAAAAAATAATCTAGCAATATCTTCAGAATAAATGCATTAGCAAAAGAAGAGGGTTTTAATCTTCACATACAAAAAATGATGAACTAAATAATGTTAGATGAAAAATTATGAACTAAGTAATATCGAATCGAATTTGGGAGATCATCCCTTCCGCATGGAAGAGCTGAAATGCCTGTTTATTGAAAAATTATTAAAAATCTTTTCTAAAATAAGGTAACAAAAAAGTATTTTTCTAAAATATTTTTAGGTTTTACAAATGACTTTTTCTCCTATTTTTTTCCTTAATCATTTCATTTCCTTGGTACTAAACATCATTGACAAAAAAGTATTTCCTTTTCTTTCTATTTTTTTTTAAATTTTCTGAAAAAAATAAATAATTAAATAAAATCAAAACTAGAAGTTATATTTAGTTATGGATGACAATAACAACTAAAATCTTATCTTGATTATATGAATTCTTCTATTTCATTTAGCTATATCTCCTATTATATTATTATTTATAATTAAATATATTTTCTTTTATTTTATTATCGATAACTAATTTTTTTTGTTTTTCTCAATCTCGTTTGATGTGTACATTTATCATAATTTAATTTCGTCTAACTGGAGCATTTATTGGTTATCTATATATATGTTTATACAATATTAAACGTGTCTCTTATAGTTTCCCCTTAATATGTATAACACCGACTTCTCTTTAATAATTTTATTTCTTATCTTATTAATTCATTCTTGTATCTTCGCACATCCAACTTAATATCATCATCTCTAAACTCTCATCTTTTTCGCATATGCTCGAGTCATATCCTAGATTTAATTCCATATAACATAGTAGGTCTAACTATCATTTTGTAAAAATTTCTTTTAGTTTTAGAGGTGTTTTACGTTCATAAACAACGCTTGACGCCTCCTCCATTTCAACCATCATGTTTATATTTTATGTAAGATATCTCTTTCGATTCCTTTATACTTTTGTAAAAATAATCCTAAATATTTAAAATTCTCAGTTACAAACAACTCGTCATCTTTTATTTTAACAATTGTCTAATTACATCTAATATTATTAAACTTAAATTTTATATATTCCATCTTTACTCTACTAATTAAGTCTAAAATCTTTCATTTCTAGTGTTTCTACCATGATTTGACTTTAACTTCTATTTTTTTCACGTGTCTAGTCTACCAAAATAATGTTTCGTCCACCAAAATAATATCATCTAGAAACAACAAGACCACGGTATCGTATCTTGGATGTGTTCAGTGACTTCATTTATGATTAGTGTAAAAAGATAAAAACTTAAAACCGATCCTTGATATAATTCTATTTTTATGGGAAACACTTTGGTTAATCCACTTGAAGTCTTTATTCTTGTCATTACATTCTCATATATATATATATATATATTTAATTAGTTTAATATATGTTAGGTTAACACCTCTCTTTCCTATAATTCTTCATATAATTTGCTTTGAGATTCTATCATTAGCTTTTTTTAGTTCAATGAATATGATGCAGGAGGATTTGAAGATTTTTATTATCATTTTTGGTAATTTTTATTTTTTGGTATTTAGGTATTTTTATAATTTTTATTTTTTGTAGTTTAAAATTTTGAGTCTTTTTAGAAATTTTAAAATTATGGGTCTTTTTCATTTGTTTTAGGATTTCTTTCCATTTTTTTATAAGATAAGAATTGTAGTTTATATTGGATCTTAGGGTCTAAACTTTATATAAATGTTTGTTTAGCCGTGTAAGGAAAAATCCTCTATTCTTAATAAAATTTCATTTTTTGGTAAAACCTAGAAAACAGAGGGTTTCTCTTTGTTTTTAACATTTTCTCTTCTTACCTTATCCTCTAATCTGTCTTCTTGTAGGCCGATAGGATAATCACTATCCTGCCCAGCATTAGATTATATTAGAGTTGGCAGGTTTCGATTGAGAAATTCATGTGTCGCATTTAATGGAAGGTTGTCATTATCATAACCATGGTCGTGCTAGGCAGGTTTTGGCTGAGAAAGCTTCATAGTATGGTCGTAGTATCCAACATGAGATTGAGGATTTACAGAGACAAGTCACAAATTTAACTCAGCGTGTAGAGGTTGCAACGTGAAATCTTGAGGATCATCGGGTACATGGTCGAGAGGATCGACGTAAAAAACCCTAGATGTCGAGTTGATCTACCTGGATTTTTTGGTACGTCACAGACAGAGAATTTTGTTAATTGAATTAACAAAGTGGAGCAGATCTTCGACTATAATAGCATCCACAATCGTTGGAGCTCTTCAAGAGCTCTTTCGTTGGCACATATGCGCCACATCAAAAATAAAGAATTCCATATATCTCTTCACTATCAATAAACCTCTCAACAATTCCTTTATGGTCCCACACTTTTTCATTATATATTACTTATCTCTCTTCCATATTTTACATTATATGTAATTAAAATTTTATAAATTTAAATTCATAAATTACTAACATTAAATAACATTAATAATTAAAAATATTACATAAATATTACGGTACATCAAATAAAAAGATATAAATTAAACCCATTTACCCCACACCTCTCTTTAATTTTTCCAATCATTTTCTCATATATATAAAGTTGTTTTGGTGTCATCTTACTAGTATCCTTCATAAGAATTTCATAGCCCTTATGAAAGATCTTACCTTTCCGCATAGTCATTTTTGTATTTGATATGTTTTAATATCTTGTCATTCTTTTTTGATATTTTGTTTCATTGTATCACCCTGTTTGACTTTGGATTTACTCTTCCTCTTTGCTGTCTTTTGTCCTATCGAACGAATGCGGACCTCAGAGTCATCCACATTAATACTCGTATCTAGATTTGATGTTGAAGATTTCCCCCTAAATCGGATGTTCTTGCCTTCTTATTAGAGTAACAAGCAACTAATTGCAGAGCATATTTCTCATACTCTCTGAGAACCCTCCATATATGCATATACCTGAAGTCCTTGTTTTTGTTTTTGACTTTCAACATATTCAATGTGTTCTCCAAAACATTCTCGTCGCTCCAACTTCTTTAACGATGAGTATAAAAATTATTATAAATTACAGAAAATTCATTTACCATTGGCGCAAAGTGATAGTAGTGTGATTTTAACCGTTGATAGCTTTTCGTCAAAGTTTTAGTGGGTCAATGCTTGTAGTAATTAGCAATATGTTTCTGAAAAGCTTGATCCTTCTGGTCATTACCAACACCTGTATCGATGCTGACAGTTGCCCATGACTTCGCAAGGATCATGTCTTTATCGAGAGACCAAAATATTTGTTTTGAATAATCTATTCTTGTTCAATTTGCTCTTCTTGTGATGAGTGACGTGACAACTGAGTTGCTTGAACAGATGATGGTGTTAGAAATTCTTTGTCGCTGATAAAGAGGTTGATATTAGCCCTTCTTGATTCATTTGAAAGCATTAATGATGGTTGAGGAGGAGAAAATACTTAAGGCATAAAAGATATCTCAAATTGGCTGCCCACGACTGATCAATCTTAGGATGGATACCTACCAAATGGAGCTAGGGCAGCGTTACCTAGATTCATCAAAATTTTTTGATAACTTTAGAAATTTGAAGGATATTGTGGAGCAAGTGAAATGTTTTGAAAATTTGGAGAGTATTATGTGTGAGAGAAAAAATCAGGATATTGGATATTGGGAGGAATGCGAGTATTTTGAGAAGATATATTTGTTGGGACTTGATCGTACGGCTAGAGGGGGTGAATAGTCGTTCACCCACTTCAATCGCGGTTCTTTCTGCACTTTGTTAGTGCGCAACGGAATACAAATAAACTAAACTAACAAAAAGAAAATCAAACCGCTAACACCAAACCTTTAACGTGGTTCAGAGATAAAGCTCCTACTCCACGACAGTCCGTAAGGTGGACGATCCCGATCCGTCGGTGGATGAGTCCCCGGAAAGCCTCCGACTAGCTCGTGTCACTCCTTGTGGGTGGAGAAACCTCACCACAAACTTGCAACCACACATGCACACTTGTAGACTACTAATAAGCTTTACCTAAGCTTATTTCGTCAACCTTTGCTCAGCCAAACCGAACTCTCTTAAATAGAGCTCGTCCCTGAAATAGTCGTTTCCAGTCAACTGGTGCCAACACCAGTCGACTGGTCTACCCGAACTCGAATGTTACAACCCAACGTTCGAATTCCAACCGACACCAGTCGACTGATCCAAGCATCAGTCGAATGACCATATCCTAAACTTAGGGTTTCAACCACGAGTACAGTCACTCAGCACTCGTCCTTGCCTGACCAACCTAGACCTAGCCTTCTAGCCTCCTCCATCAGCCTCGCGTCCCTCGGATGCCTCTCCATGCTTCACGCCTTGTCTTCCGATGCTTCCTTCGGCCTCGATCATTGTTGTCGGGTCTTCGTTTGCCAAGATGCCACTTGGACTTTTCTCTTTTGTACCTGTATCCTGTATTCTCACAATGCAATATCAAATACAACAATAAATCTAACTTAAATCTTTGCCCAAACATCAAAACACAAGGTATCTAGATTGTTCCAACAATCTCCCCTTTTTGATGTTTGACAACCCGTTTAAGTTAGGGAAACAACAACAAGACAAATGGTCATGCATAAATCATGGAACCTAACCTTAGGCTCCCCCTTTACCTAAACTCCCCCTTGAGTAGATTTTTCTTGCAAGATACTTCTCCCCCTTTGTCAGCAAATACTCCCTCTTCACCTAAGCTCCCTCTTGAGTTTGAATTTCTTGCAAAGGTGTGTTGGTTTTCCACTTAAACCTAACACTTCTCCCCCTTTGTCACACATCAAGAAAGGTCCAATAATATTCCAATTATTGTTGCTCCTTGTTGTCATACCTTAACAAAACCTCCATATTTCCTATTTCTGATGTCTCAAAGTTGAAAATCTGTGATGTCTAAATCGAACGGCTCATTATCTCACACAGAATCAGCTCGACAAGGATCGATGTTACTTATCGGCAAGAAAGTTCTTGTACACGAGCGTTGAGTTAGAACCAGATCAGGCGAGTGGCAAGGAGGGTATTCCTATCCACACGGTGGTGATGAGGATACTAGTTATCCCCACGGGCTTCCCCAGATACATCAATTGTATTAATCCGATATGATTTTTTTAATATCAATTTAAATGTGACTATTTTCCATCTAATGTTTTTTTAATAATATATGTACTTAATATTTGAAAAATTATACGAAATGAGAATTTGTAGCATGAAATGTTTGATCCCGACGGGTTTACTATGTCCCAAGATATAGTTTAGTTCGGGACGATAGCCGGAGGTCACCGTCGGTGTCCAGATGACAATCGAATGTATATATAAAAAATACGGCAATTTACCAAAGGGCGTACGCAACAATCGGTAATTACCAACGGGCGCACCATGGTTTTATTTTCACCAAAGGGCGCACTCATTATAGTGAACTTCCTCTTATACCCCTCATGTTATCTATTACCTTTCTCTTTTTCTCTCAGTAATAAATTCTGTGACGTCAGCACATGCAACGTGACTTAATTACTGACTTTTATTTTAAAATAATATCTAATGGAATCGGCGCTAAATTAAAAAACGTAAGGCAAAAATTAAAAAAATATTTCACTTTAAAAATTTCTCATCCAACGTGATTTAAAAATATAAATAAATAATTTTTATTTTTATTAATAGAAATTAATATATTAAATAATATTTAATAAATATATTAATGTATAAAAAATTTTTGGAAACAAACTGTTGGATTTAAAAATATAAATAAATGATTTTATATTTGATTAATAGAAATTAATATATTAAATACTATTTAATAAATATATTAATGTATACATATGTTTTGAAAAAACTGACCGTGGTAGCTTTCAGGCCCACGCTGGGCCTGAAATAAAAATTTTTCAGGCCCACGCTGGGCCTGAAATTTTTTATTTCAGGCCCACGTTGGGCCTGAAATCTTTTGATTCAGGCCCGACGTGAACTCAAATTTTTTTTCTATTTAAAAAATATATTAATATATAAAAAAACCTATCAAAACACTTAATTTTATATTCAAACGCAGGGCCTGAAGTCATCCCAGGAGGGTTTGAAGTCAAATAACTTCAGATTCTATAAATAATTAATTTTATAAATAATAATTAAATATAAAAAATATTTTTAAAATAAAAAATTTTTAGTGAGGGCCTAAAGTCATCAGTGACTTCAGGCCCTCTATCTGAAAAATTTTCCCTTAGGCCTGAAGTCATCCGACTTCAGGCCTAAGGAGGGCCTGAAGTCTGATGACTTCAGGCCCAAGGAGGGCATGAAGTCATCAGACTTCAGGCCTATAATTACATAATAATAAAATGCTATAGGAGTGGTTTAGGTATATCAGTGAGTTTTGAGCAAAACTCACTGATGGACCTACCATATTTGGAATTCTGAAAACTCATTATCAGTAGACAGGGTTGAGCTAGGAGATGAGATTTTGGGTGCCGAAACCTCTAATCTTGCCGTATCACCAATGCTATAGTAGTGGTTTAGGTATATCATTGAGTTTTGAGCAAAACTCACTGATGGACCTACCATATTTGGAATTCTGAAAACTCTATATTAGTAGACAGGGTTGAGCTAGGAGATGAGATTTTGGGTGCCGAAACCTCTAATCTTGCTGTATCACCAATGCTATAGGAGTGATTTAGGTATATCAGTGAGTTTTGAGCAAAACTCACTGATGAACCTACCATATTTGGATTTCTGAAAACTCTATATCAGTAGACAGGGTTGAACTAGGAGATGAGATTTTGGGTGTCGAAACCTCTAATCTTGCTGTATCACCAATGCTATAGGAGTGGTTTAGGTATATCAGTGAGTTTTGAGCAAAACTCACTGATGGACCTACCATATTTGGAATTCTGAAAACTCTATATCAGTAGACAGGGTTGAGCTAGGAGATGAGATTTTGGGTGCCGAAACCTCTAATCTTGCTGTATCACCAATGCTATAGGAGTGGTTTAGGTATATCAGTGAGTTTTGAGCAAAACTCACTGATGGACTTACCATATTTGGAATTCTGAAAACTCATTATCAGTAGACAGGGTTGAGCTAGGAGATGAGATTTTGGGTGCCGAAACCTCTAATCTTGCTGTATCACCAATGCTATAGGAGTGGTTTAGGTATATCAGTGAGTTTTGAGCAAAATTCACTGATGGACCTAAACCACTCCTATAGCATTGGTGATACAACAAGATTAGAGGTTTCGGCACCCAAAATCTCATCTCCTAGCTCAACCCTGTCTACTGATATAGAGTTTTCAGAATTCCAAATATGGTAAGTCCATCAGTGAGTTTTGCTCAAAACTCACTGATATACCTAAACCACTCCTATAGCATTGGTGATACAGCAAGATTAGAGGTTTCGGCACCCAAAATCTCATCTCCTAGCTCAACCCTGTCTACTGATATAGAGTTTTCAGAATTCCAAATATGGTAGGTCCATCAGTGAGTTTTGCTCAAAACTCACTGATATACCTAAACCACTCCTATAGCATTGGTGATACAGCAAGATTAGAGGTTTCGGCACCCAAAATCTCATCTCCTAGCTCAAACCTGTCTACTGATATAGAGTTTTCAGAATTCCAAATATGGTAGGTCCATCAGTGAGTTTTGCTCAAAACTCACTGATATACCTAAACCACTTCTATAGCATTGGTGATACAGCAAGATTAGAGGTTTCGGCACCCAAAATCTCATCTCCTAGCTCAACCCTGTCCACTGATATAGAGTTTTCAGAATTCCAAATATGGTAGGTCCATCAGTGAGTTTTGCTCAAAACTCACTGATATACCTAAACCACTTCTATAGCATTGGTGATACAGCAAGATTAGAGGTTTCGGCACCCAAAATCTCATCTCCTAGCTCAACCCTGTCTACTGATATAGAGTTTTCAGAATTCCAAATATGGTAGGTCCATCAGTGAGTTTTGCTCAAAACTCACTGATATACCTAAACCACTCCTATAGCATTGGTGATACAGCAAGATTAGAGGTTTCGGCACCCAAAATCTCATCTCCTAGCTCAACCCTGTTTACTGATAATGAGTTTTCAGAATTCCAAATATGGTAAGTCCATCAGTGAGTTTTGCTCAAAACTCACTGATATACCTAAACCACTCCTATAGCATTGGTGATACAGCAAGATTAGAGGTTTCGACACCCAAAATCTCATCTCCTAGCTCAACCCTGTCTACTGATATAGAGTTTTCAGAATTCCAAATATGGTAGGTCCATCAGTGAGTTTTGCTCAAAACTCACTGATATGCCTAAACCACTCCAATAGCATTGGTGATACTGCAAGATTAGAGGTTTCGGCACCCAAAATCTCATCTCCTAGCTCAACCCTGTCTACTGATATAGAGTTTTCAGAATTCCAAATATGGTAGGTCCATCAGTGAGTTTTGCTCAAAACTCACTGATATACCTAAACCACTGCTATAGCATTGGTGATACGGCAAGATTAGAGGTTTCGGCACCCAAAATCTCATCT
Source organism: Boesenbergia rotunda (assembly GCA_024364735.1). Lineage (NCBI taxonomy): Eukaryota > Viridiplantae > Streptophyta > Magnoliopsida > Zingiberales > Zingiberaceae > Boesenbergia > Boesenbergia rotunda. The sequence goes on from JAGFNQ010005506.1 coordinate 153,655, forward strand.
CCTAGCTCAACTCTGTCTACTGATAATGAGTTTTCAGAATTCCAAATATGGTAGGTCCATCAGTGAGTTTTGCTCAAAACTCACTAATATACCTAAACCACTCCTATAACATTTTATTATTATGTAATTATATATTATACCTTTTTTTTAAAAAAGTTTTTATTATTTTTATATATTTAATGGAGGGCCTGAAGTCATCAGACTTCAGGCCTGATGACTTCAGGCCCTCCTTGGGCCCGAAGTCATTAGACTTCAGGCCCTCCTTAGGCCTGAAGTCGGATGACTTCAGGCCTAAGGGAAAATTTTTCAGATAGAGGGCCTGAAGTCACTGATGACTTCAGGCCCTCACTAAAAATTTTTTATTTTAAAAATATTTTTTTATATTTAATTATTATTTATTAAATTAATTATTTATAGGATCTGAAGTTATTTGACTTCAAACCCTCCTGGGATGACTTCAGGCCCTGCGTTTGAATCTAAAATTAAGTGTTTTGATAGGTTTTTTTATATATTAATATATTTTTTAAATAGAAAAAAAATTTGAGTTCACGTCGGGCCTGAATGAAAAGATTTCAGGCCCAACGTGGGCTTGAAATAAAAAATTTCAGGCCCACGCTGGGCCTGAAATAAAAATTTCAGGCCCACCGTGGGCCTGAAATATTTTTATTTCAGGCCCAGCGTGGGCCTGAAAGCTACCACGGTCAGTTTTTTCAAAACATATGTATACATTAATATATTTATTAAATATTATTTAATATATTAATTTTTATTAATCAAATATAAAATCATTTATTTATATTTTTAAATCCAACAGTTTGTTTCCAAAAATTTTTTATACATTAATATATTTATTAAATATTATTTAATATATTAATTTCTATTAATAAAAATAAAAATTATTTATTTATATTTTTAAATCACGTTGGATGAGAAATTTTTAAAGTGAAATATTTTTTTAATTTTTACCTTACGTTTTTTAATTTAGCGTCGATTCCATTAGATATTATTTTAAAATAAAAGTCAGTAATTAAGTCACGTTGCATGTGCTGACGTCACAGAATTTATTACTGAGAGAGAAAGAGAAAGGCAATAGATAACATGAGGGGTATAAGAGGAAGTTCACTATAATGAGTGTGCTCTTTGGTGAAAATAAAACCATGGTGCACCCGTTGATAATTACCGATTGTTACGTACGCCCTTTGGTAAATTGCCGTAAAAAATATAAATTTTTCACGTAAAATTTTATACTATAAATTTTCACTACATATCATTGCTCTAAATATTTTCACGATGGGATTAATTCATACAAGATGTAAACAATCATTTATTTATTTAAGATCTTGATCTTGAGATTGATGAAGATCGAGTTTAAGAAAAATAATAAAGCACATGCTATTATGTAGATCATTATTAGCACCAGGAATTTACATTATGAAATTTGAGAGTAAATCTTCATGAAATTAAGTATATGTCCTTTTTTTAATATGTTAGTCACTTGATTTATCTTTTTCATATTAATCTTATTAAGAATTAGCAGAACACTAAAACATACAAATCATTTTCTTTCCATCATCATTATAATATAAAATAATTAACAATAATATATAATCAAATCAAGCTTCAAACGTGACTATGTTCCATCTCCCTTTCTTTTTATATATTTTTAATATCATGGGTATCTAATATTTCCATGGAGTGATTCAGATAAGATGTAAACATTCGGCTATTTATTTATTTATGATCTTGGGATGGATGAAGTTCGGATTACAAATAATAATAAAGCACATGATAACAACTAAATATATAGACCATTATATTCATGGAGGTTCAGGGCTAACTATATGGTAGATTTGTTGTTAGAACTGTTAAATTTGAATTGGATCCTATAAATAATTGATTATTTATATTTTATATGAATTCTTTCACGAAGATATTAAGTTTATATGATGTTAAAAACATGAAAGGGAGATAGACAATAATCATATTTGAAATTGAAAACAACATCATATTGGATTAACACAATACACGAAACAAATTGTTGAACATGTGAAACATGTTAAGTTACATAAAGAAGTCATTATACATATAATAACTTAGCATGCTTAATCTTCAATTGCTAAAACAATATTTGATAAGTATTTGACTACAATTAGAAAGTGACTATCCTTCAAGAATTTAAATTTCCAACATTGTTAGTAATTCCAACATTATGGAGCACAATTTCTACCCTCATTAATCTCGAAATAATTATCTTGAAAGTTCTTCAACAGTTAAATTTCACAAATTCTTATTAGTCATCAATCATCCGCTCCACACTCACTGTGTAGGTTCCCGAGTTGTCTCTTGTTAAGTCTCTATGGGATAGATTGATAGTTAATACATGAGTATTATCATCATGAGGTCTGAAAGTTAAAATTGAACAAAGCTAGTGTGCTCGTCCTCTTCACGAGCTAGCCATAATATCTGAGCTAGTAGCCCTCGTGATTTATCTCCTCCGTGTTGATCCTAGAATGGATCGACGGGGGCGTTGAGAACGAATGAATCGTCTTATGCCACCTAATTATCTCATTTGACTCACTACGGTAAAAATGATTTCGTCATTAATATAATTTGTGCACACTAATTAACTTCACAAATGCACCTCTAAAAAATTATTTCTTAATATTAATAAGAAATATTAGATAAATCTTTTATGTAAATACAATTCTATCTTATCACAGTAAATATGTCCTATCACGATCTTTAAAGAAAGAAACAACTATACGTTAATTTAACTAAAGAAAGTCAAACTTTGACTATCTTCGATCTACTTTCATTTACTAAATCATATCAAATTTTATTGAATTTAATTTATTTTAGTTATATTAATTATATCAACTTGTCACATGGGGGATCTTATTTTTTATGACATACATCAACTTTTATATTCTCTTAAAATCTTCAAATTAAAAATAAGGATAAAATTACAATTGTGGTTTTCATTTCACTTTCTAATTCCAAACGCAATTAACGCAACTCAATTAACTTTTTAATTGATCTCTATTTCAAACTGTGTCACATGGAAGTGGATTCGAGATCGGAATAGTATCTCCATACTCGTTCTTATTCAAATGTAGGAATTTAAAAAATTTTAGAATCCAAATTCATATTTGAAAATACTCTCTGAATTTATCTTCATTTTAGATTTCTTTGTAGGATCTTGAATCCGTTATCATCCTTAAATAGGAGATATTTCGACCATCTTAAAATTTCTAAGTTGAATTTAAGAAAATAAATAAAGTTATAATATTTTTAAAAAATACTATTTATCACAGTAAAATTAGGGATATTTTGGGGGGGAAAATTGTTAAAGAAAACGACATCCATGATCTGCTGCTTGTCTTCTTCAATGTGTATATAAACGCAGAGAGTCGAGATTGGATCTGTTAACGGTGGTCCTGAGGCGAAGACCATGGCGATCGCCCTCCGCTTCCTCTCCGTCGCCACCTTCCTCTTCCTATTCATCTCCTCGGCCTCTGCGGCCTCGGAAGTTCACGATCTCCTCGAGAAGTTCGGCCTCCCCAAGGGCCTTCTTCCCCAACCGGCCGAGAAATACTCCCTCGCCGACGAGGGTTCCTTCGAGGTCCGGCTCGAGAACCCATGCTATGTCAAGTTCACCGACCTCTTCTTCTACGCAGAGACTATTACCGGGCATATCTCGTACGGCCGTATCTCCGAGATCCAAGGCGTCCAGGTCAAGAAGCTCTTCGCCTGGATCTCCGTCACAAGCATCATGGTCGTCGAGGAGTCGAAGTCCATCGAGATCACCTCGGGATTCCTCTCCGAGAAGCTCCCGTGGAACCTGTTCGAGGAAGTCCCCACATGTCGGAATAAGGGGATGCATAAGGCCTCCTACGGCCGCAACGCCGACCTCCCAAGTCCTATCTGAGGAACTGTTTGCTGCTACTGAGGTCCGTTTGGGTTTCTCTCTTCGTTTTGCTTCCCCTCGTGCTTGATCTTCAACCAATCAATTGGGTACTTAGATCAGATTTAGGTGTTTTCAGTAGATTCGATTTAAGGAAAAAAGCACCGCCGCCACTACACCACCACCACCACACATCGTTTTGAGTAGATTAAGAAGAGCAGTAAAAACAAGAGAAGCCTTAAATAGCACATACAGATGCCGAATCCTTCCTGATATTATGCGTTAGGAACAGAACATTCCACTTTTCCACGTTCATTTCTTTTCTGAATTTTCCACTGACTGATTACCTTTTGTCTGTCGACGATTTCCTTCACGATCGATTCTAACTTGGTTGATCTTTTATGATCCATCAGGCTTGAAGTTGCCAAGTTGCCTGTTGTCTCCATGGATGCCATACCTGCACTACTTTTCTATTGATTCCTGTGTACATGGATTAATTTTGTGCATATTTGCAGGTTTAAACCGCAAGCAAAGCAATTTGGAGTTCTTAATTATGCTGCAGATCTTTCATTACGTATGTATGCCCAATAATAATTCAGCTATATCTTCAGAATAAATAAGTCGTCCAACTACTTCAGTCGGAGCTGGCTCTGCAACCTCATCCCAATCGCTCCTTCCCCACTTTGACGATTTCTTTGTTTTTCTAATAGTAATGAATATGTGTATTTCTTCGTGTGCATTTATTATTTTTTATATTTTGATCCGTGCATTTATTGTCTTTGTTTTTTGCTTAATACTAATGATCCAAATGGAAAAATTAAACCTTAGGAGTAATCGCAAACAAAAAATAAAAAAAAATCAAATACACTAGGTATGCACAAGTTTACACGGTAAGGTCTTTAGCATAAAATTTATATATATATATATATATATATATATATATATATATATATATATATATATATATATATATATTAAGAAAATGAATATTTAATATAGAGAATATGAATCCTGTATCATTCTTATATATTTTGCTAAAAAATATCTTTATTTTACTTATTAAGTTCCTAAGGTAGAGTAGATTGAAATAGATTGCAAAGTTAAGGGGGCGTTTTGATTGTTCCATTTTTTATTTTTATTTTTTAGAAAATGACTTTCTTTCATTCTCTAGTTTTCCAGAAAACGCTATATTTTTTTTTTCTGAAAACAAAACTGGAAAATGTAAACCAAACACGTTTTCTAGAAAATCATATTTTATACCGAAAATGAAAATAGAAAATAAACCTACCATACGTCCCTAATATTTTTTAATTACATTATTTTAAATTACAATCACGATTTGCATATTAAGTTGGTCTCATGTGCTTTATTATTATACTTCATAAAATCTTAAAGAGATGGAACATGGATAATAATGCTTGTGGAATACAAAATATGAAAGGTTTCAATTAATTATCTCACGGATCAATATATAATTGATAAACAAAATTAACAATCATGTTTTATTAACACATAGTATACGAAACAACTTGTAGAACATCATGAGAAATTATTAGAAATATAGTAGTAATGCCGCGCGCTTACTCTTCGGTTCCTAAAGCATATTGCATAAGTATCTGACCGCAGTTGGAAAGTGGCTCGTCCTTCAGGAATCCAAGAGAATTCGCATGACGAACATTGCTAGCAATTCCAACATTGTGGGTGATCACTACGGGAGCGCGATTTCTATCGTCATTAATCTCGGAACAATCACTTTGAGAGCTCTTCGCTAGTTGGATCCCACAAGATTCTTCTTGATGATCATGCTCCACACTAAGCTTGTAGGTTCCAGAGCTGTCGGTTGTCGCCTCACTTGTGAAAACGATTTCGCCAGTAGTGAAATTTGTGCACACTAACTTCACCTTTGCGCCTATACAAAAAGTATATTTCTTACTATTTAACAAGAAACATTGTTAAATATTACATAAATCTTTTATGTAAATACATTTCTACACACCTTCCATGTATGTAGTTGCAGTGGTTTCAAAACCGGCACGGCAAGTATCACAATAAACACGTCCTTCTATCACAATGGCCGAAGAAGAAGCAACAATGTCGACGGAACTAAGGAAAGCGAAGAGGAGGGAAATGAAAATGATTGCATGGAAGCGATTTGCCATGTCGAATAAAATGGTTAAGAACACAATGAATGATATAAACTGAGTGAGTGATGAAAGCATAGACCTTTCCTCTTCCTTATATATCAGTGTGTTTTCTTTCTTTAGATGGCCATACAAGATTAGATGTGGTTGAGCATTCTTTTCTCTCAAATTAGGAGGATGACTTTGTCTACGAACCCATGAATAGGACAAGAAGTCTTGACGATCGAGATTTTATAATTATTTAGAAAATGTAGGGCTTTAATTATCTTATAGTTTTTCATCTTCTTCACTAGGATGAATTTGAAAATTTTAAATTAGGTAATGCCCACCTTTAAAACATTCAATTTAAAGTTCATTTTTAATGTCCTTATTGGTATTAATTTTGAAATCTACATTATGTAAGAAAAAAATTGTTAAATCAAATAACATTAAATTTGAGGTGATCGGTTCGACTCCATAGAACCGTTAGAGTAAATCGAGAAGTACTCGTAATGGGTGGTCAGAAGCTCAGTATCTTGTGATTGCGTATTTCATTTGGAGAAATTTTTTTTACAAATACATTATAGTTGAGGATCAGATCACGAGTACTTGAGTCATAATTTGATGTCCTTCTGTTGTACTATAGTCCCAAGATGAAATCTATATTAGGTAGAAAATGTACCTTAAAGTTTGATCATCAATAAGCCAATCAAATACAAAGAGCGGCACTATGTGAGGATATATTGTAATAAATGTGGACAAAAACAATTCGAATCTTTTAATATTTTAAATTAAAATTTAATTAATTTCAATTTAATTGCAAGTAATTTAGTAAAATAAATTAACCTTTAATTTAAAATTAAAAATGTAAATAAAATAATAATTAATTTATTTAAATTCTCTATTAATTAATTATTTATAATAATTAACCTTCCTTAGCAAATAATTAATTGACTTTTATATCTAATAATCGATTAGAATAATTAACTCATAATTATCCTTTTATTCTTGCTTAGTTTATATGCATTTAAGTAAAAATAATAATTAAGGAGATTTTTTCAACCTCGGGTGATTGGTCCGGCCTCACGGAAGTTTTTCATCGATTGTCAGGGTAAATCGGAAAGTGCTCGCGATGGACGGTCCGAAAGCCCACCGTCCCAAGGTTCACATCCTATTTGAAGGAAATATTTTTATAAAATATATCATAGTTAGAAATTGAACCGTGATTATCTAAAAATGATAATTAATTATCCTTCCGCTACCCGATACGATAAGTGTACCATATGCAACTGTTACACTTAGTGACCTTCTAAGTTCTCTCCTCAATTTTTTTAAATATTTACTTTAATAAATTGATGAAGAAGATGATTTACATATATGAGTTGATAATTTATCCTAATGACGGATAATTTTTTTATAAGATCGAATTGATGTTCTTGTTAGATATTTGGTGCTTAAAATAATTAAGATCAAATATAATTTTGTAAAGAAAAATCGAGGTTCCATCAATATATGAAAGTCAGAATGGACTTCAAAAACGAAATCAATGTTTCGCGTAGATAAATTTAGACTATTAATTTGCTCAAAATCGATTACGGGTGAATGAGAAATTAATTATTTAAAGTTAGTCCAAAATTTACATAAAAGGAAGTAGATTTGATTTAGTCTCACATCTGAAATTTTCGAAGGGATTTACTTCCTTATATGTGTTCTTGTGTTATTGGTATTAAAAAGAAGAGTAATGATAGGGACAGTGAATTTGGGACAGTGAATGAGACAGTGAATAACTTGACAATTATTGTGTACACGTCCGATCGCCGATCGGACACTACCGGCGGCCTTCGGCCGCCGCCCCGAACCAAACTATACCCTGGGGGGCACGGTGAACCCGTCGGGGATCGCCGCAATTGCGATCTCGCATCATTGACCGTCGATTTCGATAGGTTCACCGTTGCCAGCGATCCTGACGAGTTCACCGTCCTCCGAAGGTATAGTTTGATTCAGGACGATAATCACAGGTCATCGGTGGTGTCCGATCGGCGATCGGACGTGTACACAATAATTGCACGTCATTCACTGTCTCATTCACTGTCCCAAATTCACTGTCCCAATCATTACTCTAAAAAGAAATATAGGTGGTCTCTTCTCACAGGCGAGCAGGATTTTGCATTTACGAGCCCGCGCGCGCGTGCATGTGCGCAATAGGTGTTTTGTTGGCACACTTTACACTTCGCATGTACGCATTGTCGCGAGGAGCATTGAGGAGCTTAAATTTATGTTCCAGGTGATGTGACATTCGGGTGATGTGTCGATGACGTGACAGTGCCTACGTGGTACTCGAGTGACGTGACAATTGATGTAACAATGCCTACATGACACTCAGATAGGAGGAGAGAAATTACTTTCAATTTAATTGCAAGTAATTTTGTAAAATAAATTAATCTTTAATTTAAAATTAAAAATGTAAATAAAATAATAATTTATTTATTTAAATTCTCTATTAGTTAATTATTTATAATAATTAACCTTCCTTATCAAATAATTAATTGACTTTTATATCTAATAATCGATTAGAATAATTAACTCATAATTATCCTTTTATTCTTGCTTAGTTTATATGCATTTAAGTAAAAAATAATAATTAACGAGATTTTTTCAATCTCGGGTGATCGATCCGGCCTCATGGAGGGTTTTCATCTATTACTAGGGTAAATCGGGAAGTATTCGCGACAGACGGTCCGAAAACTTAGCGTCCCAGAGTTTGCATCCCATTTGAAAGAAAAATTTCTATAAAATATGTCGTTGTTAGAGATCGAATTATGATTATCTGAAATGATAATTAATCGTTATTCCGTTTCACGATAAGTATACCACATGCAACTGTCACACTTAGAGTATCTGTAACGGTGCGTTAATCGAGCGTTATAACGCTCGATTAATGCACCGTCCGCGTTAAAGTCGTTGCGGCGAGCGTGTTAATGCGCTGACGCGTTGAATGCGTTCATATATTTGAACGCATTCATCACGTATGACATGATATCCCTAATAGATTCACGAGACCCCTGATCGGTTAAGCTGACCGATCAGGATGACCTGGACCGATCAGGCAAGAGCCTGATTGGTCAGGCTCCTTGCTGATTGATCAGCTTGACCTATCAGCACGGGGAATTGGGTTTATTAAATCCCTGATTAGGGGATTTAAAATAATTTAATAATTTAAATTTTAAATAATGATAAAAATATTTAAAAATAGTATTATTATTTATTTTAAATAATAATCATTTAAATTAGCAAATAAAATTGAAAATAAAAAATATGTGGATAAGAGAATGAATATGTGAGAGAATAGTATGTGAGAGAATGTATATGTGAGATAATGTGTATATGGCATGTGGGTCCTACAAATAATGAGGGTTGAATGTTAAACGAATGTAAAAGAATGAAGATATTAATGTTAATATGTATGTGACATGTGAGTCTCATGCTTTTTATGAGGTGGTAGGTATTATATTGTGAAAGAAGTTAAACGATTACGGATGCCCTTAGTCACCTTCTGAGTTCTCTTCTCAATTTATTAAATATTTACTTTAACAAATTGATGAATACGATGATTTACATATATGAGTTGATAATTTATCCTAATGATGGATAATTTTTTTTATAAGATCGAATTGATCTTCTTTGATACTTATGCCAATTATAAATAATATTCTACTTACGAGATAATGATTTACACTCGTCAGGCCTTCACATCTCAGTGTAATATTTCAAAGGGCAAGGGCAAAATATAAGAGAGTGTTCTGAAATTGTTAAAAGAATTATTTATTTATATATTTATTTATTATACAAATTGTTCCATCCTATCTCTAGGTATTTTACTTTTGAAAATTACTTATAAATAATATTTAAAAGTCAAGATACTCCTTTAAAATGGTAAGACACATAGATAACTTAAATAAATGTAAGACATTTTTTATATATTTTTTATAAATTTATAATATATATATTTTAAAATAATAATAATCTTGAATTATGATAAACCGTAAACCATTCTGAACCATATATTGTAACCATCTTAGACAATTAAAATTAAAATTTAATCTATCAAAAACTATTAAACCAATAATTTCAAATTTTCAAACCATCACTTCGGAACCCTAATCGAGACTAATTCTGACAAGCAAGTTAATCATCTATTTACTTCTCTCTCCTTCTTTATTTTATTTTATTTTATTTATCCCTTGATATGAACAACTAAAAAGATAAATAACATTCAGCTATATTAATTCATCTTTGTATTTTTTGTAAATCGCCCTGAGCTGAATTTCTTATCAGTCTCATTGGAACACGAAAAATGGGTACCGTTCTAATTAATGGATAACAAAAAACTTGTACCGAAGGACACCTCCGTAATATTCTTTTTTTTTAAAAAAAAAAGAAATGTTTCCTAAATCTTAATAGAGAAACAATAAATTTAATTATTATTTTCACCAAAGCAGTTGATCATGAGATTAACTATAGATGAAGAATGGAAGCTTAATTTTGGTTGTTTTGAAGGCATAATTTGCAGCTCGTGGCTATTTTTTTTATAAAAAGATATTTTATGAATATTTTTATTTAAAAAAAAATTGGTGGTAAGGAGATATCATTTGTTAGGTCACAGAAGTTGAACACCAACCCAAGGGATGGAAGCATGGTCGTTTAAGGTTAGACGACTAACTATAACAGACATTCTCCGAGGAATTCGTTATGACTTTGCTTTGCTAAATGAGGTGAAGATGGATATCGTGTTGGATTTTGATAATCCAAGAAGGTGTTAGATTTTATCCTCCCCTATCACTCCCCCAAGAAATACATCTTTCTAGATTCTACACGTCAATGAAACATTTCTACTCTACAGGAGTCTTCAGAGAACCAACAAAGAGACGAAATCACAAATGAACCACATTAAGAGTCGAGTTAACTTGCAATTCACACACAACACACATGGAGGTCTCATTCTCAAGATCAAGGGGACCTAACTCACGAGATTGGCATCGAGAAAGTACCTGATATGCGCCATTGCTTCAAACTAATCTGATCCCCTTTCAAATTTCACTATTTTATAGTTTGTTGAAGGTAAAATACTCTTGTTTGAGCTGATCTCTTAGCACTCTTCTCAGCAATTTGTTCGATGGAGTCCGAGGAAACTCTGGAACAACTTTTACAAAGCTTACCTGCCCAGTTTGGAGTCAGAAACGGAATGTTTGTTAGAGCCTTAACTTGATGCAAACATTTAGTTGTAAATTATTACCGATCAAATTTCTTATCATGAAAAAGGGAAAAATAACTTAACATGATGGTCGTCTTGTTCAGTACTTTTTTTTTTCCTAGGGTAAAAGCCTAAACAACTAAAAGACAGTAATGGAAGATTTTATCTCTAGGCAATGGGATACCTTGAACAAAGGATTGAGGTAGTTCCGGATGGCTTTCTGGAATTCAGCCTTGAGAAAGTCTGGATGACAATTTGCCGACCCATTTTTAAGAACTGCCAACACAACCAGCTGTTCAGGTCCTCCAGTCCTGGATCGAATGCTCACTGCTGCCGTCTCCAACACATTTTCATCAGCTCTGTTGCAAACGCGTTCTATCTCCACTGAACTTGTCTAATCACAAGTGTTCAAACAAACATATTCATGACTCAAAATATCTAGTGTAGGTGAAGGTGAAGTTAATTTGTAGAACAAGTTGGGACATTGTGTTACCTTAATGCCCCCAAGATTCATTGTATCATCGGCTCTGCCAAGCACAATGTAATAATTGCCCACGGTTCTTTGGATTATATCCCCATGTCGTCGGAGTGTCTGAATCCAAATGTTTTATTAGAGAGAAAAGCAATAATATAATCTAATTTTCATTCCTTCAGTCAAGGTACAGGGAAATAATTAACTTAATTTCAAGTTTCGACTAGGCACTTAATGCAGGGATGATGGTGAATCTAGATAAACGATTACAAACATGGAAATTTTGCATGTAACTGTAAGCGTATAAGACAATGGATGTAATTACTCAACTACACAACCTAACAATGACAACATGATCAAAGTGCCATGACAATATGAGCTTATTATCAAGCTATCATCTAAATATGAGTGTTTTTATACTTGTCACGAACAAATAAAAAAAGAGGAGGCTAGTAGAGAAAAATAAGTGGAGGAAGCAACAACAATTGCCAGAGGTGAACGACGGAGGAAAGTATAGAAGATGAAATATTGTCAAATAATAAATATACTAGAAAGGAGGTAAAAGATTGAAAAAAATCAAGTAAAATCCTATTCTAGTTGATTGGATCAAATCTACACTGATATATTAAGAAACCCCAAACAAATTCTTAAAACATCCTAAAAGTACAAAATTACCAAACAACAGAGAAAAATAATATGCAAATGATGTCATAGATAGCGGCGTCAAAATGCGCGTACAAGGTTAGTCATAGCTTATAAGGCTGTTTCCGTGTTGTCATATTGGACCAAGCATGTCATGAGTAGTCACTGCTCTTGTCAGAGATTCTTCATGGTGCCGATGGATGACTTGGAAGTGGTGCTAAGATCGGAGTTCTTCGACTAAGTGCTCACATTTGCTCTACTAGTGGCTAACTCCCTCAACATACTTGTAGAAAATAAGTTGTATGTGGTTCCAACGGAGCTTGCCACCAAGGTACAATATAAGGCACTATCAACCATACAATTCGAAGGAGAGCTAGAGACAGCTTGCCACTATCTGGGAGTTGAATGACAGAAGATCTTGTCAACTTTTTGGAGCCAATTCTAAAGGTCATACAAGTAGTGATCAAAGCAGCCAAGGATGTAATGCTTCAGGAGCTTCCAAAGAAGCTTCCACCAAGGAGGTGGTAGATCACCAAATTAAACTGGAATCATGTACTTAAGACACTGGCATGGCACCTTCTCAATTAGCTAAGTTGTGGAAAGAACTCCAAGACCGGCTAGATTCAATCTATATTCATCCCTTGAAAGGTCCCTTTGGTGCCTCAGTATTATTTTAGAAGGATAGATCTCTCCGTATGCGCATTACTATTGAGCTCTTAAATAGATCATCATGAAGAACAAGTACCCACCCACTTGAGAGCTAAACATTTTGACAATTAGGGAATACTCATACTTCTCCAGACTAAACTTCAGTTAGGAGACTATTAAGGGAGTATTTGGGAGAGCTTTTGCTTATTTAAAAATGATTCTTATAGAGATTATTTTGAAGTTAGTGAGAAACTGAAGAATGGAGCGTTTGGAAATAGAAGCCAAAAGTTGATACAAGTTATAGTTTGAGTGTTTGATGAATAATTACTTCCAAACTTAATATCCTTAAATTATATAAATCTTTTTTAATTATCTAAATATAATTTTGATACACCATTAATAATAATGTGTTTATATAATTATTATTATATTTTAAATATTGTATCAAAATTAAGTTTTTTTATAACATGAATGTTTAAAAAAATATATAAAATTAATAAAAATATAAATATAAAAAATTAAATATATATATATATATATATAAATACAAAAAAATATGTATAAAAAATTCTGGAAATATAAAATTATATAAAAATATAAAATATTATTTAAAAAATAAATACTTATAATAAAATATGATTGAAAAGTTATAAACATCAAAAGTGTGGTGATCATTATTAAGGACATAAATGTCAACTTTTAATTTTAGAGCATAAACAAAATAGCAAAAGCAAGAAAAAATATCAAATTCTTGCTTCTAGCTTTTGAGTAAAAGTTATAAAGTCGAAGCTGAATTTGGCATTCATAATGCACTCAAAAGTGCTTCCATGCAACTAGAATCTAAGAAGTACTTAGTAGAAGCTCTACCAAACACTCCTTAAGTATGGGTTGCAAGAGGGGATAAACCCAAGACAACATGTGTAATAAAGTAAGCCTTTGAATTCCTAGTTATGTCTTTTGGTTTTATAAATGTACCAACTACTTTTTGCACCCTTATGAATAATCTCTTCCACTTGTATCTTGATCACTTCTTGGTAATATACTTAGATCACATTTTAGTGTGTAGCACAACTTTTGAAGATTGCGTGCAACACCTTATGTAATTTTTTCAAGTGCTATAGGAGAATGAGTTGTATGTCAAGAAATGCTCACGGTCATTCAAGCCAAGGTAAAGGTCATTCAAGATAAGGAGCTACCCACCAAGGACAAAGGTAAGATTATGCCTTGGGTTGGTAAACTCTTATCAACCTTTCATTAATGTATTTTCTACTAGAGTCGCACCCTTAACTGATCTCCTAAGGAAGGATCACTTGTGGTAATAGACAAAAAGGTGTCACCAAGCATTTAAGGAGTTGACAAAAAAATATCATAGAGGAACCAATGTCGGTATTGTCTGGCCATACTAAATCATTTGAGGTACACAGATGCCTCAAAATTCGATACTGATGGCTTATTGTGTTCCATCGACTGAGAAAATTTATAAGGTAGACTTTTAAATTTATATATATTTTTGTTTTAGGCTAGGATGTCTAGTTGAGGATGAAAAATAAAATATTATTTGATAGTAGTGGGGGTTTTGTGTAGGAATGGGGATTATATCCAGCGATTTTATCATCAACTTTGAATTTTAGATAATTTTTAGAGTTTCATGTTACCATCATTATTAAATATTTAACTTGAGTTTTCTAAATTATTTTCATTTTGTATTTATAGATATAAGTTCAGGCGGAGCACGTTGATACACTCAGAGCTTTTGTTGTATATAGAGGTGTGGCTGTGTGGGTAAAATCTATCCTTTGATTTCTCTATATATTTTGTACATGAATAAATAGATAAAATGAATTACATATATGCTTCTACAATCTGAGTTTGAAAAAAATAATTAAATAGTGAAATGGATTTTAAAACAAAGTAAGTTATTGGGAGTTAAATAAATCAATATTTTTTTATATTCATATGTGGGTTTTATATGGGGATAGTATGGGAAGGGATTATTTTAAAAATTAAAATGGATATCCTAAATAACTCTTCAATTGATACCTATCTTAAATCTGCTTTGCTTTTTATGATTTCTGTTAAATTAAATGTTGACTGCAAATCCTTTTAAGTTGTATACCTCAAATCCAAAGATCACACATATATAAACACGACTCATTTTAAAAGTTGATTTAGGTCAGTTGCTTAGACTAACCAATAAGATGTGAATGTAGAGAAGAATAATTGTAGTGTAAAGATTTAAAGAGAAACAATAATAAATGTAAATGGAGAAAAGAAATAGTAAAAATTAAAAACTGTCAGTCTATCCTTATACCAAAGTAGCTAACCAACCACGGGCGGATGTGGCTTCTAGGGATTTCTCACGGTCAATATTTATATACACAAATGCACTATATTGTTGTATATCATGGTGACCACGCAGCAGAGGATTCCATCAGCATAGCTCAGGAGGAATCGAACGGGGAGTTCAAGTGAATTACCAATATGTGTCGGGTAAACTTTTTATGTGACCGACCCCATTATTAAATTACACTCACTGTCAAGAACACCTCAGTAACGGGCCCTCAAAGAGGGGATTTTATTTATTGCTAAGAGGACTCGAACCCGAAATCTCAGACAACTCATGTTCCATCTTACCACTTGGGATAAGAATTTATTGGTGATTGACTTATCATGCTAGATTTATAATTAGTGACTAAATAATGATAATTAAAATTATATTAACTTGTGATTAAAAAGAAGAAAGATGATAATTCAAAGAAATAAAAGTGATTCTAAATATTGATAAATAATGGAAATAAAGAAAATAATAGTTGATTATATATATATTTGAGAATTGAAAGTAGTAAGATAAATTAATCAAGATTAAATTCATACTAATCTTTGTGCTTACCTAGTTAGAAAATATATGCTTACTTGTGAGAGTAAAGGTTGGGTTTCTATTGATTTCAGGGGTTGGTCCTTATTTTGGTTGGTATTTATTGAACCATTAGGTTTATTGGCATTTGGTAAAAAAATGAATAAAGGTTTTTGAAATTTCCTGATTAACCCTGAGTTAGTAAATGGTTGCCATAGCCTCTCAATTCCCTTTTATACTATTGGTGCATCTGAAAGCCGAACACTGAGGTCGGGCTCTCGGGTCGGATACGTAGTGCCCGGATATCTCAGGGAATACTCCAGAGCCACCCACCGGTGGGTAGGGATAGTTGACCCTAGCCGTTGTGACTGATGGCCTGATGGTATCAGCATAGGATCAGCCGCAGGTTCATTCCATTAAGGGAAAAGACTCTGACATATTAACTGAGAGGTATATTAGGTCAGAAACCCTTTACCACCTAAGCCAATTAAGTCCTTGAAAAAATAGATGTACATAAGGGGGTATTTGGAAGAAGGATATAAAAGGCCCTTATCCCCGTAAAACCGATTCAAAGACATGGTGGGTAAGATATCTTTCCGCAAGTCCTA
Organism: Boesenbergia rotunda; assembly: GCA_024364735.1. Taxonomy (NCBI): domain Eukaryota; kingdom Viridiplantae; phylum Streptophyta; class Magnoliopsida; order Zingiberales; family Zingiberaceae; genus Boesenbergia; species Boesenbergia rotunda. The sequence goes on from JAGFNQ010005506.1 coordinate 170,154, forward strand.
AGTTCCACTAAAGATCAAGATTTATCCTATCTTGCATCAAGCCTTATCACAAGAAGGATGATCCAAGCAAAAAGAAATCCAATCATACATCAACAATTGTTGTCACCTCTTTCAATAACTGTTGTCACCTCCTTTGGTAAAGATGTGGAGTACAGTAGTGCTAAAAAGATTATTCGAAGGAGAGAAGTTCCAAACTACATCAAATGCTTGATAAATTCAAAGAATTACAACACATTAAGGCAAGTTAGGAATTTAGAGGATGCCTTGTGGCAATTCACTAGGCCCATCAAGCATTAGAAGGAAGAGGAGCCAAAGCATTGCAAACTTAGGTGGGGGAGAATGTTGAAACCCACCAATTTTAAGTCCAAGAAAAGTCCTTGATCCACCCTTGCTCACTCTTCTAGGTGCTTGATCATGGGCAGGGTTCAAATCGGACTCGGCCCGAAATCAAGTCAATAGGCCAGTTACGTCTTAGACCCCAAGTGAACCGACGATCAGTTCACTAGTATTTATTAAAAAAACATTAATTTTTTAAATTGTTTTAGATTTTTTCAATGAGATATTTTCATTTAATAAAGGGTAGTCCCTGCCAATGCGAGGTCTGGAGAAAGGTCTATTGTACACAACCTTATGTTCTTACCCTGCATTGCAAGAGGCTATTTCAGTGACTTGAACCCGTGACCACTAGGTCACACGACAAAAACTTTACCGATGCACCAAGATTCCCATTGTGGGCTTTTCATTTAATAATAAACATAATATTTTAATGATATTAATGGTGTGGTTCAATATAAACTAAATTATTTCTTTAAATTTTTCAACGTGGGACTATTCTACCTTACTATTGAAACCACATTAAACGAGAGAGAAGAAGACCAAAAAAGTCTTGGTTGAGGACAATTAAACAAGATAAATTTTATTTAAATATATATGATGACATAATAGGGGATAGAGCCCAATGGCGTAGAAGGATCTATATAGCCGACCTCACCTAGTGAGATAAGGCTTGGTTGTTGTTGTTTTGGACTATTCTAACTTACTATTGAAACCAATTTTTCAACCTATTTGCCATGAATTTTATAATGTGGAACTATTCTATCTTTAACTCATTAAATTTATTAATCTCATTTAACTCTCTTAATCGTTACTCATTAGTCTTATTTTATCTTTTTATCTATTCAACATTAAGTTTATAGAGACTGTTTGACTTGTATGATATATTCAATAATATATTTGTCAAGAGATATAATTTGTTCAACAATAAAATTATATATATATATATATATATATATATAATGACTATCATCGAACATATAAAATTAATCAAAACATATGACTTATGTGATATCACACTAAAATATAATTATGTTATGTTAGATAAAAAAAGATTAGTATCACAAAAAGGAGATAGTTTAGGGTTTCATATAATATTCTTCTTGATCTACTTTGGCTCTCGACATTTTAGAAGCTTAAGCGCTACTTGATGATTGGATAAAAGTTATAAAAAGAATAAAAGGAATGCAACTTTCAAAGGACAAAAGGACGAAGTAGAAGATTTTGATACCAAAAGAACTAACAAACTATGAGGATTTAATTCCCTTATATGCTAAGTGGATAGATAGACAACTTAAATAAGTTCACACCTTTATGCTAAGGGGAGCTTGGCGCAATGGTAATGTTGCCGCCTTAAAAGGTCACAGGTTCGAGTCCAGGAAATAGCCTCTTACAATGTAGGGTAAGACTGCGTACAATAGACCCTTCCCTGAGACCCCTCATGGCGGGAGCTTCATGCACCAGGTTGCCCTTTTATATAATTTTTTTAAAATATTTTTTAACAAAATAAAGAATAATCTTGAACCGTCGTGAACCACAAACCGAATCGTTACCACCTTTGAAGATTAAGGTTAAGGGTCAAGATTTTTTGAACCGGCGATTCCGAATTGTTGAACTGACAATTTCAAATTGTCGAACCATCGGTTCCAAACCGTGGTCGAGTCTACTTCTTGGTCTCTTGGCTCATGGTCTTTCTTCTAGGTCCTTCCTTTAGATCATTATCCATATATCTCTAGAATTTTCTTATCGTGAAAATATCCAGATATTAAATAGGATCTTTCTAGACCCATAATGTATACCATTGGATCAAAATTATCCCTTCCCCTAACTTGTAAATTATCCTCATGAACATTCTCAAGAATATTAAGCTCTCTTTACTTCCTAATCTCTCAAGCCCTCTTAATCTCTCTTAGCTTTTGTGAGGGTTGCTAGTGAGTTAGGCATGGTTTCGTTGAATTAAATTTCATAGTTTGAAAAAGATTATTTCTTAATCATCATCAAGTCATGCGACTATATGAATCTTATCCCTTTATTATTTTTTATTGTTTTAATCTTAAAATGCATAAACTAATGTTTAGTATTTGATTACATAAAAAAGTAATTAGCAAAATTTATCCATCATTACATGGGTTAAAAGTTAGTATGTACAGATAGAGAGTTCTATGTATTGGTAACTGGTTAAAATAGGTCCAAATAGTAAAAAAATCAATTGATAGATACAAGCATTTTTAAGATTACGAATTTGCTTGAGAGTAGTCCCACTGATTTTTTACAATATCAATCATTAGAAACTAGTTCTAGAAATCACTGCATGATACCAATTAAGTATTTGCTTAGTGTTGGTAAATGCTGAATACTGATTTTGAGGAATTCCCTAGTGTTTAGGTTAGGAACCAGATGATCTTTAATTCATCAAGAACTAGTGGTCATTTATACAACTTGAATGTTTACCCAACACTAAGATAAGAAAGTAAACTTTAGTTAGAAAATATGGCTGAGAATTATATCTTTCCATACCGACATTTTGTATGTTGGCATTCCATCAAAGTAAACATTCTTGTGATCAGCATTGAGTAACCTATTAGTTGCACCCATATATACCGGAAACAAGCCAACTTCTCCAACACAAGGTTGATCATCTGGCTGTAATGTTGGGCACAAAATATCAAATCTTTAAGATCTTAAATGCTATTATTTTCCCATATTTCATCTCTATTGAAAAAAACCAACTTACATAAGGATTTCCTCGTTCGTCAATAATGACTAATCCTGTTGAAATTGATGGAGTGCTAAATGCAGCAAAAGCTTGTGGCTGCAACAAGCTGCCCTGTATATAAGAAGATGCAAGTTCAGTTCCACCGCAACATTCAATAATTGGTTTGTAGAAGTTGCGAGAAGAGAGCCAAAGGTCATCATCGATATCAGATGCTTCACCAGTAGAAGCAAATACCCTGCCAGCATGAATTCATAGAAATTGTATCAGTTATTCATCACTTGAGATTATAGTGAATAAGCACTAACATTAAATACGCACCTGATCTTGGACCAGTCAAGACCTTCCATGCATTTGCTGCTCTTCCAATATTTCACTAGGCTGGGAACTGTTCCTAACATTGTCACAGATGCATCCTACGAAATATGTTCACTAATTAACCATGGCTCATGGATAAATTAGTGTATTTATTTAAAAATGGAAGCTTTGTATTTGGAGCAGGAATTACCTGCACAAACTTTCCAAAACCACGTCCAAGAGGAGATCCATGGTAGAGAGCCATAGTAGCACCATTTAAGAAACATGAATAAAGTAAAATTGGTCCCATTACCCACCCCAAATTTGTTGGCCAGCAACAAATATCTCCTGGTCGAATATCTAGATGGGTCCATGAATCAGCTGCACATCTTATTGGGGATATCTGAGTCCAAGGAATAGCTTTAGGTTCTCCTGTGTGAACATATTAAATTAAACAATCAGCTATCAAGTGAAAAGCTATTGAAGATTAATCTAGAATCAAAACAACTATAGTACCTGTTGTCCCTGAAGAAAATAATATATTGGTTACTCTATCTCCTGATTGATACACTGGAAGACAGTCGCATCGAATGCTGGTAGAAAGCTAAAATTGTCAAATACAAATTGAGTGCTTGTAATTATATGTACGTTGGAAGAAGCATCCTTCAGTATATTGGTTATCAGTAATTTGCTTGTATTTAAATTATGAGCTTGCTGGTTCTATCTCTTTATTAGCAGACGGAGAAACTCTTTGACACAACAGATGATCAACCTTGTGAGTTTCTCCATTGTGTCAAATAGCTTCCCATTCATCAATAACATATTTTCAAAGACTACACTAGCAGATAGCACTAACACCAGATGTATGAGTAGTCATGATTGGAGTACTTGGTTAATTCAGATAAGAAAGAGAAGAAAAATTATCACAGTGATAGCAGATCCAACAGATAGTGCATTCACAAAGTATAGAAATATTAGCAGAGGAATGGGAAAAAACACAAAGTATTAGAGCAATGGTAACAAAAACAATGGAGTATGACCAATATCTTCAACACCCAAAACTAGATTAAAAATATTAAGCTATCGCTAAAATGTTTGAGTAATTGAAGACAAAAATCAAAGGAAACCTTGAGCTGATAGAAACCTAGACTGTTTCTGATGTGTCTGAATTAAATTTAGATAGTCAACAAAGGGATCATTAAGCTTCATCCATTTACCTTACAAGTCTTATACACATTTTGTAGCATATACAAAATTTTGCGCACACATGATTTCAATGATCATTTAGTATTGGTTGGTAATATCGGAACATATCATTTCGATTACTGACAGATACTAACACGCTGTCAGCACCAATAAATGTCATTGTGCTGCCTATTCCAACATAATTTTAGTGGTAGACCAATCAAAATAGGATTTGTCTCAACCAAGGTTCAAAATGTCGACTCATGCCAAACTTTTGGTATTTAAATGGAACGATATTGTTTTGGCATTCTGTGAATGTTCCTATAATGCCAATGGTGAATTAGAGGAGGAAGAATATGAATATGTGTGTGTGTGTGTGTGAAATGGTACTCACTTATATGGACACAAGCTAAAAAAGGACAGTCCAGTGCACAAAGCTCCCGCTAATGTGGGTCCCGGGGAATGATATGACCACATTGTATCTGTTGTACGCAGTCTTACCCTATATTGCAAGAGGTTGTTTCTGTGACTCATATCGTGGCCTCCAAGTCACACGACAACAACTTTACTATTATGCCAAGGATCCCCTTCTTATATGGACACAAGCTACAAAGATTTAATATTATTATTTTAATTTATCTTGACTTATATTGTCACACATTTAGGGGTGTCAATTATCAACATAGCATAATATTCACATGATTGACATAATGTCAAGTGATATTAATTTATTTGAACAATATATTTTACTATGCCATTTGGCATAGTATGAGATTTCAAACCATATTCTCGACCAATATGGTCTACAACTATTTGGCACAAGCTCTTTCGACAATTCATCTTTTGATTTTGTATAATAGTTATTAAGGAAAAAATAAAATAATATAAAAAGATAGGAGAGAAGACATGAACCACCAATTAGAGCACCAATAGCAATAAAAAGGAGTGATGCTAGAGTCGAAGAAATTGAGATGATCCATATCTTGTACCTCCGTGTTTTCTTGTTCCAATTATGCTAGTCAGAGTCTATCTCTTAATAGCGAATCAAGATATATTTTTGATTATGTAGAAAAGCAAGTTTACATACTCGATGTTATAGAAATATTATTTAATTTGGTGTTAAATTATGGATTTAATCAGACTAGCATGAACCTATGTCCCCATCCAATAAACATCATTTACTTTGATATCAATATGATATATATGAATAATCACTAATAAAGATATTAGTTATATTTTTGTAATTTTTTACTCTGAAGTATTAATTTAATGGACGTTGTAATTACTATAAATTTATATTTGGAGGTAAACAAGTTAAGTGGGAAAAGAATATAGATAATCAATTCAATTAAGATGAACTTGGCATACATCGAAGTGAGTCAAGTATCAACATAATATGGCATTGAGACCAAGGATTTGGGTGTCGATCCATGCAGTTCGAAATGGGAAATTTTTACCGTTTCGGTATGAGACTGACACCGATACCCTTTTGGCACTGGCAGAGCCACAAGGCGAAAACGGCCTTGAGGCATGAGCCTGAGTTTTTTTTTTCATTCAAATTTAGGTTCTTTTATTGTTAATTTTTTTCCTCTTTCATTTTTTTAAATTTTTTTAATTAATTCCTTTCCCTTTGGTAATTTCTTTCTCTCTTTTTCTTTTCCTACTTTTCATTTGCAAATTAAACTACAAAGACTAAGGATTGTTACATGGACTACTAAGGAAAAATATCTCTTTAAGGATAATAGTGGAGATGAATTAATATACAAAGCATCTATAGCAAACAAATACAAATAAAATATTTTTAATTAATATATTTTATATCTAAAAAAGCACCAAAAACCGTATTGGCACAATACGGTACCAAAACCGTAAATCGAAACTCCGATACAGCTCGAAATTTTAAACCTTGATTAAGACAATAGTTTTGTTCAGAGACCAAAGCACAGTATGGAATGATACTTTAATCTTTCATGTACATTAAATTTCAAAATAAGATGATTATATATATTAAGTTATTCAGCAACACAAATATATAGAATTTTAATGGAATACCTTGGAAGTGAAGCAGCAGATAGAAGAAAATCTTTCCATGACATATCATGATCTCTTAGTTGAACTCCCACATCGTTGCCAAGAGCAGGAACAACAATTGCAATACAAGATGTAGCCTTTGCAACACGACTGAACAAAACAAGAGAATAATAAATTCAATACCCATAACTTTACAATGTGGTCAAATGCTTAACATGATCCACAAGTTTTCATAGGGCCACTAAAGAAAACAAATGTAGCAAGGTTTCTATAAAATTATATTACAATATTAAAGCCTATTAATTCATGCATTTATCTAAATCATCTTCTCTATTTTATTTTAGATTTTTTTACCCATCAAACTTGTCAACTAAAAACACTTTATTCAAATAATGGGTAGCAAATATTTTTGCCGTTACTCTTTATTATAGATGTACTTAAGCAATGAAATCATGTCAGTGTATAAAGTAATATTTAAGAGAGGCACATATAGGTGGATAAGTACAAAAAAATTGATTAACTGCAAGAGTTTTCCATTCAATCATTTTTCTAGGATTTTTTTGGTAGAAAAAATTAAGATAAGGAGGCAGATGAATCACATGAAACTGCAAGTTGCTACTTCAATACAATGAATCATTATGATGTCTACACTAAAAATATAACAAAAATATAAAGATAATATAGCCATCAAGTATGTGGGAGAAACAAAAGAAACTAATGAAAACTCCAAATGAAACGAGACCAGACTTGTTAAACAATTTGAGACTGAGCAGGTGTTCCTATCTTTGGTATCATTGTCATCAACTATATGACATCATAACATAAAAATGTACTTAAGCATCATGTAACATTCAACTTAGCCAAAATTACTCCAACCATGGTTTAAAATCTCGAATCGTGCCGAGGTTTTAGTCCCGGAAAGATACGATTTTGGTTCCGTATGACATAATTTCGGTATTTTTTAATTATAAAATATATTAAATAAAAATAAAAAATTTAATCTAAATATTTAAAAATAAATGATATAAAAATAATAAATATTTTTTAAAATATATATATTAAATTAATGAGATAATTTTATTAGGCTTTAATTAAGCCTATTTAAATTATCTCAATTATAGTTAGGATTGACTAAAATTATAAACCTAAGTTTATTATTAAAGCTTAAGTTAAAACCTCCGCTTTCGTATTCTGTGACGACCGCGGGCACGCACGGCCCGCGCAACTCGTCCATATGCGTCGCCGGGCTTGCACAACGCGTCCTGAATCATCATGATGTGCCGGCATTGTGCCGGTGCCGGTCCGTGGGCGGAATGAGATGTATCGCCCGTATCGGGTGAATCGGCTGAGATTTTAATCCATGACTCCAACAAGGAATATATATTGAAGCATATTTTCTTTCTTAAATTAGATAAACTAATAACAATAGGGTAATCATTGCTGTGATGGAACAAACAGTAAATGCTCAGCTTCTGAATGTGATGTTCAACCTATGGTCTGAAACATGTAGAACAACTAATTGATATTGTAAAAAGGATTGAAAAGCTGAGATTATCACATGTGCATCTTGGCAAATGCTTAATTAACGATTGAATAAACTTATGAATCTCACCTGTAAAGTGGAAAGTTTTTTTCTCCTCGAAGAATGAAATCCTGAAATTGGCAAAACTAATTACAAACCTGAAATTGCAACTGATGTGGGGAACAAATTTAAACCTTAAAGACCAACACAAGTCACTTAAAGAAATGATACTCTCTTTTGGTTCTTACTAACATGATTGATTTTAAGTAAAGAAATATTCATTCTGAACAGTTAGCATTTGAAGAGTTTCTGCAATAGTAGATCTAGCATATCATTTCTTTTTTCAAATCTTTGACAGTCCACCAAAATTTACTTATATAAAGCATGATATGACAGTCTATAATTGACTGGTATCAATTATATCAGATGGTACCTTTGATGGGTATGGTTAGTGTCGAGTGCTAATGGGAACTTGTGATGTTAATCTCCAACAAGGGCTCTGTTGAAAAATGACTTATATTTGGCAAAGTAGGATCATGTATGCAAATTCGTGCAATTCAGTGTAGTGAAACAAAATGCAGATGTCATTATGAAGTATCATGACTTATTTTCTACAAAAGCAATATTCTCTCGCCTACTGATCATTAAATTTCACATGAATTAAGATATGTAAAATGATGAACCAAGCAACATTGAAGTTTCCCACCGGCCGCCAACATAATGTAAATATCTTAAGATATGTAAATATCATGTGAGAGAGGATATGCATTTGTAGAATACAAGATAATGAATATCTCTAAATGAAGACACTACCCTATATGTATTACATAGAAGCAAATCTTGTCACAAAGACCTGGCCACAAAATTCAGAATAGAAAATAGAAGATCTCTTAAGAACCATAATATTTCCTTCCTTTTGATGTATATCTAACGATAATCTCACCTGAGTAAATATTCCTCTGGCTTTTGCCACCTCCATTCGTTTTGCAATTTCATTTGATGTGAAACTGTCAGCTATAGATACAACAATACATCCAGCAAGGACAATTGCTAGGTATATGATTACTGCAGTGCATGTCATTGGCATATCTATGGCAATTGCATCTCCCTTCGTAAATATTTTCTCCAGCGCACTTGCAACTGACCTGACAATTTGAATAATGTATATTTATGATTTATCACTATCATCAGTTATGATGACAAAAAACGCTATCTACATTGTAGATTTTCAATATATCATACATGACTTGATTGCGAAGGTCCTTCAGTGACAAATAGTTTATTGGGAAATCATCAAAACCTTCATTCCTCCAAAGAATAGCTGCACTTTCATCTGTCTTGTTCTGGAAATCTACCGGTTGAATACAACAATCAGCAATATTTAGTATTGCACCTGGAAACCACGTCCCACTAGCATTGGAATTGTCTGAAGTATCCAAAGTAGATGTTGGGGCGTTTTGGAATACCACTGAAAGCTCCTTAATCATAATTGACCAGTACACCTAAGCAAACATGAAAACTAAGTCGTATAGAACTTAATCAAAAACCTGTTAAAGGTTCTATGAATCTATACTGCAAACCACAGTTCTATTCTACTTTTACTACATTCAATATGACGATAGCATAGTAGTACTGCCAGATTCTAAAATTTCTATAAAGACAAAAGACCTCAGGATGGAGCACTGAGAACTTTTGGAAGAGGGCAAAGCTTGTAAGCGGGTCATGATACGATGAACCTAAAATTTTTGGACCATGATGTTCCATCAGTTTTCCAAGATTTGTGTACTTGGATTGTGTCCTGCGAATAACAATCGTAAAAGACTTTGTTATAGGATCTGCATGTTAAATTACACAATGATATTTCAAATATGAAATCTTCTAAAGGTTATTTTACATATTAGGAGTAAAATTGGTTTCCTATATATTCAGTATAATCAGAACTTCAGATTTACTCAGATACTTATGTAAAAATCAGGAGAAAAGGAGAAGCATAAAAATAGTGAAGACTAAAATTCTGCCAAAACTATCTATTAGAAAACCTCCTAAGTCCTAAGATTTACATTATCCTGAAAAGTTCGCTAATATATCAAGGATTCTCATGAAAATTTCACAATGCAGCACTTTTGCACCATTAAAACCTCGAACAACTCATTTCACCAATTTCGCTAGAAGAGATCTTAGCCCCTTTTATAGACCAAGAATAAGAATAGGATTGATTCTTTGTAAAAATATTACTTAGCTAACTAAAAAAAATGTCTCAAAAATTCTCTTTCTGAATATATAACAAATTACAGAATATCAAACAAATTTACCAACTTGATAATTTAAAATAAAATTTGAAGCCTTAACTGTGTTATTCTCCCTGACGGAAGAGGCCTCAAATTCAATTGAGTTATCAACATCATTTTTAGGTTGTTGTTTCCAAGTATAAGTGATAATAAATGTAATATTAGGACTGGTAGGATGATGGCCAAATAGCTAGAAGGCCAGAAGAGAATGAATAACACTTAGACCTGCAAATATGCTTCTTTGCTCTTATGAAAGTTTTAGCAAGGTCAATCAAACTGATAATGCAAGTCAATGCTATCAAAGCAATTTCTGTGGGTTGAAACACTCGATTGTTACTCCTTGGCCTATGACTCTTCAGTGAATTACTCTTGAATCCCCATTATCAGATCATTCACAAGAGTCTTACGATAAGAGGAAATACAAGTGAGAAGTAGTACAACCACAAATCTAGGGCTATCATTTGGCACAAGAAAGCTAAAAGAATATTAGAATTTACCTCAGCTTCACCAACTTTGAAGGGCTCTTCTTGGTCCTCTATTTATAGCCTACTAGTTGTCTTCAGCAAACCAGTCAATCGACTACATTCTCAACTAATTGTTTTCGAGATCACCTCATCTTCAGTACGCCAAGTTGACTCCACTATGCATCAATCAACTTCTTGGCCAGATAATGACTATTTCAGTCAAGTCACCTTGACTTGAGTCAACTAAACCATTTTATTGTATAAGCAATCTAATGACTGCAATTTTCCTTTGTCTAATTAACATTCAACCGCCTAGCTGACCCAACTCGTCTAGTTGACCACCCAGTCAAGATTCAAATAGAAATACTTTGTTCGTAAGTCGAAACGCCTTCAATCAATTGGATTGTCGGCTACTCGACTTTGGCTAATCTAATGATCATGTCATCACCAAAGCTAAGTGCTACCATGAACCTAATAAATAACCGCTCGACTTTGACTAATCTAATGGTCATGTCATTACCAAAGTTAAGTGCTACCATGAACCTAAATAATAAATGCACGACTCTCACAAGTCACTTAAAAGTTTACCTTTGCAGCTTGACCCTCATCGACAAAGTCATCTTCCATCAAATCTTAAGTCTCTTGAATGCACTAAGCCCTAGGCTTGTTTCAAATGTCATCCTTCACTCTTTACCTACATAGATCACCTCCTTCCAACTATCATCAATGTTGCCACCTTGATGCTCCTTATTCTATGGTGTTTCAAATGCCTTATTCCACTCATTTCTAATATCCATAGACCTTGAGCCCTTGAGCCAACTAACATAGTCTCGCTAGGTCAATATCCATGAGTTTTTTCAATCCTATTCAATGTTTCTCATCCTGCAGTTCATCGAATACCTCATAGGCTCATACAACCTTCTCCAACTCCAATAAACCTTCAAGCCATTGAGCATACCAATTTGGTCGTGTCAAGTTATCATCCACAACTCTAATTAGTTGGGTCACAAGCTCTCTAAGCTTCGTGTGCATCCTATCAAGTTTCCACACAAATAAATACACAAGTAAACCAATCTTAAATCCTTTACGCAATAAATCAAGGCACCAAAGTTGAACATGACTACTAAAGGTCTGATTGCACCGACATGTAAATGTTTTCATAAAACTTATAGGATTTCTAAGGATAATGAATGCATGGGCATACATTATAATGATTGTTGAAGAGTGGTAAATCAACATATTTTTATAATAATTATTACGTAGGAACTATGCCAACATCTAATTAAGGAAGTGAATAAATGGGCTGTGATACAAAATTTAAATCAATCATTAGTAATATGCAGGTATATCAAGATCAGGGAGACAAAAAATAAATGCATAATATAAATAAGATAATAAAGAGTGTATCACTAATATAAGTAATATAACGTGGTTTGAAATAGCAATTTCCAAGCCCACAACCTCAATGGAGAAGACCTATATGAGTTGTAAGGATAAGACCTCAGGCCACAAGTAACAAATGTATATCGATTAGATTTAGGTAATAAAACTCACCAAATATAAAGGATAAATAAACCACAATGAAAATAGCAATTAAGTCTCCTCCTAACATAAGAATCAACACAAGAATAAAACTAAATTTACCAAATAAAAGCTCTTATCAAAAGCAATGCCTAGATCACATAATTTGACCTTTGCAGATGTCTAAAGTATTTCTACAATGTTATTTTCGAATAGGGAGTGAGTGTTCTCTTGTAGAGAATGAATTTCCAAAGAGTATATAGAAAAGATGGTAAAAATCTAACCTCAACATTCAAATTTTAATTGCCTAAAGTTGTCCAATTTAGTTGTCTGGCCAAAGTTTGATAGACCAAAAATCCATAAGCTTTAATAGAGAATCAAGACCAATTGAGCTAAAGAGGAACTACCACTTCACAACTATGAGCACACCACGATACTTGATTGATAGTTCCATCCCCCCACTCGACGAAGTCGAGTTTTTCTAAGTGGGGAGAATAATATAGTGAAGGAATTAAATTGATCTCGAAAAGGAAACAATTGAAGACTAATTCCATATTGGCGCATACAACAATAACAACCAAGTTTTATCCAATAGGTGGGGTCGACTAATATTGGCACATACAACAACCTCCAAAATATTCGAGATTGGCATGGCCATAGGAAATTTTATATTTGATTTTTGTGAATTTGTAATTCATAATTAAATAGAATTTTTTTATTTTGGTAACATGCATGCAATAATTATAATCTCAATTAAGTCTAACATATTTTTCTTAGTTAGAATATTTATTTAATGATTACTATCAAATCGAGTTTATTAAAGAATTCTAGAGTCTCTAAGTTTTTCCTCTTAAATTAATACAACATCCAATGTCTTCCTTGTGTAAGAGTTATTCTTATGGGGCGAGGTTCATGTCCTATAAGTGAAGTTCAAGCCCCAAATGTGTTGTGTCAATAGATCTCAATGCTTATCCAATAACCTAAGATAAGATGTAATCTAATTCAAAGATGAGAAAAGGTCTCAATATTGCAAGAGGGTAGATGGAGACATTAGTCCGCTAGAGAACATTGTGAAAGAAAGGGTGCTACTATTGGTGCAATTATGCCCTAGGCATGGGATATGCTTTTGATGTTTGGGCAAAATTTAAGTTAGGGAAATAATTGTTGAGTTCACGTGTGTCAATTGTGAAGATGCAGGAAAGTTTGACATGTGTTACAAGTGCAACAATGGAAGTTCAAGTAGGTCAAAGAGGATTGTATACTTGCATGTGGAAAGTCCCAATAGGCCAGGAAGATTGGATGCTAACAATGAAATCCCAGCAAGTTAGAAAGAAAGAATGTTAGACAAAAAGACAAAGTTTGGAAGGTATGGAACCACTTGGCACAAAGTAAACTCTGAAAGAAATATTTTAATCGTATATGTACACCGCAAACAAATGGGAATAAATTTAGGAATAAGCTTAACCTTAGTTCGGTAGGTAGTCGACTAGTGAGTCAATTGATGGTTAATTAGTCGACTAAAGACTTATAGTTGTCGATTGACGGTAAAAATTCAAGTGATCATGTTAAACTAATAAGTTCAGATGGCGACGATCAAGATACCTACACCTAAGAACTAAGCGGGAATTGATGGTCAGCATCAATTGACTGATATGATCATTAGCTAGACAATTCAAGTAACCAGTTGACAGATGGCATGGAGTACTCAACTAATTAGAAACAAATAGGTTGATTCATAGATAGACATGAAAATAAAGGTTGAGGCTATAAACCGGAGCTTCAAGAGGCCCGAAAAGACAAGAGCGAGAGCTTGTACAATTAGATTCTTGTGCTCAAATTTCTTGTTCTTTGTGATAGATGTGTATACTAAAAGATTTGCTCTTTTATATATAAAATCATCTTTATTTTGAAAAGAGAATCATAACAACACTAGGTATTTGTTTATATTAGTACATGCATAAAAGTCCTTTACTTCGCATTGTAGATAACATGGTGTATGGTGTTACACGGAAGATCATGTTATCAGTCCCTTGCCTAGTATAAGTAGAGGCTCACAGCCGAGATGGAATTGGACAAACCATCGGGATGGTTGTAGTGTAATTATGTGTGGTTGGTCTTGACCATAGAATTACACTAGTATACTTTGTGTGCATTGAGCAAGACCAAAATCAGAGATCATCCAATTTGTACTGACTTGATAATTGGATTGGATCTCGGATTTTATTATGGAGTACGATCCCTAAATCCCGATATAATAACGGGCGCATATGATTAACTATTATTTCTTTGATTTATCAATGGGCGAGATCTATTCTGTTAGATCGATATGCCTGGTAAGTTGGGAAATAATATTAATTATATGGTGTGCTGTTGATTATTGATGGAATCCGTGTCCTGGTGAGTCGGGATGATGATGCCCCCTTGATGAGCTCAAAAGGTTCATCATGTTAAACCTTGCAGGTGGATTTGATCGAACATGATGATAAGGTTTAGTGGTACTAATCAAGGATCTAGAAGTTGATTAATTTAATTTGTCAATAAATTAAATTAATTGACGGACATTCGATATCTTAATTAAACGCGGGGGGATGGATGACTCATAATATGTGGAGCTCATATGAAAATATGGGGTTGGTGAGGAAGTTCAATTAAGATCCTTTAGTGGAATGGATCTTAATTAATGGATCGGGTTTAGATCCATTAGTGGATCAAGATCCAACTCCTCCTCTTGGTCCCTACCTTAGCCCTATAAATACCCCATGGGATCATGAAACCAAGGGATTAATCCAATTGATCATCCAACCCAAGTTTTCCTCTCCTATATTCCCTTTCTCTCTCCTAGGTCACGGCAACAAGAGAGGTCTCAACCTCTCAGTTTTCTTCTTCCTCCCTCAACTTCACCGTGAGCATTCATCCCTAGACAAAGAGAGGAGTGTCTCCTCTCTTTTGTGGTGTGTGTCAGTGAGAGAGGAAGAGCCGGCGGTCAGAAGGAGGTGGCGCAAGGGGTTGCGGCGGCGGCGACGCAAAGGCTGATGAAGGAGAAGGCTTTGGCTGGTTCTTGAGTTGGAAGGAGACCTATTCTGTCCTTCTTCTTCTTCTTCAGGCTCTTCCCCAAGTCTTCCTTGTGGTCGGCGAGAGTCCGGTGGCTCTTGGTGGCCAGCGGCGCAAGGACAAGGGCAAGAAGGTGGCGACGCATACCCTAATTACTAGGGTTTGTTGGTCCAAGCTAGAAGGAAAAAAGAAAGGTGATTTTGGAGCGTCTTGGTGATCCCGGTTCTCGGTAGCTCGTCGCCCACACGAATTCCGGGAGGGAAGGGACATAAGGTAGAAGGCTACGAGATAAAAGGGAAGGTATAATTATTCCTTAGCTCCTATACTTCTTTTTGTGCCTTGTTGATTAGCTTCGTCATTTCATGTAAATTAGTTAATTATTTTGATGTTGTGTCATGGTGAATAATTAACTAATTGGACCCCGGCCATAAACACAAGAACCGACAATCCACTGGTCGTCTCTTCCGCGGTCGTTCGATTAGGAGAATTATAAGGCACGATCTTTGTGATTGGCCAAGTTGTAACTCGTACCGAACAATACGATAACGAGATGGTCGTTGAGAGACGGGTCTCCATTCGGATTAATTTTTTAATCCGTAGATATGGAGAGGTCTCTCAAGGACGACCAGGTATTCGCTTAGGAAACCTGTCAAGTCATACCCAACATTTTGTAAGTGCTCTCTCATTGTAATCTTCTTATATTCAAATTTTTTTCTTTATAATTAAGAAGATATTGTAAGAGGTTTCTCCACCTACGATTGTTGGCTAAGTAGAAATTTAGTGGTGTATCAGAGGAGTGATCCAGCTAAAAGAACATATGTTGTAGAGTAGGAGCCAAGAACTGTCTAACCACAGTAAACACTTGTGTCTTGAGTTTGGATTTGTATTTTTTGTTCTTTTCTAATGCTTTGCATATCATTGTTGCATGACTAATCTTGTAGAAACAAAAAACAAGTGCAAAAGAAGGCCATTTGCCATCCCTCTGGTATCTCCAATGATCTAACAGCTACCACATAAACCCTAATACTTCGCATATCATTGTTGCATAAGTATTCTTATAGAAACAAAAAACAAGTGCAAACGAGCTATTCACCACACCTTTAGTATCTCCAACGATCTAACAGCTACCACAACAAGTAGATCGAGGCCAATGGTTAATTAAAGGCTGCTCGTTTAGCGAAATGTGAGAGATAGTGGAGAGATTTTCTTTGATTGAGCAAAGGGGAGATTTGTCTTCTTCTCTGTTTTAATCTCACGGAACACTACAAAAAATTCCAGCCTTACCGACGGAATTCCGTCGGTACAAACCATTCCCGACGGAAAAAATAATGACGGAAAATTATTCGTCGCGGGTAATATTTCCGACGGAAAAATGGGTCTGTCGGCAAAAGAAACGTACTGACGGAAAAATGGGTTCGTCGGCAAAAGAAGCGTACCGACGGAATTTTTCTTCGGTCAATACCGACGGAAATACAACCCCGTCGGAAAATACAAAGGCCGGGATGAACGGAGATTACCGACAGAAACTCTGTTTCCGTCGGTAATCTCCGACGGAAAATAGTAGAATCTCCGACAGAATCTCAGTTTCCGTCGGAAATTTCCGACGGAATCTGAGATTCCGACGGCGATCTATGGTAAGCCCAGTTCGATATATTTCCGACCGATCTTTATTCCCGTCGGTATTCCGTCGGAACGTAATAATAAAAAAATTTTGATTAATGGTAGAAAAATAAGCAACAGTAAAAGCCATGTCTCCATTAGTGAGGCCAAAACCTCCTCCTTGATGGTTGCAAGCTAGGATAAGTGATTAATGGTTCTTCTATTGGAAATGATGCAATGGTGCCAATATTGGTCAAGATAGGATCAATCACAAAGTGAAAAGGTTGTGGAGATGAAGGCATAAGTGATTAATGGTTCCGCTATTGGAAATGATGCAATGGTGCAAATATTAGTCAAGGTAGGATCAATCACAAAGTGAAAAGGTTGTGCAGATGAAGGCATTCGGACTAGCAACTGGAGAAAAAAAAAATATGTAGCACAAACAGACCGGATCCTCTGTACCAGGATCTCCTCTGTACCCGTGTACCAACTCGTCGACGATCGCCGGTGAGTTGTCCGATCGACGATCGAACACCATCAATAATTTTTTATCATCGTTCCGAATAAGATGATATCCTCGGAGAACGGTGAATCCGTCGAAAATCGCCGTAATTGTAATGTTACCGTATTCACCGTCGAATCCGACGAGACGTCTGATGCGACGATTTCGACCGGTTCACCGTTCTCCGAGGATATCATCTTATTCAGAACGACGATCAAAAATTATTGGTGGTGTCCGATCATCGATCGGACGACTCGCCGGCGATCGCCGGCGAGTTGATACACGGGTACAGGGGAGATCCCAGTACAAAGTATCCGGTCTGGTAGCACAAAGCATTTGGGATATTTCCTTCGTTTAGAAGGATTATGCAGCGAGTGGGAGGAACTCGAGATAAGGAACAAAAGGGTACCAGAGTAGCTATTGGCTCTAATACCAATTTATTCAGTAGAAAAATTCATACTAAAAATCAAAGTAACTCAGCTCACAAAAAAACAAAAAACAAAATATTAATAACTCAATACAAAGGATTCAACAACTTTCAGAGATTAGCAATGAGCTCTTGGTTCCTTATAAAAATACAACTTCGCTATCTTAATAAAACTCTTTTTGACTTTTTTTTTTTAAAGATCTAAGTAGTATCTAAAATTCTTTCTCAAAATAAGAAACCCAGGAATAAGTGCGCTTGAGAATCATATAGTCGTTGATCCGTTGCATTCCAATAGAACATTGAAGTACATAAAATTACACACTAGCAAGTTCAGCTGCCTAAACTGCTACATACTAATTTGCTACCCCCCTATTGTCTTTGAAAATCTACAGATAAAGCATTCATGGGCAGGGGCGTCTTCAGGGGGAGGCAGCATAGGCAGCTGCCTAGGGCCTCCCTATTTTAAGGGCCTCCATATTATTTTAGTTACTTATTAAATTTGTTAATAAATCAATTTTTTTAAAGTATATAATGGTTAGAACTGATCCTAAATTAAGGTCCAAAATACCAAAAATTTTATATTTATATATATATATATATATATATATATATATATATAATCATCTTTCAACTAAAAATTAGTCTAGGGCCTCCACTGAACCTTCAAGTTTCTAGAGACGGCCCTGTTCATGGGCATGGGTCATTCCATTTACTAGTCCCATGCAGCAAGCATCAAACTGATCAAATTGTAAACGACTCGCGTTTCATACAATATAAAAGGTCGAACTTTAATAACTCAATGTTGATTGAGATCAGCAACAAGCCAAAAACTATATACAATATTTGCAATCTCTTATTTATTCTGCATGCTGCAGCAAAACAAACGGAGTTTACAAAGAATGTGAAGTGCGATTCATTCCCGGATTACTATTCTTTAATTGACACACAAGCGACAGGCGAGAGAGGTACTACTACGTAGAGAGTGACTTACAGGGAGGGGAACCAGTATGGAGGCGGGCCCCGGAGGACCCTGTCCCAGGTGGAGTAGACGGAGTAGTAGACGAGCTGGTGGAGAGAATGGGGGTGATCGGGCCTCAGCAGACCGTTGTCCACCACGGCCCTCCACGCCTCCGACTCCGCCTGATCCACCCCCACGCGGGGGTCCTTCCCAACCGCCTCCCGAAGCCGCGCATGGAAGCGCCGCGCCTCCTCCAGCGGTAGCCCGGCCGCCACAATGTCCTCGACGCCGATCTCCCATACGCTGCCCTTGACCGTCGCCATTGCGGTTGCGACTCTCGGTCAATGAAACCCCTCGCTCAATGGAGGATCAAGGAGGCGTTGCCTTGTCATATTTATAACAGGACGGTAGTTGGTTTACGTGGGTGGAAGAAGGGAATGACAGGTATCCAAGGATATCAATCAATCGCTGGGTAGATGGAGAGAGAAGGGAAGGTAGACGGTCCCAAGTAATTTGGACACGAGTAGCAGGGAGACATAGTAATTTGGACTCTTCCCAATCTCTGTCGGCCAAATGTCTTGTATCGTATAATAAAATATTTTCATAATTTATTTATTTTTATTTTATATAAATTTTATAATATTAAATCATTCTATATTATATTTTTACTTTAATGATTGAGTAGATGGTACGCTCGGGATATAGCCGAACAAATAATCATAGGATAGATTTATAAAATTAAGTAAAAGTTAAATTTTAATAAAGTTGTCAAAATACTCTCTCAAAAAAAAAATCTTATCGATTTTAATTTACTCTCTCTTAATAATATAAAATAGTCATAAAGAGCGGTCAAAATGATGAATTTAATTTTTTACCTAATAGTTGAGTAAATGATTGTCCATAATTGCGGTGCGATAACAGAGAATAAGAGGGTGAAACAAACTTACCAAATAACAAGGGTTCACATCGCAGGATAATTTTTTTCATAAAGAACACATTATACATGGAGTTTAAAAAATCTGTGCCTCCTACATCCATTTATTTATTTTGATAAATGATGAAAAGTTTTATGAACTCGAATTATCTTCTTTAAAATTAATCAGATCCTAATAATGATAATGGATTATTAAAAAACAAAAGATTGAGATACGACCCTCGAAAAAAATGATTACTTAGGTTTGATAGTGTTGAATCTGAGATAATTAGTTCGACTTCATAGAAGTTTTCTATCGCCTGTCAAGATAAATCAGTAAGCGCTTGCGATTGATGATTCAGAAATTCAACATCTCACGGTTACACACCTCATTTGAAAAAAAAAAATTTATAAAATTTATCATAGTTAGGATCGAACCGCGAGTATTTGAGAGATAATTAATCTCCCCTTCCACTACACCATAGTCCTCAAAACAAAAATAATTGCCACCGGGGCTATGGTGCAGCGGTAGGGCGACTAGTCACTTTTCCAGGCATCCTCGGTTCGATCCCCAGCTACGGCGCATTTGCAGGAATTTTTCCTCCAAATGGGGCGCGAACCCTGGGACGCTGGGCTTCTAGACCGCCCACTGCGAGCGCTTCCCGATTTACCCTGGCGGCCGGTGGGAAACTTCCGTGTGGCCGGGCCGGTCGCCCGAGGTTGGTTGGTAACCTCGTTAATCATCAAAACAAAAATAATTAATCAGGTTAGGTAATATCGAACTTGGAGACATCGACCCAACCTTACGGAATTATTCCAATGATTGTTAGGATAAATTGGGAAGTACTCACGACGGACGATCTAGAAGTTTAACATTCCACGATTATAAACTTTATTTAGAAAAAAAAAATTATAAAATTTATCATAGTGAAAATTGATCCACAAATACTTAAGGATATAATTAACCGTCTTTCTGGGACGTCAGGAACCCATGGGAAAAACACATAATGGAGAGGCGGGAGTACACGGGCCCTCGAGCACGGTGGCAAGTAAGAGAATTTTGGTAGATTTACAAAATATAATAATTTGATTTCGGATTTACAAAATATCAGGAATCCAACTGGGCAAGGACAGATTTGTTGGTTTTCAATTGACGACGTCAACTGTCATGTCAATTGTCATGACAGCTTTTGAATTTATCTGGATAAAATAGTAAGGAAGTTGCTCATTTCTGGAAATCGAATCTAGATGTTAACATCTATATATCTAAATTAAAAAAAAAATAAATATAAGGGAAAAAGGCGTCTCCACGTGTGGGAGGGCGTGTGAAGGTTTTTTATATGTAAACAATTAAAAGTAGGTTTTTCTATCCCATTTGCACGTGTGAAGGTTTTTTTTTCCCATTTGCACGTGTGAAGGTTTTTTTATACGCAAACAATTAAAAATTAGTGAGAGAAGGGAGGTCATTTTTTTTTATATAATTTAAATATCTAAATTTCACTTTATTAATTTTAAAAATAGGTAATCTTTTTTTTTTTTATGAGTTTCTCCTCTTTATTTTCTTAAATACTGGGCGATACGAGACAAGTAAATACAAGTTGAATTTAACATGTCTTTAATTATCAATTTTTTTGAATGACTAAAAGTAACATTATATTTGATCTTAGTTTCGATTGTTTGTCTTAAATATAAATTGATGAATTTTATTTTAAATAGAAACCATTATTGGCAAATAAACAACTATTATTAGCAAATTGATGTAAAATTAACTTATGTAGTTTATTTGATTCGACCCAAAATGTGATTCCACAAGAGCACAAAATCAAATATAAAAGAGAAATATCAAATGGAGGACGTGGTAATCAAAATCTGCAACTCTCCTCCGATCTTAGCATGTGATGAAAAAAAATAATTGATTTATTTTCTCCGTATTAATTTTGAGATGGGTTGGCAGGAGCATTAGAAATAGCGAATCGCCTTTTATCGTCATGTGGTAAAAAATAATAATATTATCAACCCTTCATTAAATACAAACAAGTAAATTACAGAAAACTTTATCTAGAAACATGTTAAAGTGAAATAACTCACCTATTCATTCGGAATTAATTTAGATTTATCTATGGCAATACCACTATATCAACTAGGGAGGCATCCTCCTCTAGTCTTTCATTTTGAAAAATTGAATCTCCACAATTATTATTCTTGTCAAGATCAAAACATGTAAAAGCGCCCGAAGCAAGGGCAGACTTACATAGGGTGTCGAGGGGGCCACTCCTCCTAATTTTTAATAACATTATTTTTATATAAATTTTTTATTTTTTTAATATAGAAATTTTATTTTCTTAATTTATATATTATTTGACTCTTTTAAAAATGTATGTTTATAATTAGTCTAATGGGAAATTTAATTTTCATTTTAACACACATCTAGGATTCAAATTTCTTGGATAACTAAATTTAAAAAAAAATCTCTATTTCTCAAATTTCAACTAAATATATTTGTATCTTTGAAAAATTAGAGAGAGCATTATTATAATAATTATTATTATTTATTATTATAATAATTATTTACATCACATAATATGCGCCTCCCAAATAATCTACTATTCTAGATCTGTCCAAGAGATGTCTAACAAACCTCTCTACTACTGCTTAAATTACCAAGGAGGAAGGAGGATAAGAACATATTGAAAGTGTTTCTACGATGATTGAATGTAGAATCATACCTAACCATCGTCCGCTGTCAAGATTTTGATATTGCAATTACCCAGTTACACGTTGTAATAAATTTTCCTTATTCAATGGAAGGAACATCTAAGTATCTTCCTTTATACTCGGTCCGGAAATCCATTGACTTCTCTCCGAAGGCACACTATTTCGAGCTCGAATTGGGGGCTTAGAAGCCCTCGTCCATAATTTGCAAAGTCGTAGCAGGATTAAACGATCCTATAATTCGGAATGTCGGATCTATCTTATATCGTTGTAAAATTATTTTTTATAGTAAGATCAGAGCAAGATCGGTCAAAATAGAATCAGTTAAGTTTTGTGAAGTTATAATTTCTTACTGGATTCCAAACTTATTCAGAGATTTACATTTATTATAAGGTATAGCATCCCAATCTTAAATTAAAAAATATCATTTAAAATATTTTCAAAAAATTTAATCTTTTTATTAAGATTATTTTTATCTTTTACATCATTCGGATTTTGAAAAGATTTTAAAACTATTTAAATAATTATTCAGTTATTGTTATGGCACTCTCTTTATTTGAGTTAAGACTATTCAGTCAAATCAAAGTAAGGATTTTTTTTCATTTGAAGATTTTTTTGTATCTTCCCTAAAAAATTCTCTGTTAGAACTAGTCTAAAAAAAATTTGTTATACTATTTGATATCAGATAATAATGTCATCTGTAATGTTTAGTGTCAAGAGATGTGTGTATATATAAAATTATTAATTTATTTATATATAAATAATTCTTAAGATATATTTTTTTAATTATTAATCATGTACTATAAAATTGTAAGAATTTTTTATAGGAATGTACATTGTACGATTCAATCCTAATTAATCTGATCCTGATCTCAAATCGATTATGTGTAAGATCATAATCCTATGAACTATGCCCTCATCAAGCTATCTCCAATTTAAGCACTCAAGGAGGGATGTTATAACAAAATTCCCCTAATTTAAGTCAGGACATCAAAATGTTATGGGTAAAAGGGGGCTGAGAGTCTGATATCCCAAGTCGAGGCATTTAGATTTAGTCCAAATATTTGGACGGGTGTAACAGAGGCCACGAACATGGTGGCAAAGGCGATTTATTCGCCCCTAGCGTCCTTGTTAATCTATTTCAGGATCAATATGGAAGAGATAACAGAAGCCACAAACATACAAATATACGACCAAGTCGATGAATGTACACAAGCAAATGAACTCATAGGGTGAGGATATATAATGAGAAAAATTTATCAATGTTAAAGTCACATATACAAAAACCAAAGGCGAGTTGCCCTTGAGCAGGTGAAGCGGCAAGACATTTGGTGGACAATAGCAGACTTTAAAATGGATTTTCGACTATGAATATCAATTGCTGGCTGCCAGATGAATTGCCATTAATGTTTCGGATTTATCTGATGAGGAAACAGGGAGAGGATCGCTACCGTCAGGATCAATGATGTAGGGAAGAACTTCAGCTATCCTGGACTAAATTACAAGACTAAATTACAAGCGGTAATTTACCAAAGGACGTACCTAAAAATTGATATTTACCAAAAGACGTACCATGGTTTCATTGTTACCAAATAACGCACTTATTTTAGTGAACTTCCTCTTATACCCCTCCTGTCAAAGTACTGCATGTCATTCTCTTTCTCTTTCTCTTTCTCATTCTTAATAACGAATTCCGAGACATTTGAAAAGATTTTTTTCAGATTTTTTATTTTAAAATAATATATTATGGAATCGGATAAAAACGTAAGATAAAAATCGAAAAAATATTTCAATTAAAAAAATATCTCATCAAACGTGATTTCAAATATATACAGAGATCATTTTATATAAATTAGATGAGCGGAGATCATTTTTATATTTGATTAATATTAATTAATATATTAAATAATATTTAATTAATATATTAATATATAAACACATTGAAATTAGAAAGGCTTGAAATCTTTTGATTTCAGGCCCAGCGTGGGCCTGAAATAAAATATTTCAGGCCCAGCGTGGGCCTGAAATAACTCAGAGCCTGAAATCAAATAATTTCAGGCTCTGCGTCGAATTGAAATTATGTGTTATGATAGGTTTTTTTACGTAGGTCTAAAACATAAAGAAACATCTCTTTATATATTTGAAATCACAATAAAAATAATTAAGAAAGTCTACCTTACGAGAGAAATTCTAATTAATATAAAATTAACATTATATTAAAAATGAAATATATATATATATATATATATATATATATATATATATTCTTTGAATAAAGAAGTCAAATATTATTTATTATATTAATTTAAATATTATATATTATATTAATTTAAATATTATATATTATATTAATATATTTATTTTAATATATTTTCATAGGAGGGCCTGAAGTCATCTGACTTCAGGCCCTCCTTAGGCCTGAAGTCAGATGACTTCAGGCCCTGCATAAATAATTAATTTAATAAAAATAATTAATTATAAAAAAATCTTCTTTTGATTATTTTTGATGTCCAAATTTCTAATGTTTATAAATTATGTTGTAATAGGAGTTTTCTAGGTCTATCAGTGGGTTTTGCTCAAAACCCACTGATATTTTTTCAGAAATCCAGATATGAGAGATCCATCAGTGGGTTTTACTCAAAACTCACTGATGGAACTAAACTACACCTATTGCTTTGGGAAAAATAATAATTTGAGGTTTGGACACTTAAAATACATTCTCCTAACTCTACCCTAACTATTGATAATGTTTTTCAGAAATCCAAATATGGGAGGTCCATCAGTGGGTTTTGAGTAAAACCCACTGATGGAACTAAATTACACCTATTGCTTTGGGAAAAATAATAATTTGAGGTTTGGACACTTAAAATACATTCTCCTAACTCTATCCTAACTATTGATAATGTTTTTCAGAAATCCAGATATGGAAGGTCCATCAGTGGGTTTTACTCAAAACCCACTGATGGAACTAAATTACACCTATTGCTTTGGGAAAAATAATAATTTGAGATTTGGACACTTAAAATACATTCTCCTAACTCTACCCTAACTATTGATAATGTTTTTCAGAAATCCAGATATGGGAGGTCCATCAGTGGGTTTTGCCCAAAATTCACTGATGGAAGAACTAAACTACACCTATTACTTTGAGGAAATTAATAATTTAATAATTTTTAAAAATATAAATAAATAATTTTTTTATATTTGATTAATATAAATTAATATATTTAATAATATTATTAAATATATTAATATATAAAAAAATAAAAAAAGTTGATTTTTTGATTTCAGGCAGCGTGGGCCTGAAATCTTTTGATTTCAGGATTTCAGGCCCACGCTGGGCCTGAAATATTTTATTTCAGGCCCAGCGTGGGCCTGAAATAACTCAGGGCCTGAAATTAAATGATTTCAGGCCCTGCGTCGAATTGAAATCATGTGTTATGATAGGGTTTTTTACGTAGGTCTAAAATGTAAAGAAACATCTCTTTATATTTTTGAAATCACAATAAAAATTATTGAGAAAGACTACTTTACGAGATAATTAATATAAAATGACCATTATATTAAAAACGAATTATATATATATATATATATATATCTAAAAAGAAGTAATAGGTTATTTATTATATTAATTTAATATTATATATTATATTAATATATTATATTTTAATAGATTTTGATAGGAGGGCCTGAAGTCATTTGAATTCAGGCCCTCCTTAGGCCTGAAGTCATCTGACTTCAGGCCCTACGTAAATAATTAATTTAATAAAAATAATTAATTATAAACAAACTTCTAATGATTATTTTTGGTGTACAAACTTCTAATGATTAAAAATTATATTGCAATATGAGTTTTCTAGGTCTATCAGTGGGTTTCGCTCAAAACCCACTGATATTTTTTCAGAAATCCAGATATGAGAGGTCCATCAGTGGATTTTGCTCAAAATCCACTGATGGACTAAACTACACCTATTGCTTTGGGAAAAATAATAATTTGAGGTTTGGACACCTAAAATACATTCTCCTAACTCTACCCTAACTATTGATAATGTTTTTTCATAAATCCAGATATGGAAGGTCCATTAGTGGGTTTTGCTCAAAACTCACTGATGGACTAAATTACACCTATTACTTCAAGCCTAAGGAGGGCTTGAAGTCAAATGACTTCAGGCCCTCCTATCAAAATCTATTAAAATATAATATATCAATATAATATATAATATTAAATTAATATAATAAATAACCTATTACTTCTTTATATATATATATATAATTCGTTTTTAATATAATGGTCATTTTATATTAATTAGAATTCCTCTCGTAAAGTAATCTTTCTCAATGATTTTTATTGTGATTTCAAAAATATAAAGAGATATTTCTTTACATTTTAGACCTACGTAAAAAACCCTATCATAACACATGATTTCAATTCGACGCAGGGCCTAAAATCATTTAATTTCAGGCCCTGAGTTATTTCAGGCCCACGCTGGGCTTGAAATCTTTTGATTTCAGGCCCACGCTGTCTGAAATCAAAAAATCAGCTTTTTTTTTATTTTTTTATATATCAATATATTTAATAATATTATTAAATATATTAATTTATATTAATCAAATATAAAAAAATTATTTATTTATATTTTTAAAAATTATTAAATTATTAATTTTCTCAAAGTAATAGGTGTAGTTTAGTTCTTCCATCAGTGGGTTTTGGGCAAAACCCACTGATGGACCTCCCATATCTGGATTTCTGAAAAACATTATCAATAGTTAGGGTAGAGTTAGGAGAATGTATTTTAAGTGTCCAAACCTCAAATTATTATTTTTCCCAAAGCAATAGGTGTAATTTAGTTCCATTAGTGGGTTTTGAGTAAAACCCACTGATGGACCTTCCATATCTGGATTTCTGAAAAACATTATCAATAGTTAGGGTAGAGTTAGGAGAATGTATTTTAAGTGTCCAAACCTCAAATTAATATTTTTGCCAAAGCAATAGGTGTAGTTTAGTTCCATCAGTGGGTTTTGAGTAAAACCCACTGATGGATCTCCCATATCTGGATTTCTAAAAAAATATCAGTGGGTTTTGAGCGAAACCCACTGATAGACCTAGAAAACTCCTATTACAACATAATTTATAATCATTAGAAATTTGGACATCAAAAATAATCAAAAGAAGATTTTTTTATAATTAATTATTTTTATTAAATTAATTATTTACACAGGGCCTGAAGTCATCTGAAGTCAGATGACAAGTCAGATGACTTCAGGCCCTCCTATGAAAATATATTAAAATAAATATATTAATATAATATATAATATTTAAATTAATATAATAAATAATATTTGACTTCTTTATTCAAAGAATCGAGATATATATATATATATATATATATATAATTCATTTTTAATATAATGTTAATTTTATATTAATTAGAATTTCTCTTGTAAGGTAGTCTTTCTTAATGATTTTTATTGTGATTTCAAATATATAAAGAGATGTTTCTTTATGTTTTAGACCTACGTAAAAAAACCTATCATAACACATAATTTCAATTCGACGCAGGGCCTGAAATCATTTGATTTTAGGCCCTGAGTTATTTCAGGTCCACGCTGGGCCTGAAATATTTTATTTCAGGCCCACGTTGGGCTTGAAATATTTTATTTCAGGCCCACGTTGGGCCTGAAATCAAAAGATTTCAGGCCTTTCTAATTTGAATGTGTTTATATATTAATATATTAATTAAATATTATTTAATATATTAATTAATATTAATCAAATATAAAAATGATCTCCGCTCATCTAATTTATATAAAATGATCTCTGTATATATTTGAAATCACGTTTGATGAGATATTTTTTTAATTGAAATATTTTTTCGGTTTTTATCTTACGTTTTTTATCCGATTCCATAATATATTATTTTAAAATAAAAAATCTGAAAAAATCTTTTCAAATGTCTCGGAATTCGTTATTAAGAATGAGAAAGAGAAAGAGAAAGAGAATAACATGCAGTACTTTGGCAGGAGGGGTATAAGAGGAAGTTTACTAAAATAAGTGCGTTATTTGGTAACAATGAAACCATGGTACGTCTTTTGGTAAATACCAATTTTTGGGTACGCCCTTTGGTAAATTGCTGAATTACAAGAGATGATTTAAGATTTAATATATTAATCTTAAATCTTAAAAATTATTGGATTATATTGGATATTAATCTAAAAGTTAGTAGGCTGCACTGGACTGAGTTTCAGACATTAACTTTAAATTTTAAAAATTACTAGATTATACTATATATTAATTTAAATGTTGTTGGGCTGCACTGGGTTGAAGCCCGGTGCAACCCAGTCTTATCTACGTCATAGATAATTTTATTTATGTGATTATTAAGTAATTATATAACTAAGATGATTGGAAATAAAATATAACTTAATATTATTTAATTCAAAATGATACCAAATTTAATATTTACTATATTGTTCAATTTGATTAATTTTTTGAATAAATTTAATTAATAATATTACTTGATAAGTTGATAATATATAATTAATAAATATAAATATATAAAAAAAATTTAGAAATTTTCAAAATTTAAACTGAGTTTATGTTTAGGGAATAATTTTGTTAGATTTTATTAAATTATTTGGGTGTTCATTTTATTTATTAATATATAATTTTAATTAAAATCTATTGTTTCAATTGAAGCTTCTGTTAGAATTTTAGAATCATAATTATAATTATAAAGGTTAAATGTCATCAATTAAATAAGTTAAAAATTGTTGTGATCTTAATTTTAAAATTATGTAATTTTAGATTCCATAAATAGGGGGTTATGATCCCAGTTTGTAGAACGATGCTTTTGTTTTGTTTCCCATCGACAAATTTTTTTAGAAACCTAAGGAATTCTGCAGATTGAAGATCATCTCCGAAGATCAATTGCTAACTATAGATTCCGGTACGCTTCCATAACTTTGATTAATTATCATGTTATTATTTCTTAATAGTGGAATAGAGATTAAGATTGTTCATCAAAATCTCTCGACTTAATAATCACATCAATTGATATCAGAGCAATCTATTTCCAATTCTTAAATAATAATTTTATTTTGGTTGTGTTTTAGTTGTTGTGTTTCTACCCAATTATAATATTTTGATTGTTGGCGTAGAAAGAATTATCAAGTTTGGTTTTCATAAGTTTTTAACTTTCCAATTTTGTTTCTGATTGAAATTTGGGGAAATTTGGTCTGAGTTGTTCGAATAAGAAAATTGCAAATCCACTGTCGATTTCCTACGACATACAGTGACTCGCGTTGAGTTGTTTATGGGGGGATGAGTGGGTCCCGAAAACCGCCACAAAAGGACTGAAATGGGTGGCTGCCGAAATTGTTGCAAAAGGCTCTAGCAATTTTCCAATAGTTTAGATGTTGGAATTGATGTAACGTTTGTCGATTCCTCATGGACTCTTGACAATTAGCCTTCTGATTCGGTCGGAAGAAAAGCCGGCGGTGACAGAAACTTTCGTCCATCTTGGAAGTTGATGGACAGTTGGATCAAAACGTGGTTTTTGTTTCGGAAACATGTTGCGTGATTTCGTGACTTCGGTATGCGTGGTCTCAAATGAGGAATTCTTGGTTAATAAAAAAAATCATGTTTTTTAGCCATTATGTCAGTTTTATAATTTTTTTAAGAAAAAGGCTACGTTAAATTATTGAGAAAATTATTCTAAACTCCCTACATGCAAACTCAACTCTCTCTTCAGTCTCTGCGTCAGAAAAAATTTATTTTCACTCCCTACATGCAAAGTTTCATGTGTTTCAACTATAGATTTACCGAATTACCCTCAATTTTTTTAAGTACAAAAAGTCTGAAATAAAGTATAATTCTTTATAAATTTAGTATCATTTAATTAAAATCTAGTATATTTTTTTTATCAATTTGAGTACTGCCTAATCAATTCTTCCTAAGCTAATCAATTGATATGAACTCATAATCAATTGGTCAACAGAAAAATAATTATGCTCAATTTGACAGAAAATATACTAAATTCTAATTTAAATATACTGAATTTAAAAAGAATTATACTTATTACTGCATTCGAAAAAGAGTGATACTCAATTTGATAGAAAATATTCTAGATTTTAATTATATGATACTGAATTCAAGAGGAGCTATACCTCATTTTGGACTTTTTGTACTTAAAAATAATGAGGGCAATGAGGTAAATCAATATATATTAGGCAGCTAAAGCAAATGAAACTTTGCATGCAAGGAGTAAAAATGAACTTTTTCTGACATAGGAACTAGGATAAAGTTTAAGATTCAATTAGGGATTTAAAAGAAATTTACACTAAATTATTTGGATAAAATAATTTAATTAAATTATTTGGATTAAATAATTTAGTTAACTTATTTTATAATATGCATTTAAATATTAAATGGATTATATGGGTTCATTAATATCTATTATTTTAAATTAAGTTAAATTTAAATTATATGTTACCAAAGTAACCTCTATTATTTGAATTTAATTTTTTTAAAATATTAAGATATTATTCAGGTATTAATTAAGATGTAAATATATATATATATTTAAGTGAGTATTAATCGGCTCAAAGGAAGATTTATACTTAATAAAATTATATATTTATTTGTGATAATAAACACGTAACAATTATAAGGTTGCAATTGTTATTTTTTCATATATTTAATAAATCGATCCAAAGATAGGTTTATTATTTGCCATGCATTATTGTTAGTGTTTGATTATTACAACAAGAGTACCACTTGCAAATAATATTACTGTCCAAAGACTTGATATTGTTGTTGCACTAGATATCTTTAGATTGGATTGACCATTTATTTTAATTTATTCACAATGAGCATGTTATTTATGTTATTATTCTCATGTTCTCTTTTCAGCAAGTGTTGTTACTATTTCTGCTAACTTAAATTTAGTGTCAATCCTCAATGGTACAAATTTTAAGGATTGGAAGGAGAGCATTCTCATTGTTCTTGGCTACATGGATCTAGATCTTATGCTCAGAACAGAGCAACTTACTACTCCTACGGATTCTAGTTCTTCTGAATAGAGGACTAAATATGAGAAGTGAGAACGCTCTAACCGCATGAGTCTTATGATCAAGCGCGACATACCGGAGGCTTTTAGGGGTGTGGTTGTTGATGCAGTCTGACCCTGATTGTTGATTTGGTGTTGACACCGATTTAAGTTATGATTTGAGTTTGATTTAAGTTTGGTTGCGAGAATTCGGATTAAGTCCAGGTGGATCGGAAGATCGCATGCTGGCATGTGAAAAAGTCCTAGCTTGGAGGGCTAGGTGTGAAAAATCCTAACTTGGAGGGTTAGGTGTGAAAAAGTCCTAGCTTGGAGGGCTAGGTGTGAAAAGTCCTAACTTGGAGGGTTAGGTGTGAAAAAGTCCTAGCTTGGAGGGCTAGGTGTGAAAAGTCCTAACTTGGAGGGTTAGGTGTGGAAAAGTCCTAGCTTGAAGGGCTAGGTGTGAAAAGTCCTAATTTGGAGGGTTAGGTGTGGAAAAATCCTAACTTGGAGGGTTAGGTGTGGAAAAGTCCTAACTTGGAGGGTTAGGTCCTAGCTTGGAGGGCAAGGATGGATGAAACCCTGGCTTGGAGGGTCAGGTCGTAGCTTGGAGGGCTAGGTTGTATGAAATCCCGGCTTGGAGGGTCAGGTCCTAGCTTGGAGGGCTAGGTTGAAGTCCCGGTGAGTGAGACTAGGCATGGAGTACTCTTGGTCCGAGGGATCAAGCACGAGTCAGAGAAGGGCTGGAGACTTGTTCTCGTGACTTGGAGTGGATTTGACCTTGCCTGGATCGGTCTGGTGACCGATCAGGGAAGTTGGCACGGTGTTCCCTCGTCGATCGGTCTGGTGACCGATCCAGCGATGACTGATCGGTCTGGTGACCGATCAGGGAGCACACAGTTGTTGGAACTCGGATGGCTAGAGAGGGGGGGGGGGGTGAATCTAGTCGGACACAAAACTTTTGAGGCTTTTGAAACTATTCTGCACTTCAGAGTTAGGCAGCGAAAGCAAATGCAGAAACAGAAAACTAAAAACAACAACCCAAAGCAAAGGAAAGCAAACCGACGCTAACACCTCGATATACAAGGTTCGGGGATAACTTGCCCCTACTCCTTGGCGTGCCCGTAAGGTGGGCGATCCCTTGATCGTCGGCATATCAAGCCCCGATGAACACCGGATATCAAGCGCCTCCTTCTCGGTGGAGAAACCTCTCCACAATCGCCTCAGTAGATGAATACAAGGTAAGCACACGAGACTAAGGAGGAACCTCTCACAAGACAGTAGCAAGAAAGCTCAAGAGAGAAGCTACACAAGGAGCACAACCACAACAGCGAAACCCACAGCCACACTTGCTTGTTTTCCTTTTTTTCTTCTCATTGCCTCCACTGCTTCTCATCTTCCTCTTAAGCTTCTGCTTCATCGCCAGACTCCATCAGCATCCCCTGAGCACAGCCTGAACCCACTGACCTCTCTGAGCACTCAGTCCACTGAAGTCCCTCTCCAGCTGAGCCTCTGTCAGTCGCCAGCCATGCCTCAGTTGCCGTTGAAACCTGAGAAGGAGAAACAAACAAACCTGCTCCAAGGAAAGCCTCCCATTGACCCTCCTTGAGTGTTTGAATCACCTGCTATCACCTGCACACTCCAACATAGGCGTAGCATTAATGCATATCAAATGAAATCAGCAATGTATCAGAGAATCGACAGATAAAACAGTCGCGATCAGAGCTTCTGACAGCGTATTTGAATTAAAGTTCTGCTCCTGATCGGTCCCCAGACCGATCAGGAAGGACCCTGATCGGTCACCAGACCGATCCAGCAGTCTTCTGCACACTCCTGATTGGTCCCCAGACCAATCCAGCATTCTACTGCACACTCCAGATCGGGCCCTAGACCAATCAGGCTGTGCCCTGAATGGTCACCAGACCGATCAGGCTGC
The DNA here is from genome assembly GCA_024364735.1 of Boesenbergia rotunda. Lineage (NCBI taxonomy): Eukaryota > Viridiplantae > Streptophyta > Magnoliopsida > Zingiberales > Zingiberaceae > Boesenbergia > Boesenbergia rotunda. The sequence goes on from JAGFNQ010005506.1 coordinate 203,650, forward strand.
TTCCAGACCAATTAGGCTCCATCCTGATCGGTCATAAGGAGAATCTCGCGACACTTGATCGTTCTTTAGACCGATCTGAACAGTATCCCTGATCGGTCACCAGACCGATCAGGAGCCAAGCAGTAAGGTTCCCAAAACCCACTGGATGCTCCCTGATCGGTCACCGAACCGATCAGGAGCAGAGTAGCAGGGGAACTCAACCCACTTGTGAGCTCCCTGATCGGTCACCAGACCGATCAGGAGCCGTTCAGTGAGTGAAATGCATACTCCCTGATCGGTCACTAGACCGATCAGTCATTGTTGGATTGGTCACCAGACCGATCCAAGAAGGAGCACCGTGCCAACTTCCCTGATCGGTCACCAGACCGATCCAGGGGTTCCAACCTAGCTCAACAAGCTAGGGTTTCACCCAAACCTAGCCCTCAAAGCTAGGATCTGACCCTCCAAGTCAGGATTTCATCCAATCTAGCCCTCCAAGCTAGGACTTTTCACCTAACCCCTCCAAGTTGGGACTTTTCACCTAACCCTCCAAGTTAGGACTTTTCACCTAGCCCTCCAAGCTAGGACTTTTCACCCAACCTTCCAAGTTAGGACTTTTCCACACCTAGCCCTCCAAGCTAGGACTTGGCTTCACTCACTAGGATTTCATCTAACCTGGCTTCACTCACCAGGACCCGGCTTCACTCACCGAGATTTCAACCCAGCTTCACTCACTAGGATTTTCATCACCTGGCTTCACTCACCAGGACCCGGCTTCACTCACCGGGATTTCCATCACCTGGCTTTACTCACCAGGACCCGACTTCACTCATCGGGATTTCCATCACTTGGCTTCACTTACCAGGACCCAGCTTTACTCACCGAGATTTTAACCAACCTAGCTTCCCAAGCTAGGACCTGGCTTCACTCACCAAATTCGCTCAACCAAACTTAAATCGTTGTCAACCTGGCTTAACCCAAATTCGCTCAACCAAACTTAAATCGTTGTCAACACCAAAATAACAATCGGGCCAGACTGCATCAACAACAGTGACCTTGTTGGGCTACTGATCGACTCCTGATCGGTCTGGTGACCGATCAGGGAGCATATAGTGGGTTTTGGGAACCTTACTTCTTGGCTCCTGATCGGTTTGGTGACCGATCTGGGATACTATTCAGATCGTTCTGGTGAACGATCAAGTGTCGGGGACTCCTCCTTATGACCAATCAGGATGGAGCCTGATCGATCGGAGAGTCTCCTGATCGGTCTGGTGACCGATCAGGGAGCATACAGTGAGTTTGGGGAACTCTACTGATCGGTCTGGTGACCGATCTGGGATACTGTTCAGATCGTTCTGGTGAACGATCAAGTGTCGCGGACTCCTCCTTATAACTGATCAGGCTGGAGCCTAATCGGTCGGAGGACACCCTGATCGGTCTGGGGACCGATAAGGAGGGTTGGACTGCGAAGCTAGGAAAACACCCTCCAAAGGGGTGGATCGGTCTGGTGACCGATCCACGACTTGGGATCGGTCTGGTGGTCGGTCCCGGAGAAGTCGCGATTCTTGATTACACGTTGGGGACCGATCAGGATGGAGCCTGATCGGTCTGAACCCAGCCTGATCGGTCTGGTGACTGATCAAGAATCTCTCTGATCGGTCCGATGACCGATCAGTAGCTGACAGCTTTAATTCAAAAGCGCTGTCAGAGCTCTGAACGTGATCTGATTTCTGCTGATACACTGCTGATAACCTTCTGATATTTGATCCTCTGTTGATTTGCTGCTCTAATGATCTGATTAAGTGTGCAGGTGACAGGAATGGATTCAAACACTCAAGGAGAGTCAATGGGAGTCTTTCCTTGGAGTAGGTTTGTCCGTTTTCCATCTCAGGTTGCAACGGATGCTGGCGCTGCTGACTGGGGCTTGGCTGAGGGAAGCTCAGGGAGTCTAGGAGAGCTCAGTGGTAGGTGGGTAGTTGTAGCTGAGCAGCTGGGAGCTGCAGAGGAGCGTCTGTGGCAACGCAGGTTAAGAGATGAGATGAGAAGTGGAGATAAAAAGAGTTCTCCGCATCGAAAGCTTTGCTCCATCACTTGTGCGATTACTCTGATCTGTTGATCCATCCTTTGTGCAAGCAACTATGAATCTTGAGCTGATACTTGAGGACTAAGAAGAAACAAGAAGCTTGGCGAGTCCATCAGCAAGAAGACACGAAGAAGGGAGTTCTTGCGTGAGATCTGTGCTGAGTGGAGCTCGGTGAGGAGTTTGCTTGTGTTCTTGAGGTTCTAAGTGCTCAGTAAGATTTCTTTCTTGAGTTTCCTGTACTTAATACTTCATCTTGTTGAAATGCTGTGGAGAGGTTACTCCACCGAGAAGGAGGTTGCTTTCTATCAGGATTTTTCGGGGCTTGATTTGTCGACGATCAAGGGATCGCCCACCTCACGGGCACGCCAAGGAGTAGGGGCAAGTTATCCTCGAACCTTGTAAACCCTCCGTGTTAGCGATCTTGATTGTTGCCTTAGTTTTTGTTCTTCTGAGTTTCTGCATCTCTTTGTTTCTTTTACTTCCGATGTGCTACTGGCCTTTGAAGTGCAAAAATCTGTTAAGTTCAAGCGATTTTTGGTGTCTGGCTATATTCACCCCCCTCCCTCTCTAGCCATCCAAGTTCCAACAAGTGGTATCAGAGCTTGGGGCTCTGTACAAGCAGCTTAACATCCGAGAGTCAACAACAATGGCGTTGAGAGAAGGGTTTAGTACCACGCGACCTCCCTTCTTCGATGGAGCAGATTTTCAATATTGGAGATCGAAGATGGAGTATTATCTAAAGATGGACATCAACACATGGTTCGCTGTGAAGGAGGGTTTTCCCCTCCAAAGGATGATGAAGGAAAAGAATTGGAATCTTGGCATTGGTCAGTTGAGCAAACTCAGAAAAGTGAAGCCGACGCGAAGGCGGTGGTGACTTTGCAATGTGGAATGAACAAAGATCAACTCATCAAGGTTAGTCCCTTTACAAGTGCAAAGGATTTGTGGAATAAACTCATTGAACTCCATGAGGGAACCCGAGACTCGAGAATCGCCAAGAGGGATTTGTTCCTCAACCAACTCCAAAACCTCTCCATGAAGGAGAGTGAAACGGTAAGCGAGCTTTATAGTAGATTCAAGGAGATCCTCAACGGTCTGCATTCCATCAATGAAAAGGTAGAAAACCGAGACTTAGTGAGGTATATTCTCAAAGCTTTTCCAAGGAATGCCTTGTAGTCATCCATGGTGGATGCCTACAAGGTTTCCAAGGATTTGTCAATTGTAAAATTAGATGATTTGTTTTGTGAAATGGAATTATATGAGATCTCTAACCAAAGCCCAACGGAGAAAGGGTTGGCTTTAGTGGCAGGTGACAACAAGAACAAGGAGAAGAAGAAAGAAATGGAGAATACACATCACTTTGCTTTCATGGCACTAGAAGAGTCAAAGGAGGAGAGTGACGAATCAAGTAACTCCTCAACCGCGCTTTCATCATCTTCGGATGATGAAGAGGTAATTTCTCCCGAGTTGGATAAGTGTTATCGAACCATTGCATGTCTAACAAGTTTGTTAAAGAAATCAAAAAACAAAGCTAAATCTTTAAAATTAGAAGTAGAAAAATTGAAATCATCTAAGGATGAGGATATTGATGATTTGCATATAGAAATGTTAGAAGATGAGAACAAATCTTTGAAGAGTGAAGTTGAGAGACTCAAGAGTGTTCATGAGAAATTCTCAACTAGCTCTAAAACACTAGACATGATCTTAAACTCCCAAAGGGTGGTTTACAACAAGGCAGATATAGGTTACCGACCTAAAGAACCAACCTTTGTATCCTTAATGTCAAGAACCCAATTTAGAGCACAAAATAATTCTAGGGTTCAAAAGGTTAGGAAGAAAGTGACTAAGGCATGGGTGCCTAAGTCCTTCATTATTAATGCATTAGGTCCCAAAATTTGGGTACCTAAAACCTCCATATTTTGAATTGTATAGGCATTGATTGAGAGGGAGCATTTATCAACATGGATGGTTGATATTTGGTGCTCCAAACATCTAGCCATTCCTAATTAGGAATGTGCTTATCGTTTCCTCAAATTCATATGAATGGTTTAGGTTGACATATAACTTGCTTTACCTTGGATGGCTTAGGATAAGAAGTTTTGTTATTGTGATTTATGTTTTCATGCAAGTTATGGTTTATGAAATGTCTTATCTTAAGTCTAAGGTGTCTTGGTAAAAGAAAAGTTTTTCTTAAGCAAGTCAAAATCTTCTTGAATGTGTTACACAACATGAATGCATGTTGAGAAACAATATTAACACATAATTTATATTGATAAGGCCTCAATAGACAAGAACATGAATTTGAGGTCTACGTTTTTTATTTGCTTGCAATCATAAACCTTAGACAATTTCATGCTTTGATGATCAATATTTTAAATTTTCTGAAAATGCCTAAATTGGATAAATACATGAATATAGTTTAGTTAACTGCCTTCTCATAGAGAATTTAGACAATTCCATGGCAACCTCATGTTTTTGTGATTAATGCATGCTTTTGAAATGTTTTTAAAACTGGTTAAATGAGATAAAAGCATGTCGGACAAAATACAACCTTATGAATTGTATTGATACAATCATGTGTTAGAAAGCTTGATCATGTTTTGATACTAATTTGATACAAGCATGTTTTTGAAAATTTGATCATATTTTTGCTTGTATCATGAAATCTAATCATGTTTTGGAAATTTGATATTAGTATCATATTTTGATAATTGTTTGAAGAAATGTATTTTGATTAAGTAAATCTGTTTTAGGGTTTTGGGAATGGTAAGAGATGAAACAAATTTGTTTCTGAAACTGATATGTTTCAGAGTCTGAAATTTCAGAGTTTCTGAATTATTGTTTCTGATCAACTGTCTGTATCAGACCTGATCGGTCCACTGATCGATCAGGACTCACCCTGATCAGTCTGGTGACCGGTCAGGAAGTATACTGATCGGTCCGGTGACCGATCAGATCAACACTGATCAGAGGTAGCAGACTACTCCTCAGTCCGATCCCATTTCATCAAGTTGTATCAGATTACCTGATCATACTGATACAAACAAATCTGATACAAACCGATTACGAGTGGGAATATACTTGGAACAAATTTAATTCTGATTTGATACAAACCTATGTTGGAATGTTCAAATTCATAAGAGAGGGTTTGTTGAGTCATGACTCTTGTTCTTAATATCGTGTTTCAGAAATTTTCTGAAATGACGAATATCAATAGAGTCTACATCCCTGTTGTGGAATGCCAATTGTTAATGCAGTCTGATCAGGAACGTATCAGAGTTTCAAAAAATTTTCTAAAATCTGATCGCTCCCTAAACTAACAAGAAATATTTCTATATTAAATAATCAACGAACCTGATCGGTTACGGAGACCAATCAGGATTATGTGTCCGATACAGCTGCATTCCTTACTTGTCATATGGAACATATACATGTTTGACCATGATATATTTCTGTATATGTTTTCATGTGCAATTCACACTTATTGTCGTATGATGGATATACATTGTTGCCATGATACATTTATATGCCTTTCATATGCAATTCAAAAGTTTACCTTTGATTATTTTGGGTTTGGGGAGAGACCCGTGTTTGAGGGGGAGGTATGTTTAAACTTAATAACCATACCCTTTTCGATGTTTGACAAAGGGGGAGAGAATGGTTGATTAAGTTTAGGGTTATTGTAAGGATTTTGATTCCCTTACGATAATTGAACTGCCTTCAATTGATCATTAATGCCTAAACTTAAATCGGGTTGTCAAACAACAAAAAGGGGGAGATTGTTGATGCAGACTGACCCTGATTGTTGTTTTGGTGTTGACACCGATTTAAGTTATGATTTGAGTTTGATTTAAGTTTGGTTGCGAGAATTCGGATTGAGTCCAGGTGGATCGGAAGATCGTACGCTGGCATGTGAAAAAGTCCTGGCTTGGAGGGCTAGGTGTGAAAAATCCTAACTTGGAGGGTTAGGTGTGAAAAAGTCCTAGTGTCCTAGCTTGGAGGGCTAGGTGTGAAAAGTCCTAACTTGGAGGGTTAGGTGTGAAAAAGTCCTAGCTTGGAGGGTTAGGTGTGAAAAGTCCTAACTTGGAGGGTTAGGTGTGGAAAAGTCCTAGCTTGGAGGGCTAGGTGTGAAAAATCCTAACTTGGAGGGTTAGGTGTGGAAAATTCCTAACCTGGAGGGTTAGGTGTGGAAAAGTCCTAACTTGGAGGATTAGGTCCTAGCTTGGAGGGCTAAGTTGGATGAAACCCTAGCTTAGAGGGTCAGGTCCTGGCTTGGAGGGTCAAGTCGTAGCTTGGAGGGCTAGGTTGGATGAAATCCCGGCTTGGAGGGTCAGGTCCTAGCTTGGAGGGCTAGGTTGAAATCCCGGTGAGTGAGAAGGTGTGAAAAAGTCCTAGCTTGGAGGGCTAGGTGTGAAAAGTCCTAACTTGGAAGGTTAGGTGTGGAAAAGTCCTAACTTGGAGGGCTAGGTGTGGAAAAGTCCTAACTTGGAGGGTTAGGTCCTAGCTTGGAGGGCTAAGTTGGATGAAACCCTGGCTTGGAGGGTCAGGTCCTAGCTTGGAGGGCTAGGTTGGATGAAATCCCGGCTTGGAGGGCCAGGTCCTAGCTTAGAGGGCTAGGTTGAAGTCCCGGTGAGTGAGACTGGGCATGGAGTCTTGGTCCGAGGGATCAAGCACGAGTCAGAGAAGGCTGGAGGCTTGTTCTCGTGACTTGGAGTGGATTTGACCTTGCCTGGATCGGTCTGGTGACCGATCAGGGAAGTTGGCACGGTGTTCCCTCGTCGATCGGTCTGGTGACCGATCCAGCGATGACTGATCGGTCTGGTGACCGATCAGGGAGCACACAGTGACCTTGTTGGGCTACTGATCGACTCCTGATCGGTCTGGTGACTGATCAGGGAGCATACAGTGGGTTTTGGGAACTTTACTGCTTGGCTCCTGATCGGTCTAGTGACCGATCTGGGATACTGTTCAGATCGTTCTGGTGAACGATCAAGTGTCGCGGACTCCTCCTTATGACCGATTAGGATGGAGCCTAATCGGTCGGAGAGTCTCCTGATCGATTTGGTGACCGATCAGGGAGCATACAGTGAGTTTGGGGAACTCTACTGATCGGCTCCTGATCGTTCTGGTGACCGATCTGGGATACTGTTCAGATTGTTCTGATGAACGATCAAGTGTCGCGGACTCCTCCTTATAACCGATCAGGCTGGAGCCTGATCGATCGGAGGACACCCTGATCGGTCTGGGGACCGATAAGGAGGGTTGGACTGCGAAGCTGGGAAAACACCCTCCAAAGGGGTGGATCGGTCTGGTGACCGATCCATGACTTGGGATCGATCTGGTGATCGGTCCTGGAGAAGTCACGATTCTTGATTACGCGTTGGGGACCGATCAGGATGGAGCCTGATCGGTCTGAACCCAGCCTGATCGGTCTGGTGACCGATCAGGAGTCTCTCTGATCGGTCCGGTGACCGATCAGTAGCTGACAGCTTTAATTCAAAAGCGTTGTCAGAGCTCTGAACGTGATCTGATTTCTGCTGATACACTACTGATAACCTTCTGATATTTGATCCTCTGTTGATTTGCTGCTCTAATGATCTGATTAAGTGTGCAGGTGACAGGAATGGATTCAAACACTCAAGGAGAGTCAATGGGAGTCTTTCCTTGGAGCAGGTTTGTCCGTTTTCCATCTTAGGTTGCAACGGATGCTGGCGCTGCTGGAGCTGCTGACTGGGGCTTGGCTGAGGGAAGCTCAGGGAGTCCAGGAGAGCTCAGTGGTAGGTGGGCAGTTGCAGCTGAGCAGCTGGGAGCTGCAGAGGAGCGTCTGTGGCAACGCAGGTTAAGAGATGAGATGAGAAGTGGAGATAAAAAGAGTTCTCCGCATCGAAAGCTTTGCTCCATCACTTGTGCGATTACTCTGATCTGTTGATCCATCCTTTGTGCAAGCAACTGTGAATCTTGAGCTGATACTTTAGGACTAAGAAGAAACAAGAAGCTTGGTGAGTCCATCAGCAAGAAGACACGAAGAAGGGAGTTCTTGCGTGAGATCTGTGCTGAGTGGAGCTCGGTGAGGAGTTTGCTTGTGTTCTTGAGGTTCTAAGTGCTCAGTAAGATTTCTTTCTTGAGTTTCCTGTACTTAATACTTCATCTTGTTGAAACGCTGTGGAGAGGTTACTCCACCGAGAAGGAGGTTGCTTTCTATCCGGATTTTCCGGGGCTTGATCTGCCGACGATCAAGGGATCGCCCACCTCACGGGCACGCCAAGGAGTAGGGGCAAGTTATCCCCGAACCTTGTAAACCCTCCGTGTTAGCGATCTTGATTGTTGCCTTAGTTTTTGTTCTTCTGAGTTTCTGCATCTCTTTGTTTCTTTTGCTTCCGCTGTGCTATTGACCTTTGAAGTGCAGAAATCTGTTAAGTTCAAGCGATTTTTTGTGTCTGGCTATATTCTTCCCCCTCTCTATCCATCCAAGTTCCAACAGTGGTGTCTAATAGTATTACCAACGCTAAGGAATATCTTGATGAGATTGAGATGCGCTTTGCCAAAAGCGATAAGGCGGAAACAAGCACACTTCTGAAAAGCTTGATTTCCATGAAGTATCAAGGCAAAAGAAATATTCGGGAATATATCATGGAGTTTTCCCACCTTGCATCAAAGTTGAAGGCACTTAAACTTGAATTATCAGATGGCATGCTTGTGCATTTAATGTTTATTTCTCTTCCCATCCAGTTCAGTCAGTTTCAAATCAATTATAACTGTCAAAAGGAGAAATGGACTCTTAACGAGCTCATTTCATATTGTGTTCAAAAGGAAGAGAGGTTGAAGCAAAACAAGGTTGAAAGTGCTTATTTGGCAAGCACCCCTAAAGATAAGGGCAAGAAAAGAAAGAATAGGGCTACTAAAAGTCCTTATGTGAAGAAACAAAAGCAAGACAATGACAAGAAAGGTTGTTTCTTCTGTAACAAGTCTGATCATGTCAAGATAGCATGTCCTAAGTATCATGCATGACATGCGAAAAAAGGGTACATTTTTAAATTTGGTTTGTTCAGAAGTAAATTTTGCTTCAGTGCCTAGAAACACTTAGTGGTTAGACTCCGATGCTACTACTAACATCAGTGTTTCAATGCAGGGTTGGTTGAGCTACCGAAAGGCAAGTGATGCTGAAAGATGTATCTATGTGGGTGATGGCAAGTAGGTTGAAGTGGAAGTCATAGGGCATTTTAGATTATTGTTAAGCACCGAATATTACTTAGACTTAATAGATACTTTTGTCGTACCGTCCTTTAGATGGAATTTGGTTTCTATTTCTCATTTGGGCAAATTAGGTTATTGTTGTTCGTTTGGAAACAATCAGTTCAGTTTATCTATTGATTCTACTATTATTGGAACCGGTTCACTTATCATTTATGACAATCTCTATATGCTTGATATAAATGCTTCTTATATTGAAACCCTAAACGTGGAATCACGTGGTACTAAGCGTAAATTTAATATTGAAAGCTCAAGTGCATTATGGTATAAACGTTTAGGGTACATCTCTAGAAATAGAGTTGAATGACTTGTATCTGATGGAATTTTACATTCCATTGATTTTACGGACCTAAACATTTGTGAATGCATTAAGGGCAGACATACCAAAAGAAAGAAAGAAGGTGCATATAGAGCTACAGAAGTATTGGAATTGATACATACGGATGTTTATGGACCATTTCCAACACCTTCTTGGAATGGTCAACAATATTTTGTATCATTCATTGACCATTATTCTAGATATCCATACATATTTCTTATTCATGAAAATGCTCAAACACTGGATGTTTTCAAATCAATTAAGGTTGAAGTCGAAAACCAACTCGACAAAAGAATTAAGAAAGTCAGATATGTTCGTGGTGGTGAATACTATGGTAGATATGATGGTTCAGGTGAGCAACGTCCAGGACATTTTGCTCAATACCTAGAAGATTGTGGAATCGTCCCACAGTACACCATGCCAGGCTCGCCAAGCATGAATGGTGTAGTTGAACGATGAAATCAGACACATAAGGATATGGTAAGGAGTATGGTTAGTGTCATGCCCCCAGAGGCACATGCTTCCTCGAAAATCGGGCAGCATCTCCCCTGTACGGCGGACAATATGGGACAATAATACATACTATCTCACATATATAGCTTAGCCACATGCGGCTAGCATCACAACAATATATCAAAGACACACAACCACGCAGTTTATAATAATTTAACGGGTGGCTCAGCCACCTTAAAACATAAAAGAAACAACAATCCAAAGAGAACTCGAATGTCTCTGATAACAACAAAACCGGTCCGAATACACGAAAACAAATAAAAGGCTAAACTCACCAAGTGCCGAAAACATAACACCCAAGCCAAAACGGAAACAACTCAACACTGGGGACTGACAACTGGATCCTCTCCTGGCTCCAAGAGATACGCCTACCTGCTATCTGAAACAACAAAGAAGAAAGCAGGGGTGGTGAGTCCGGGCGGACTCTGCGGGTATATGAATAGACAATAAGCATGGCATAATACAATATAACCAAGTAGAGATTCCAACATGGTACAGTCCATAAGGAAATATAGAAACCTAATCATGCATAACATATGTAAATCGACATGGTATAAGTCCGAATAATGACTAAGCAGGTATAGAACAACTCAATAACAATAATATCAAGATATACATGCATGTCAAACATGTGCAACAATCATAGCTCATATAAGTGCATCAAACACAAGCAAATGCATAAAAAAAATACGTATGCACATGATGCAATGACATGTGTCACCCCTGACGCCAGTCAAGCCGTCAACACATCCCATCTGTGTGACCGAATCGGGCTGTGACAACTGTACCACTCCAACAACAACAATAATAATACCACATAAGGCGTGGTTGAGTGGACAGAATGCTGGGGAGTCTACACTCCAAACCCACGGTACATCGGGGGAGCTACCACAGCTACAATATCCCTCAAAAAACAAACAACAGTGAGGGTGAGCCACCAACGGCTCATCCCTCTAAAACAACGGTGAAGGTGTCACTGTCTGGCATGACAGGACAAACACTCGCACTCTAACCACTACCATGACAACATGTGGTTGAGTGAATCGAGCAACAATATGACTAACGACGACTTAACCAAATGTAAGCCAACAGTCGTTAGTATGCAATGTGCAAGTATGATGCATGATATACGATGCACGAACAACCGGAGAAACAACGATGCAATAAAATCCAACGAGTATACGATGCATCAATACAACCAATCCAGAAATCGCAAACCAACGATTATGCACCTACACTACTAGGTAGGGTATTTCTAATGCCAAATAAACCTATTTGTGTTTAATGGACTTCTAAGTGCTCGCGTACAAACGACACTTTACAGAATAGAAAACCAATAGAGGACTGTACAGATACGAATTTAGGAATACTCAAAGATCAACGAAGAATAGGTCTCAACGGCGATGTTTTAAATAACGACAAAGAACAAGGTCAAGCAACCTATAAGACATAAACTAGCCATGCTTTAAGGTAAAAGAACTACTCGAGTACAAAGGAGAAATATCCGCCTTTTATTGAAGAATTCCGTAAACGAGGACTTGCCACGATCAACCGAACGAGTCTGAATCAAAGTCATGTATCAACGGCATCGTTTAGCTAATTATACATTTAATAAATTAGCTAAATAAAATACTATACCCCATTTAAGACAAATCCTAATTACAACCTGTATTTAATTAATTCATATCAAACTCCAAAATCCACTTACAAATGTAGAAACTAAACTTCCTCCAATTATCAATTTAGTGACTCAACATCAGGACACAATTTCCCGAAACTAATCCAAAGACAAAAACTCAAACTTTACATCTCACGGTAGGATAAACCACTACATCATCAAATTGAGATATAGGATGTTCTACATTAATCGATCCTTTTGAAATAATATTCTGATCAGCAATAAGCTACTGATCTACCAAAACTAAGATTGTCTTTACGCATTTGACTTACCTGTGGCGCTAGAAATTGGATACTTCCAATATGTCCACTAAGATATTAACCAATCAAACACTATCTAACATCCAAATCAAAGAACTTCCAAAGAATACCAATTAACAGAGATGTGAATACACTAACCAAAAGTAACACCACCAGTCCCTGTAGAGTTCACGGTAAGACATCAAAACAGGGAACAACCACCTATCAAACATGGAACAACCCAGATCCAACCATAAATCTCTAATGTATCCATCAATTTCATCAAAATAGCACCTATAGGATTTTGACTCACCTTGTCGCGCACCCGCGAGGTGCCTCCTCTGTGTTCCGAACTGACGAAGACTGGCTGGATCAGTTAATTAGGCCTCGCACAGTCGGAAAGGCGACAGCCAGGGCTTCGCGCGATGGAAGGCGACTGTCGATTTGTTCACGCGAAGAGAAGAGGACGAAGGTTCACGAACTCCTCCTTCGTGTGCGCTAAACCAGACGAAGAAGAAGAACAAGGAGGAGAAAGAGAACAGAGGGCGCGGCGCTCGCTCGCTGGGAGAGGCGACGGCGTCGGCGAAAAGGGACGGCGGGGTGCTCGCTGCGACGTCGGTGTCAGGCAAAGGGGAAGAAACGGCGCAGGGGAGAGGGGTTCGGTGAATGTGGGTAGTTAGGGCTTTAGGGGTTTTTAATAACTTAATTTTGGCTTTTTTGCAAATAAACCCAACAACTTCAGTAAATTCCAACTAGGCCACTAAAAATTTACCTTTTTATCCCCATAAAATTCAGTATTTAACAGTTAGCCATTCAACTTTACCAACATCACTATGGGGAGAAGCATTAAAGACAACAGCTTACATTCTAAATCGAGTACCCACTAAAGCAGCTGCTAAAACCCCTTTTGAGCTTTGGACAAAGCGAAAGCCAAGTTTAAAACGTTTTCATGTTTGGGGATGTCCAGCTGAGGCTAGACCATACATGCCACATGAAAAGAAATTAGACTCTATAACAGTAAGTAGCTACTTTATTGAATATTCTGAGTAATCAAGGAGCTATAAGTTTTATAATCCCAAAGTACAGACTATTTTTGAGATGAGAACTGCAATGTTCTTTGAAGATATTGAGTTTGGGGAGGGGGGGAAGAATAAAGTATCAGACATTGTCTTTGAGGAGGAATGTATTCCTACTACTCTTCAAAAGGAAATGATTTATATTCCTATGATTGCTTCTGATAATGATCAAGATATTATTCCTGTTAGTGATCAAGATGCAATACAAAAATAATAGGACATTATCAGTCAACTCCCAGAAGAACAAACTCAACAGCCTCAAGAACCAATGTATGAAGAACAAGTGTTTTTACGTAGATCCACTAGAGAAAGGAGAAGTGATATTTCAGATGATTACATAGTACTACTTCAAGAACATGAGGAAAATGATGGCATAGCGAAGGATGATCCAATCAACTTTCGTCAAGCCATGTAAGATTCAAATTCTCAAAAATAGATTGAGGCAATGAATGAAGAGTATAAATCAATGCAAGACAATAATGTTTGGGAACTTGTCCTATTACCAGAAGGTGTGAAACCCATTGGTTGTAAATGGATTTTTAAAACTAAATGGGATTCAAACGGTAATGTGAAAAGATATAAAGCACTTCTTGTAGCTAAAGGTTATACTAAAAAATATGAAATTGGCTATAAAGAGACTTTTTCTCCAATTTCAACAAAGGACTCTTTTAGGACAATCATAGCACTTATCGCACACTTCGATATGGAACTCCATAAAATGGATGTCAAGATAATTTTTCTCAATGGAGACATTGAGGAGACAATCTATATGGTGCAACCAGAATACTTTATATCGGGAGATCCAAAGAGTATGGTTTGCAAACTCAAGAAGTCCATTTATGAGTTAAAGTAAGCTTCTCGTCAATGGTACCATAAATTTCATCAAATAGTCATCTCAATTGGTTTTGAGGTGAATGTGTTAGATGACTACATGTATCATAAGTTCAGTGGGAGTAAACATATTTTCCTGATTTTATATGTTGATGACATTTTACTTGCCACAAATGATATAGGTATGTTAAACGATACCAAGAGATTTCTATCTAGATATTTTGAAATGAAAGATGTTGGTAATGCATCTTTTGTATTAGGAATCCAAATACACCGAAATTATTCTCAAGGTATTCTTGGATTATCACAAAAGAACTATATTGATAAAGTGCCTAAAAGATTTGGCATGCAAGATTGCAAACTAGGAAACACCCCAGTCGCTAAAGGAGATAAGTTTAGTCTTAAATAGTGCCGCAAAGGAAGCCTCGAGACTCAAGAAATGCAAAAGATTCCTTTGCTTCGGCAATAGGAAGTCTTATGTATGCTCAAGTTTGTACGCGTTCAGATATTACGTATATTGTTGGAGTGTTGGACAAATATTTAAGTAACTCAAGAATGGATCATTGGAAAGCAGCAAAGAGGGTAATGAGATATTTAAAGAGAACTAGTGATTACATCTCATAAATAAGAGATCAGATACTCTTGAGATCGTGGGATATTCTGACTTTGATTTTGCTGGATGCCAAGATAGCATGGAATCCACTTCAGGCTATGTTTCTCTATTCGGCTTTTTACCAAAGGGTGTACCCAAGAATTGGTATTTACCAAAAGCCGTACCATGGTTTCATTTATACCAAAGGGCACACTCATTTTAATGAACTTCCTCTTATACCCCTCCCGCTAACTACTGCCTTTTTCTTTCTCTCTGTCAGTAACGAATTCCGAGACGTCTGAACATGCTTTTTCAGACTTTTTATTTTAAAATAACATATTATGGAATCGGCTAAAAAACGTAAGGTAAAAATCGAAAAAATATTTCAGTGAAAAAAATATCTCATCCAACGTGATTTCAAAAATATAAAGAGATGATTTTTTATATTTGATTAATATAAATTAATATATTAAATAATATTTAATAAATATATTAAAAAATATGAAATCTTTAATTTCAGGTAGCGTGGGCCTGAAATCTTTTGATTCAGGCCCGACGTGGACTCAATTTTTTTTAAAAAAATATATTAATATATAAAAAAACCTATCAAAACACATAATTTCATATTAAAACGCAGGGTCTGAAATCATGCTAGGAGGGCCTAAACAAAGAAGTGTTCATGCCCTCCAGGCCTAAGGAGGGCCTAAACATAATCTTGGATAAATATATGTAAGTAAATTAAATAAAAATATCAATAGTTCTAGTTAGAGTTGAACTAGGAGATGGTATTTTTGGTGTCCAAACTTCTAATGATTATAAATTATATTGCAATAGGAGATTTTTAGGTCTATCAGTAGGTTTTCACCAAAACCCACTGATGGACCTAGGATATTTGGATTTCTCAAAATCCAATATTAATAGTTAGCGTTGAGCTAAGATATGGTATTTTTGGTGTCCAAACTTCTAATGATTATAAATTATGTTGCAATAGGAGATTTTTAGGTTTATCAGTGGGTTTTCACCAAAATCCACTGATGGACCTAGGATATTTGGATTTCTCAAAATCCAATATCAATAGTTAGAGTTGAGCTAGGAGATGATATTTTTGGTATCCAAACTTCTAATGATTATAAATTATGTTGCAATAGGAGTTTTCTAGGATGAATCAGTGGGTTTCGGTGAAAACTTACTGTTGGACCTAGGATACTTGGATTTCTCCATACTTGATATCTCTATTTAGAATTTCCTTAGGAGATGTTATTTCTAATGTGCAAATTTAGTACCAATAATTTTCAGTTATGTTCTCTAATCGTATCAGTTGACACACAGAGATATATAAATATGACTGCATCTTGGGCACATTTAAAAGAAATATCTCTTTTAACATGATTTCAAAAATATAAAGAGATAATTTTTTATATTTGATTAATCTAAATTAATATAATAAATAATATTTAATAAATATATTAATATATAAAAAACCTATCAAAATACGTAATTTCATATTTAAACGCAGGGCCTTAAATCACGATAGGAGGGCCTGAAGTCATCTGACTTTAGGCCCAAGGCATTGAAAATTTTTTTATTTTAAATTTTTTTTATATTTAATCATTATTTATTAAATTAATTATTTATAAGGTCTGATGATTTCAGGCCTTCCTAGGATGACTTCAGGCCTTGCCTTGGAATCTGAAATCACGTGTTTTGATAGGTTTTTTTATATATTAATATATTTTTAAAATAGAAAAAAAATTTGAGTCTACGTCGGGCCTGAATCAATAGATTTCAGGCCCACATTGGGTCTGAAATCAAAAATTTCAGACCCACGCTGGGCCTGAAATCAAAAAATTTCAGTTTTTTATATATTAATATATTTATTAAATATTATTTAATATATTAATTTATATTAATCAAATATGAAAAATCATCTCTTTATATTTTTAAAATCATGTTGGATAAGATATTTTTTTAACTGAAATATTTTTTCGATCTATCAGTGAGTTTTCACCGAAACCCACTGATTCATCCTAGAAAACTCCTATTGCAACATAATTTATAATCATTAGAAGTTTGGACACCAAAAATACCATCTCCTAGCTCAACTCTAACTATTGATATTGGATTTTGAGAAATCCAAATATCCTATGTCCATCAGTGGATTTTGGTGAAAACCCATTGATAGACCTAAAAATCTCCTATTGCAACATAATTTATAATCATTAGAAGTTTGGACACCAAAAATATGATCTCCTAGCTCAACTCTAACTATTGATATTGAATTTTGAGAAATCCAAATATCCTAGGTCCATCAGTGGGTTTTGGTGAAAACCCACTTATAGACCTAAAAATATCCTGTTGCAACATAATTTATAATCATTAGAAGTTTGGACACCAAAAATACCATCTCCTAGCTCAACTCTAACTATTAATATTGGATTTTGAGAAATCCAAATATCCTAGGTCCATCAGCGGGTTTTGGTGAAAACCCACTGATAGACCTAAAAATCTCCTATTGCAACATAATTTATAATCATTAGAAGTTTGGACACAAAAAATATCATCTTCTAGCTCAACTCTAACTAGAACTATTGATATTTTTATTTAATTTACTTACATATATTTATCCAAGATTATGTTTAAGCCCTCCTTAGGCCTGGAGGGCCTGAACACTTCTTTATTCAGGCCCTCCTAGCGTGACTTCAGACCCTGCGTTTTAATCTGAAATTACGTGTTTTGATAGGTTTTTTTATATATTAATATATTTTTAAAATAAAAAAAAATTGAGTCCACGTTGGGCCTGAATCAAAAGATTTCAAGCCCAACGTGGGCCTGAAATCAAAAATTTCAGGCCCACGCTAGGCCTAAAATCTTTTGATTTCAGGCCCACGCTGCTTGAAATCAAAGATTTCAAATTTTTTTAATATACTAATATATTTATTAAATATTATTTAATATATTAATTTATATTAATCAAATATTAAAAAATCATTTTTTTATATTTTTGAAATCACGTTGGATGAGATATTTTTTTCACTAAAATATTTTTTTGATTTTTACCTTACGTTTTTTAGCCGATTCCATAATATATTATTTTAAAATAAAAAGTCTGAAAAAGCATGTTCAGACATCTCGAAAATCGTTACTGACAGAGAGAAAGCGAAAGGCAGTAGTTAGCGGGAGGGGTATAAGAGGAAGTTTATTAAAATGAGTGCGCCCTTTGGTAAAAATGAAACCATGGTACGTCTTTTGGTAAATACCAATTCTTGGGTACGCCCTTTAGTAAAATGTCATTTTCTATTGGCTGGCGGAGCTATCTCTTGGAGAAGTGCCAAACAGGCATTGACAGTTTCTTCAACCATGGCAGCAGAGTTTATAGCATGTTATAAGGCATCCAATCATGGAATATGACTGAAAAATTTTATCTCTGGGCTGTGCATTTTGGGAAGGGTTGAGAAACCACTGAAGTTATTTTGTGGCAATAGATCAGCTGTATTGTATTCCAACAACAATAGGAGTTCGACAAAATCGAAGCTCATTGACATCAAGTTCCTTGTTGTGAAAGAAAGAGTACAAAGTGGACAGATTTTGATAGAACACATAGGTATAACCTCCATGATAGCATATCCTTTGACGAAAGGTCTACCGCCCAATGTCTTTTATGAGCATACCACTCATATGGGTGTTATTTAGTTTGGTAAAATTTAGATTCAGTAGGAGTTTGTACTATATTTGTTTTCTATATATGTTTGGTTATGTCTCTGAAACTTATGTATTTAGAGACTTTCTGATCAGATATAAAGTTTAATGTTTATTTCGTTCCACTTTGTATAACTTAAGTTAAAGTTTTGATCTCACTTTAGTTAAGGAGGACCAGTTGAAAATTGACATGAATAGATCACCTTGCATGTAATTTTCATGCCACAAATTTATAATTGATCTATGTCATTTGATTGTATTGATATACGTGACCATTAATGGTTTAGTTATGAAAGATACAACAAAGACTGCATTGATCCTATGTCTATATAATTAATGAACAAGATTGTTAAGGAAGCCCTATGGTTATAATGACAAAAGTTTTTGAGCTCACTAACACATTTATAAGTTTACGCATATGGCCCAGCGGGAGATTGCTGGAATTTTAGGGCCTAATTGTAATTATAAAGGTTGAATATCATCAATTAAATAAGTAAAAAATTATTGTGATCTTAATTTTGGAATTATGTAATTTGACTTAAGGGCTTGATTGTTATGAATAAAATAATGTGGACACCATGTGCTAATTCTGATTTGTTGATGGGCCAAATTAGAAATAAGCAACCTTTGAATTCTATAAATAGGGGGTTATGGTCCCAGTTTGCAGAACAATGCTTTTGTTTTGTTCCCCATCGACAAAACTCTTTGAAAACCTAAGGAATTCTGCAGATTGAAGATAATCTCCGAAGATCGATTGCAAACTATGAATTCCGGTACGCTTCCGCAACTTTGGTTAATTATCATGTTTATTATTTCTTAAGAGTGGAATAGAGATTAAGATTGTTCATCAAGATCTCTCGACTTAATAATCACATCAGCTTCGTCCCGACTCCCACACGCACGGTACTTCTGCGCGCCATCTAAACTCTGCTTGCGAGAAGCCGATGAGAATATCACCTGACTACCGAAAATAATTTCCAAGTTTCCCATGTCAGAATGCCCGTTCCGGCCATTTCACATCTGTTCCAACGAACCATATTTCCAAGCGCCACTGCTCCCTCAAATCGTCGGCGCCGCCTCCTCCCCAAGTTGTCGGTCCCACCTCCTCCGCAAACTGTTGGCTTCATCTCGACTATCGTTGCCCATCGTCATGTCCTCCACGATTTCATCGAGGTCGTTGTTTAGAGGAGATTGTCCTCCTTAGCAAGCTACCTTTGTCACCTTTGTCCGCCCCCTCCATGCCTACACTCCTTCCTGGCATAGACGGCCAGCCCTCCTTCGTGTGCAGAATCACGAGGATAATATTGGAAAAATTTTATTGTTAATCCCAGAATGAAGAAAAACCCCAGGCTTCCAAGGTAATCAAATTCCCTCTTTTGCTGACATTTTAGTGATGTGGTAGTCATCCTTCATTCCTAAGAATCGCCAATTACCTAAATCAAACAGGGTTTTTATTGATAACCTTGGATGGATAACCATGATTATCAAGGATAACCCCCAACCAAACCCACCCTAGCACAAACGGTGGATGCATGACATTTCTGACATAATAGTCATGGATCGATTCCCGGGAATTGATGATCTGATGCTTCCCCACCGTGCACCATCCACTTATAAATCTGAATTTATCTCCCTGCATATCTGTAGGACCTACTCTAAGGAGATCGTTGAGATAGTATACCTACCTCTTGGAAGAGGATATCAAGTGATAACTTGAGAGCATCACACTTCACACATTAATGCCATTTAAGATGAAGCATTCATTGAGGAGCATCATCATCAGGTTTTGTGCCGAAGGAAGATGGCAAAGTGGCAAGGATTGTGAACCTACAATATTTGGTGGGGGAGAAGAGATTTGGGTCAATTTTGAGTGAGATGAACCATCATCACAAGCTTTATACGTCAATAAAGATCACTCCGAACTAGTAGCCCTCATAAAAATTAGTGAGGTGAGCGAATCATCTTTTTCCATCATAGGTCAATAAAGATCAAGCAAGACCTAAAATGTTACCCCTTCCTATAGTGAGTTTGAACACTATAGGAATTTATGAGTTATTCTCTAGAAGTATTGTGTGTGTTTTCTCTTAGGAAGTATTCATAAAATTGAGCTTGGTATTTCTATAGCAATTTATTGAATCGCGTAATTAAGTTTGTGAAATACTCAAATCACGTATGGTAGTTTCAACATTACCAAATCACATATTTATTTTTAATTTTGCCCCTATCAGTCAACTGGTGAAAATCATCAATCAAATCACTTTCATTCTGCATCGCTGTGAAAACAAAAAAAAAGTTGACTGATTCAAAACATCAATCGACTGATTTCACCTTATTTTAATTAAAATTTATTTTAGATAAAATTGGTTAATAGATCAAACAATTTCGGAATTATATGAAATTAATTCATATGTATATGGTTTATTCTCCTGATTATATCCATGCTCTCAAACATCAATTTGACTCAATATATTGAAAGTAGTGATTTTTTGAACACGAATTTAATTTTTTGAAAAAATTAATTCATATTAAAAAAATCACTACTCTCAATATATTATGTTAAATTGATGTTTGAAGGCGTGAATATAATTAGGATAATTAGATAAATATAGGAGGTAGTTTCATATCAATCTGAGATCGTTTGGTCTATCTACCGATTCGTTTGGTCCATCAGCCGATTTTGGACAAAATCAACTGATGGACCAAACAAACAGGTCAATGGACCAAAAAACCTCAGATTGACATGAAATAACTCTATATTCTATTTCTCTTGATTATATCTACGCATTCAAACATTAATTTGACTCAATAAATTGAGAGTGATGATTTTTTGAACACGAATTCAATTTTCTGAAAAATTTAATTTGTGTTCAAAAAATCGTTATTCTCAATATATTGAGTCAAATTGATAATTGAGAGTATGAATATAATTAGGAGAATTAGATAATTACACAGGAGGTATTTTTATATCAATTCCAAGCAACAAGCAAACGTCCAAAGAAAGATTTTCATTTGTAAAGTTATTTGTGCTTTCATTTTTATTTGTATGCTTGTTATATTTGTTGCAAGAATATGTTATAAGACACTTCTCCGCTTCCAGAAGATATTTGAAAAGGAGAAGATTTAATAGTGGTAGATCGCTAGGATTAGACTTTAGATTAGTCACCTTAAGAGGCAAATACCAAGGAAAATCAAGGTTTATGCATGTGGCACCAAGTTTGATTCAGGTATTCTGCTACGCATTCAAACGATGAGCCCACAATAGAGACAGTGATCAAAGCTATTTACCCCCTCTTGCTCGCACCGGTCCTAAACACTTTCTTATATGTGATATTCATCTTTAGATGATATAAATCATTGTGATGAAGTGTCATTGCCAATGCATGAGCCTTCTATATGTATCCCAGGTTAATTTTGATGTTAATCAACCAAGTTAATTTAGATCATGTGTGTCTTTAATGCCTTGTGTCTAAGTGTGCAGAATCTTAAAAACATAAGAACTCGATTGGAAGATGCAACGAGCAAGAAAGATGACATTGGAAGGGAGTTGACGGGCTCGATGAATCCGAGGAACAAGGAGTTGGGAAGAGACACCGGTGGAGTGATAAGGACATGCGAGGCATGACTAAGGGACAAGAAGTCGGGAAGAGTACACCGGTGGAGTGATAAGGACATGCGAGGCATGACTAAGGGACAAGAAGTCGGGAGGAAGCCTGCTTGAAGAGAAAATTGGAGTTGGGTTCGAGTGAGCTCAATTTCGGACAATCGGAGCATCACCCATGCGAGAGGATCGAAGAATCATCAACGTCTGAGGTTGACCATTCTGGATGAACAATCCAAGGTGCCCTGGGTGTTACTAGAGGAACCTTGGATGAATAATAAACGAGGTGCTCTGGGTATTACTGGAGGCGTCTCGGATGAACAGTAACTGAGGTGGCCTGATTGTCACCGAAGGCCTCCGATGAACAGGAGTTATTGTGACACGGATCAAGTTTATCCATATGAAGGCACCCTAGATGTCATTGGAGGTGCCTCCAATGCCACATCAACAATGGTCACTTTTGCCTAGCTGGCTATAAAAAGCATCCTAGAGGTAGGAGTTCAAAAACACACTTGTACTTTCATTTCTATTCTGTTCTGTCAATGCCTGAGCTTCCAAATGTTGTACGGGGCTTCTCCGCATCCAACCTTTGTCGAAGAAAGAGTTTGTTAGTGTACATTCAATTGTCTTGGATTAACAACCACCCAAGTTGTAATCAAGTAAATTTCTGTCTCCTTACTTTATGTTTATGTTAATTGTTTTTAATTAATTAGTGTGCCCTTGTTAGTTCAATAGCAAGAGAAATAGTTAAACTTTTATTGCAAGTTATTCACCCCCTCTAACCGGTCCAACTGATCCAACACCTTCTACATGGGTGGCTGCTCCAATAGGTCTTGGGGTCAATTTTCAGTGGGTATAAAATACTTCATTGGGTGCCTAATCTCCCCTAGGCAAAGGGCAGCTGTGTTAAAATAAAATGCCCCCTCCCCTCTGTTGGGACTGATGACATGGCTAGAGGGGTGAATAGCTCGGTCACTCTGGATTTGAATTCTTCCTACAACGTTAGCACAAGCGAAAACTTAATCTAACAAATACAAACAATGCTAACACGTTACCGGTTTACGTAGTTCGGAGATTTCTTGCTCCTACTTCACTGCGTGTCCTTGAGGTGGATGATCCCTTGATCCTTCGGTGGATCACACCCCGGCAATCTCCGGCTAAGTCTTTCTCCTTCTCGGTGGAGAACAACCTCTCACAATCCTTCTTCCTCCTTACAAGATGGAGCTAGGGTTTTGGGAGGAAGGTGAGCACTTAGAGCTTGAGCACTTGAGCACTAGAGAGAAGATCTTACAATGAAGAGCTAACCTTCTCCAAGTCTCAAGCTCCCACTTAAATAGTGGAGAGAGTTGTTAAACAAACAGCCCAGTCCCGACATCAGTCGACTGCCCCTAGGGCCAGTCAACTGTTGCCTCAACCAACGGCTCTAATTCGAACAAACCAGTCAACTGCTCTGGAGGCCAGTCGACTGCTCCTGACTGTTCGACCTTACAAAAAGATGAGTCAACTGGTGTCCATACCAGTCGACTACTACAGTGCGCTCTCAGTAGTAACAGTCGACTGGTTCCCTTTCCAGTCAATTGCCCTACTTACATATGCACTCAAACTCACTCTGAAGTCCATCATTCACGTATGTCTTGAAGTTCACTTCCTCGGCTTGCCCCTTGAAGTTCTCTTCCTTCGACTATCGTCCCTCGGATGTTCCACTCTGTTACTCCATGTGTGATTCACAAAGTCCTACATGACTCAAGCACACATATTAAATCAACATGAAAACCTAACTTAATCATATTGACACACATATCAAAATTCATGATCTACTCGATCAACCTTGGGTTGATTGCACCAACACCCTCAACCCCAATGATTTACTTATATGTATCTAACCAAAAGCCGGTGATATTGGACCATTTGTGATGAGTGTTATCACTTTTTGCTCCAATATGGACACTTCACTAGGGCTATGTGCCCCTTCGTTAGGTTATTGACCCCGTACAATAGTTTACCATAAAGGGTTATTGTCTAGCAGGCTTAATAGGCCTATATTGTAGCAGCTATATTTCATAACTACTCTACATGATTTTAAGTTGTGTTGAAAGATGTTGATTAGAAATGAAACATCTATATTATAAGAGCTATGAACTATAGTTGCTATAACACAATATTATTAGCGCCAATAAGAATCAAAGTACACTCTACTATAATAAAATATTAATCAGAAATGAAGTGCCCACATTTTAATAGTTATGAACTATAGCTACTACCACACAATTTATTAGCATAGATCAGAGTTAAAGTGTCTATGTTTTAGCAACTATGATTTATAACTATTACAATATATATTATTAGTATTGATCAAAGTTGAAGTGCTAATGTTGTAACAACTATGAACTCGTACTTGCTCCAACAACATCAAAAATAAAGATAATTTTGAAGATGAGACACCATTTTATAATAAATAAAAAAGGGACATCTTTTAACAATTCCAATAAAAGGGCACTTTTTGAATTTTTCCCCTCTATTTTTAATGAATCATACTCATTGAGCTATATATTCTTCAATAGTCTTCATCTTGCCCCCAGGGATAACACAGATGGTAAATATATGATATTTCTAGCGTAATAATCAAGGGTCGATCTTCAAGAGATGATGGTCTGTATTTTCGGCCCCACCATACACTTATTGTCTGTGTACCTATATAAATCTCCTTCCATATCCGTGAGACCGACTCTAGGGGCGTTAAAGTAGTGGATCTACCTTTTTCAATAGTCTTCATCTTCGTATTTTTGTAGTCATCATCATGTCTATTGGCATGCCCCACAGATTAACATAGTTGATACTTATATAGGGATTTACTATATAGGACTTGGGGTCAATTCTCAATGGGTATAAAAGAATCTCGTTGAGTGTGTGACCTCCCTCATGAAAAGGATCGTTGTACTAGGGTAAAATACCCCTGTGATTTACCCCTTCCAAATTATATAGGGGCACCCTAGAGTGACCGTTATGGTCAGTGACAACTTCACAATCATGTTTATTAGCATGAAGTCATCTATTGCTTTTATATATATATTTTTGATAATCCAAGTATTCAGCTATTTGAAGCGAGTAATTCTAGAAATGATCGGTCTGATCCTATAAAAATTTCCTGTCGACCATCAGACTAAATCAAGAAATTCTTGTGGAGGCCCATCCAAGCAAATCACTTTCTTAGATTTATTGTCCCATTAGGAAAAAATCCCTATAATATATCATAATTAAGATTCAAATATTAAATATCTAATTAACTGTTCGGTGTGTCTAATCACGGTGCCATAGCAAAAACACAACATGTAATTGTAAATGAAGTTGATGTCTTTATCTAGAAACTAAGAATATTCAATATTATAACATCATGATTCAGGATAATCTAATATTATAATTGATCTATCGATATTATTAGGATATTAATTTATTACAATTGACTAATTACGTAAACAAAAAAATAACAAGATGTAAATAAAAGACTAATTTCATTGCTAAACATGCTGCATTGGTAGTAATTTTCTTTGCAATAGGATACTATTGTTAATTAAGAATCTCCCACTTAGAATAACTCAACTGAGATATTTTAAGTTCCAATCGATTGAGTCAGCTATAATATCTTGCTTTGAACACTTTTTAACTCATTGCACCTCTATGTAGACAAACATTATGCCCTAATTAAGATCATAAGTGATTATAATTGGTTTTCATGAATCCCTTCACAATGAGTTATCATATCTTCAAGCATCATGAACAAATCCATAGTCCTCAAGTATTCAAAAATATTCTAGACTATAATCTAGTTACCTTCATCAATGTTAGCTTGGTATATCTACTATATATGATCAAATCATATGACACATCAAGCACCATATATACCATAGCATACATGATCAATTCGCCTAACGAAACATACATAATCCAAGCCATCTTTCTCTCTAAGTCTATCTTTTAGTTCTCTAAGTCTATCTTTTAGGACGCTTTCAAAGATAGCAATGCATATACATTGAAACAATCCTCAATTGTTTTTTGGCCCTATATATACTAGGCCTGTATATTACAATGTCAATGTATAAATTCGAGAATCCTAGCAACTATATATATACTTAATATGCAGGTGAATTTGTCTTGGGGGTATGTCAATGATAAATCAGAAATTGAAAGTTCAAAAACTTAACTATGACGTATTATCGAAAAATTTTCCCCTTAGTAGACAGTGGATTTGAGAGTACTGGTTGTTAGGATGAGCCTCAATATGCACTTTCCCCATTTATCCTAGCGATAGGTAGGAAACATTCATGGGACTAAATTGGTCATTTTATATTCGACGTTATCTAATCTGGTTAATCTAGAATATATAGGTGAATTCGATAGTTTACTTAATGGTGTTTGTTAGACCATAGTGTGGATAAGTGCTATATACTATATTAATTGTTTCAAGCATTAATGAAGGTAGATTAGCTAATTCATTTTCTATTAGTGTGACCTTTTATCTCCTATTTGTATACATATAAGCTCATCATTATACATGTGCAATAGAGAAGGCTGTAGTTCCCAACTATATGTTTATCATAGTATTAGTTATTATAATTTTTACATTTATCAACTAATTGTCGTCATTGTTCTACAATTAATTTTTCCCTATGCACGATACACCAACCATTAGCTTACTCGCTAATTTGATATGAAGCCTCAAAAGGTTCATAGTTAACCCCTTGTACATTATTATGAATAAGCAAACATAACTAAGGGTCATTCAGTTGGATGAAAACCGAGTGAATTAACAATAGAGAGGGTTAGTTTTAAAATTTTCTAACCTCTATTATTTACTTGGAAAGATTGGTCATCTTCACCAACATTGAATTCATGAGTAATAAACTTCATCCTCAAGCTAAATGAACTTGTGAATGCCAAACTTAGTTGGTCAATCCAATTAGATCAAGCGAGTCAATCAATTTAGTGAAGCTAAACATGCTTGCCAAGTGGTATGGTCAAGTGAGTGAGAAAAGCTAGGTCAGGTTGGACGGCTCGAGCAAGCTAAGTACATCAAAGAGTCAATCGTTTCCGAAGGGCAAGATAGTTTAGATAGAACAGTTACTTTAGACAAGAAGGATGGACCAACTAAGCTAGAAGCAAGGGCTAGGTAGTTTTGGTTTTAGTTAGCAAGCTACTACTCTTGTGGGCCTATCATCCAAGCAAGTTGGGTAGTCTAAGTTGGATTAGACAAGCCAGTTAGGTCGGGTGGACTGATCATGTTGGCGAGTTGATTTGTAGCAATGGTCCAATTAGTTTGACAGACCAAGCAAGCAAGATGAGTTTTCCCATCTATCTATCAATTCATACAATCTAAGCAAATCAATCAATTTGTATTAATTGATTAGTTTTAGTGGAGTCTAATTATAGTGTATAACAAGTTAATTAGGTTAGGTGGGTCAATTGATATTATTATGTTGGCAGATCAAATACAATTCGAATAGGTTAGCCAATTTAAATAGTTAAGATGGGCTTATCAAGCTAAGTGGTCTTGGCAGCCAAACTAGACGCTCCTAGTAGACCTGGTGGTCCTAATAGACCGAAGCAACGGATCGTGTTAAGTAAGTTGATCAAGTCAAGTGGAGTAGGTGATCAATTAATTGGACACGTCAATCAGATTGGGCAAGCATAAAACAAATGAGGAAGATGAACTTATACACTCTAACTAGACATATCTATGGGTCGGATCCGAAACCGGGCCAATGGACGGGTTATTCGTTGACCCGGTTAACGGGCCAATTAGTTACGGTTCAATGGGCGGTTTGAACCAGTTATTCAACTGATTATATATATATATATATATATATATATATATATATATATATATATATATATATATTAAGTGTTCACAGGATGTGCAACATAAGATGGGCGGCGTACCAATACTCTCTATATATATATATATGGATTTAATATGGTGCTCACCTCACCATGCATGATTCATGCGCAACTCTCAGTACATCTAGGCGCCCAACATCGGCTGACCCTCTCAACTGAGCATGGGAGGTGGGCATGATATATATGTTCTTTTAATGAAAATTTGTTTAAAAGAATTATGTTGCCTAGTCTCTTTCGGAGATAGCTAAATATCCTAATTAACTAAACTACTATATATATATATATATATATATTAGTTAATTATAATCAATAGTTTTATTTTAAAATATCAAAAAGAAAGGTAGGAAAGTAAATATTTTTTTCAATAATAATTTGTTTATATTAATGTAATTTAAAAGTAAGAGGGAAAGAATAAAAATAATTCTGACAATTAGAATTTATACTAAAAATCTTGATTATCGGTGGCAAAAGATGATTCGCTCGCTCTCAACGCCCCCACCAACTAGTGTTAAGTTGGCGGATGGGGGATTTAATAGTTTTTTTTTTATCAATATGATTTGGTGTTTATTATTCTCCAAATTTTATAAATAAGGAACTCATTTTATCATTTCCATGTCATCTTCTCTACTCTTAAATTTCAATTTCGAAATGTCAATCGTTTTCGACTTCAAATTTCAAATTATAATAAAAGGAGGTTCATCTTCTCTTTTTTGGATGGGTAAGAAAATCCAAATGAAGATCACAATATTTAATTTACCGATAATAAGCCTAAGCAAATTTAGATACCCGAAATATAAAAAAGTATTAATAAGGATGCTTCTAAAAGTCAAGATACTCCTTTAAAATGGTAAGATACATAGATAACTTAAATAAATGCAAGCCATTTTATATATATGTTTTATAAATTTATAATATATATATTTTAAAATAATAATAATCTTGAACCGTGAACCATTCTGAATCATAAATTATAACCATCTTAGACATTTAAAGTTAAAATTCAATCTATCAAAAACTATTAAACCAATAATTTCAAATTTTCGAACCATCACTTTCGAACCGTAATCGAGTCTAATTCTGACAAACAAGTTAATCATCTATTTACTTCTCTCACCCTCTTTATTTTATTTTATTTATCCCTTGATAGGAACAACTAAAAAGATAAATAACATTCAGCTATATTAATTCATCTTTGTATATTTTGTAAATCGCCCTGAGCTGAATTTCTTATCAGTCTCATTGGAACACGAAAAATGGGTCCCGTTCTAATGGATAACAAAAAACTTGTACCGAAGGACACCTCCAGGAAATTCTTTTTTTTAAAAAAAAAACTAAATGTTTCCTAAATCTTAATAGAGAAACAATAAATTTAATTATTATTTTCAATTGAGTGATTGATCATGAGATTAACTATAGATGATTAATGGAAGCTTAATTTTGGTTGTTTTGAAGGCAGAATTTGCAGCTCGTGGCTATTTTTTTTTATAAAAAGATGTTTTATGAATATTTTTATTTTAAAAAAAATTGGGCTCTTTATTGTTAGGTGGTAAGGAGATATCATTTGTTAGGTCACAGAAGTTGAACACCAACCCAAGGGATGGAAGCATGGTCGTTTAAGGTTAGACGACTAACTAAAACAGACATTCTCCGAGGAATTCGTTATGACTTTCCATTGCTACATGAGGTGAAGATGGATATCGTGTTGGATTATGATAATTCAAGAAGGTGTTAGATTTTATCCTCCCCTATCACTCCCCCAAGAAATACATCTTTCTAGATTCTAAACGTCAATGAAACATTTCTACTCTACAGGAGTCTTCTGAGAGCCAACATTTTAAGAGACGAAATCACAAATGAACCACATTAAGAGTCGAGTAACTTGTAATCCACACACAACACACATGGAGGTCTCATTCTCAAGATCAAGGGGACCTAACTCACTAGATTTGCGTCGAGAATATACCTGATATGCGCCATTGCTTCAAACTGATCTGATACCCTTTCAAATTTCACTATTTCATAGTTTGCTGGAAGTGAAATACTCTTGTTTGAGCTGATCTCTTAGCATTCTTCTCAGCAATTTGTTCGATGGAGTCCGAGGAAACTCTGGAACAACTTTTACAAAACTTACCTGCCCAGTTTGGAGGCAGAAACAGACTGTTTGTTAGAGCCTTAACTTGATGCAAACATGACGGTTCGGTCGTCTTGTTCAGTACATTTTTTTTCCTTGGGTAAGCCTAAACAACTAAAAGACAATAATGGAAGATTTTATCTCTAGGCGATGGGATGTACCTTGAACAAAGGATTGAGGTGGTTCCGGATGGCTTCCTGGAATTTAGCCTTGAGAAAGTCTGGATGACAATTTGCCGACTCATTTTTAAGAACTGCCAACACAACCAGCTGTTCAGGTCCTCCAGTCCTGGATTGAATGCTCACTGCTGCCGTCTCCAACACATTTTCATCAGCTCTGTTGCATACGCGTTCTATCTCCACTGAACTTGTCTAATCACAAGTGCTC
Organism: Boesenbergia rotunda; assembly: GCA_024364735.1. NCBI lineage: Eukaryota > Viridiplantae > Streptophyta > Magnoliopsida > Zingiberales > Zingiberaceae > Boesenbergia > Boesenbergia rotunda. The sequence continues at coordinate 233,915 of JAGFNQ010005506.1, forward strand.
AAACAAACATATTCATGACTTGAAATATATCTAGTGTAGGTGAAGGTGAAGTTTGTAGAAGGTGAGTTTGTGTTACCTTAATGCCCCCAAGATTCATTGTATCATCGGCTCTACCAAGCACAATGTAATAATTACCCACGGTTCTTTGGATTATATCCCCATGTCGTCGGAGTGTCTGAATCCAAATGTTTTATTAGAGAGAAAAGCAATAATATAATCTAATTTTCATTCCTTCAGTCAAGGTACAGGGAAATAATCAACTTTCAAGTTTCGACTAGGCACTTAATGCAGGGATGATGGTGAATCTAGATAAACGATTACAAACATGGAAATTTTGCATGTAACTGTAAGCGTATAAGACAATGGATGTAATTACTCAACTACACAACCTAACAATGACAACATGATCAAAGTGCCATGACAATATGAGTTTATTATCAAGGTATCATCTAAATATGAGTGTTTTTATACTTGTCACGAACAAATTAAAAAAGAGGAGGCTAGAAGAGAAAAATAAGTGGAGGAAGCAACAACAATTGCCAGAGGTGAACAACGGAGGAAAGTAGAGAAGATGAAATATTGTCAAATAATAAATACACTAGAAAGGAGGTAAAAGATTAAAAAAAATCAAGTAAAATCCTATTCTAGTTGATTGGATCAAATCTACACTGATATATTAAGAAACCCCAAACAAATTCTTAAAACATCCTAAAAGTACAAAATTACCAAACAACAGAGAAAAATAATATGCAAATGCTGTCATAGATAGCGGCGTCAAAATGCGCGTACAAGGTTAGTCATAGCTTATAAGGTTGTTTCCGAGTTGTCATATTGGACCAAGCATGTCATGAGTAGTCACTGCTCTTGTCAGAGATTTCTTCATGGTGCCGATGGATGACTTGCAAGTGGTGCTAAGATCGGAGTTCTTCGACTAAGTGCTCACATTTCCTCTACTAGTGGCTAACTCCCTCAACATACTTGTAGAAAACAAGTTGTATGTGGTTCCAACAGAGCTTCCCACCAAGGTACAATATAAGGCACTATCAACCATACAATTCCAAGGAGAGCTAGAGACAGCTTGCCACTATCTGGGAGTTGAATGACAGAAGATCTTGTCAACTTTTAGGCTATATTTGGTAAGGGGTAATCAGCCTTGTAATGTAATCAAGATTACATTACAAGATTGATTACTTTATTTGGTACAGTTTTAAAATTGTAATGTAATGTAATCTGTATTACAAAAGCTAGTAAAAGTGTTATAATCTGGATTACAAGGTCAACAACATGTAATCTGGATTACATTATAGGCTCAATTACATTACAAACTGGATTACATTACCCCTAACCAAACGCAGTCTTAGGAGCCAATTCTAGAGGTCATACAAGTAGTGATCAAAGTAGCCAAGGATGTAATGCTACAGGAGAATCCAAAGAAAAAAAAAAGAAAAAAAAAATGATGAACCAGGCAGTAGACAAATTGAACCTGGGGTGACCGGCCCGGCCCCACGGAAGTTTCCCACCGGTCACCAGGGTAAATCGGGAAGCGCTCGCGGTGGGCAGTCTAGAAGCCCAGTGTCCCAGGGTTCGCGCCCCATTTGGAGGAAAAATTCCTGCAAAATGCGCCGTAGCTAGGGATCGAACCGCGGATGCCTGGGTTAACGACTAGTTGCCCTACCGCTGCACCATAGCCCCGGGGGCAGGAGCATCCAAAGAAGCTTCCACCAAGGAGTTGGTAGATCACCAAATTAAACTGGAATCATGTACTTAAGCCACTGGCATGTCACCTTCTCAATTAGCTATGTCGTGGAAAGAACTCCAAGACCGACTAGATTCAAGCTATATTCATCCCTTGAAAGCTCCCTTTGGTGCCTCAGTATTATTTCAGAAGGATGGATCTCTCCGTATGTGCATTACTATTGAGCTCTTAAATAGATCATCATCAAGAACAAGTACCCATCCACTTGAGAGCTAAACATTTTGACAATTAGGGAATACTCATACTTCTCCAACTAAACTTCAGTTAGGAGACTATTAAGGGAGTGTTTGGGAGAGCTTTTGCTTATTTAAAAGTGATTCTTATAGAGATTATTTTGAAGATAGTGAGAAACTGAAGCATGGAGTGCTTGGAAATAGAAACCAAAAGCTGATACAAGGTATAGTTTGAGAGTTTGATGAATAATTGCTTCCAAACTTAATTCTTAATGAAATGACAATAATAAACTATATAAATTAATCTTTTTTAATTATCTAAATATAATTTTGATACACCATTAAGAATAATGTGTTTGTACAATTATTATTATATTTTAAATATTGTATCAAAAATAATTTTTTTTATAACATGAATGTTTAAAAAAATATATAAAATTAATAAAAATATAAATACAAAAATTATAAAAAATTATATAAATACACAAAAAATATGTATAAAAAAATCTGGAAATATAAAATTATATAAAAATATAAAATATTATTTAAAAAATAAAGACTTATAATAAAATATGATTGAAAAAGTTATAAACATCAAAAGTGTGGTGGCCATTATTAAGGACATTAATATCAACTTTTAATTTTAGAGAATAAACAAAATAACAGAAGCAAGAATTTGTCTTGCTTATAGCTTTTGAGTAAAAGTTACAGGAGCCGAAGCTGAATTTGACATTCACAAACACTCAAAAGTGCTTCCATGCAGCTAGAATCTAAGCAACTCTTAGTAGAAGCTCTACCAAACACTCCCTAAGTGCGGGTTGCAGGAGGGGATAAACCCAAGACAACATGTGTAATAAAGTAAGCCTTTGAATTCCTAGTTATGTCTTTTGGTTTTATAAATATACCAACTACTTTTTGCACCCTTATGAATAATCTCTTCCACCTGTATCTCAATCGCTTCGTGGTAATCTACTTAGATCACATTTTAGTGTGTAGCGCAACTCTTGAAGATCGCGTGCAACAACTTATGTAATTTTTTCAAGTGCTGTGGGAGAATGAGTTGTATGTCAAGAAATGCTCACGGTCAATTAAGCCAAGGTATAGGTCATTCAAGATTGAGAGCCACCCACCAAGGACAAAGGTAAGATTATGCCTTGGGTTGGTAAACTATTATCAACCATTCATTAATGTATTTTCTACTAGAGTCGCACCCTTAACCGATCTCCTAAAGAAGGATCACTTGTGGTCATAGACAAAAAGGTGTCACCAAGCATTTAAGGAGTTGACAAAAAAATATCATAGAGGAACCAATGTCGGTATTGTCTGGCCATACAAAATCATTTTAGGTACACAGATGCCTCAAAATTTGATACTGATGGCTTATTGTGTTCCATCGACTGAGAAATTTATAAGGTAGACTTTTAAATTTATATATATTTTTGTTTTAGGCTAGGATGTCTTGTTGAGGATGAAAAATAAAATATTATTTGATAGTAGTGGGGGTTTTGTGTAGGAATGGGGATTATATCTAGCAATTTTATACATCAGCTTTGAATTTTAGATAATTTTTAGAGTTTCATGTTACCATCATTATTAAATATTTAATTTGAGTTTTCTAAATTATTTTCATATTGTATTTATAGATATAAGTTGAAGCGGAGCACGTTGATACACTCAAAGCTTTTGTTGTATATAGAGGTGTGGCCGTGTGGGTAAAATCTATCCTTTGATTTCTCTATATATTTTGTACATGAATAAATAGATAAAATGAATTGCATATATGCTTCTACAACTGTTTTCGAAAAAAATAATTAAAATAATAATTAAAATAGTGAAATGGATTTTAAAACAAAGTAAGCTATTGGGGGTTAAATAAATCAATATTTTTTTTATATTCATATGTGGGTTTTATATGGGGATAGTATGGGAAGGGATTATTTTAAAAATTAAAATGGATATCCAAAATAACTCTTCAATTGATACCTATCTTAAATCTGCTTTGCTTTTTATGATTTCTGTTAAATTAAATGTTGACGCCAAATCCTTTTAAGTTGTATACCTCATATCCAAAGATCACATATGTATAAACACGACTCATTTTAAAAGTTGATTTAGGTCAGTTGCTTAGACTAACCAATAAGATGTGAATGTAGAGAAGAATAATTGTAGCGTATAGATTTAAAGAGAAACAATAATAAATTTAAACGGAGAAAAGAAATAGTAAAAATTAAAAACTGTCAGTCTATCCTTAAACCAAAGTAGCTAACCAACCACGGGCGGATGTGGTTGCTAGGGATTTCTCACGGTCAATATTTATATACACAAAGGCACTATATTGTTGTATATCATGGTGAGGATTTCAGCTCATACATTCAATCTATGTGTCAAATGTCATTATTAATTACACTCTGAGAACATTAACTCTACTGATTCATTTCTTAGTTTTTTGGATTTACAAGGGGTATCCAGGCTTGCACCCGACTAATCCACTTGGCTGACTAGCTCTGCCCCACAGCCTTCAACGAGAGTCCCCACCGGTCAACGAGGGTAAATCGCGGGACGGAGACACGTGGCGACTTCACCACTGATGATATCGGTACCCGATGGCCCGACCACGCAGCAGCATGTGGCGATTTCTTCCATCAGCATATTGCGCACTCTACCAGAGAGGAATCGAACCCGGGGAGTGAGGGATCACCCAAGTGAGCCATTACCAATCGCGCCATGCCCGTGGAGGAAAAACTATCAGGGTAAACTTTTTATAGTGACCGGTCCCACCGCCGAAACGGCCCCATACTCAGAAACCCCCTAAGGGATTTTTGGAGGCACGATTCCACTAAGTTGATAAGAGGTTTCACTGTCAAGACATCACCTCAGTCAACGACCCCTCAAAGAGGGGATTTTATTGGTTGCTAAGAGGTCTCGAACCCGAAACCTCAGGCAACTCATATCTCCATGCTTACCACTTGGGATAAGTCACTTTGACAAAATAATTTATTGGTGATTGACTTATCATGCTAGATTTATACTTAGTGACTAAATAATGATAATTAAAATTATATTAACTTGTGATTAAAAAAGAAGAAAGATGATAATTCAAAGAAATAAAAGTGATTCTAAATATTGATAAATAATGGAAATAAAGAAAAATAATAGTTGATTATATATATATTTGAGAATTGAAAGTAGTAAGATAAATTAATCAAGATTAAATTCATACTAGTCTTTGTGCTTACCTAGTTAGAAAATATATGCTTACTTGTGAGAGTAAAGTTGGTTTCTATTGATTTCGGGTTGGTCTTATTTTGTTGTATTTATTGAACATTGTTTATTGTATTTGTAAAAAAATGAATAAAGTTTTTGAAATTTCTGATTAACCTGAGTTAGTAAATGTTGCATAGCTCTCAATTCCCTTTTATACTATTGTCATCAAATGACGTACTTCCTGGTAAGTGGGAATGACACCTCTAGAGTGTGATCTGTAGAGTTCAAGGAAGGTTACATGTAGTGGTAAAACCCTTACCCTAACAATTAAGTCCTTGAAAAAAGTGTATAAGGGGTTGGAAGAAGATATAAAGGCCTTCCTAAACATCAAACATGTGGGTAAGATATCTTACCAAGTCTAAGTTCCACTAAAGATCAAGATTTATCCTATCTTGCATCAAGCCTTATCACAAGAAGGATGACCCAAGCAAAAAGAAATCCAATCATACATCAACAATTGTTGTCACCTCTTTCAATAACTGTTGTCACCTCCTTTGATAAAGATGTGGAGTACAGTATTGCTAAAAAGATTATTCGAAGGAGAGAAGTTCCAAACTACATCAAATGCTTGATAAAGTCAAAGAATCTACAACACATTAAGGCAAGTTAGGAATTTAGAGGATGCCTTGTGGCAATTCACTAGGCCCATCAAGCATTAGAAGGAAGAGGAGCCAAAGACATTACAAACTTAGGTGGGGGAGAATGTTGAAACCCACCAATTTTAAGTCCAAGAAAAGCCCTTGATCCACCCTTGCTCACTCTTCTAGGTGCTTGATCATGGGCAGGGTTCAAACCAGACTCGGCCCGAAATCGGGTCAAGAGGCCAGTTACGTCTTAGACCCCAAGTGAACCGACGACCGGTTCACTAGTATTTATTAAAAAAACCTTAATTTTTAAAATTGTTTTAGATTTTTTCAATGAGATATTTTCATTTAATAAAGGGTAGTCCCCGCCGATGCAAGGTTTGGAGAAGGGTCTATTGTACACAACCTTACCTTGCATTGTAAGAGGCTATTTCAGTGACTTGAACCCGTGACCACTAGGTCACACTACAAAAACTTTACCGTTGCACCAAGATTCCCATTCTGGGCTTTTCATTTAATAATAAACAAAATATTTTAATGATATTAATGGTGTGGTTCAATATAAACTAAATTATTTCTTTAAATTTTTCAACGTGGGACTATTCTACCTTACTATTGAAACCACATTAAACGAAGGAGAAGAAGACCAAAAAAGTCTTGGTTGAGGACAATTAAACAAGATAAATTTTATTTAAATATATATGATGACATAATAGGGGATAGAGCCCAATGGAGTAGAAGATCTATATAGCCGACCTCACCTAGTGAGATAAGGCTTGGTTGTTGTTGTTTTGGACTATTCTAACTTACTATTGAAACTAATTTTTCAACCTATTTGCCATAAATTTTATAATGTGGAACTATTCTATCTTTAACTCATTAAATTTATTAATCTCATTTAACTCTCTTAATCGTTACTCATTAGTCTTATTTTATCTTTTTATCTATTCAACATTAAGTTTATAGAGACTGATTAACTTGTATGATATATACAATAATATATTTGTCAAGAGATATAATTTGTTCAACAATAAAATTATATATATATATAATGACTATCATCGAACATATAAAATTGATCAAAACATATGACTTATGTGATATCACACTAAAATATAATTATGTTAGACAAAAAAAAGATTAGTATCACAAAAAGGAGATAGTTTAGGGTTTCATATAATATTCTTCTTGATCTACTTTGGCTCTCGCTCAAGCGCTACTTGATGATTGGATAAAAGTTATAAAAAGAATAAAAGGAATGCAACTTTCTAAGGACAAAAGGACGAAGTAGAAGATTTTGATACCAAAAGAGCTAACAAACTATGAGGATTTAATTCCCTTATATGCTAAGTGGATAGATAGACAACTTAAATAAGTTCACACCTTTATGCTAAGGGGAGTCTTGGCGCAATGGTAATGTTGCCGCCTTAAAAGGTCACGGGTTCGAGTCCAGGAAATAGTCTCTTACAATGTAGGGTAAGACTGCGTACAATAGACCCTTCCTTGAGACCCCTCATGGCGGGAGCTTCATGCACCAGGTTACCCTTTTATATAATTTTTTTTAAAATATTTTTTTAACAAAATAAAAAATAATCTTGAACCGTCTGAACCACAAACAGAATCGTTACCACCTTTGAAGATTAAGGTTAAGGGTCACGATTTTTTGAACCGGCGATTCCGAATTGTTGAACTAACAATTTCAAATTGTCGAACCATCGGTTCCAAACCGTGGTCGAGTCTAGTTCTTGGTCTCTTGGCTCATGGTCTTTCTTCTAGGTCCTTCCTTTAGATCATTATCCATATATCTCTAGAATTTTCTTATCGTGAAAATATCCAGATATTAAATAGGATCTTTCTAGACCCATAATGTATACCATTGGATCAAAATTATCCCTTCCCCTAACTTGTAAATTATCCTCATGAACATTCTCAAGAATATTAAGCTCTCTTTACTTCCTAATCTCTCAAGCCCTCTTAATCTCTCTTAGCTTTTGTGAGGGTTGCTAGTGAGTTAGGCATGGTTTCGTTGAATTAAATTTCATAGTTTGAAAAAGAATATTTCTTAATCATCATCAAGTCATGGACTATATGAATCTTATCCCTTTATTATTTTTTTATTG